>CM019148.1:99264834-99611293 GCA_009733165.1 Naja naja
AGGACTATGTTGAGAGTAAGTATAACCTAAAATAATACTTAGGAGAAATAAGTAGGTGTAAACAGAACTTTTGCCTGATTGGATTCTGTTTGGAATATGTATCCACTTATTTGGTTAACAATTTAAAAAAAGTAAATTCTATTTGGAATATGTCTCCATAAATTACTGACTGAAGAAAGAGAGCTTTAATTTGGCATGTTTATATTTTCTGTGTATATCTTTGTTTTAAGTACAAGGAAAGAATGATTTGGAATATTTATTCCTATTGGTACTGGAATTTCTACCAGTTTCAGAACCAGGAATGTAATGTATACATTTTCTAAGGATGAGGGCAAGAGAATCTAGACCAGCCGTGGGCAAACTATGGCCCGGGGGCCGGATGCGGCCCGTTCGGCTGTTCTATCCGGCCCGCAGAGCTGAAAGAGTGGAGGGTTCTCTTGCTCTCCCAGAAGGCTACATGAAGTAATCTAACTTTGAATTTATATTAGTTCACACAAACACTCCATCCATGCTTTTGTTCCGGCCCTCCGGTCCAGTTTAAGAACCCATTGTGGCCCTCGAGTCAAAAAGTTTGCCCACCCCTGATCTAGACCATCAGAAAATATCCTAAGCCATTATTTTTGTCAAAACATTCACAGGGAAAGGAACTTTTTGAACTGATTGTGCACTGCTCAACACCTTCTCTCAACAACAGATGTCATGCTAGTATGTGGCTGCATAATGTTAGAAGTTATTTTTGTTAGATATCACACAGTCAGCACACTAGCTATGTCAAGGAGCATCAACAGGAGAAAGTGATATCTCATTCTTCGGATACTGAAAAAAAGTAAAACCTGTAAGGCACCCTTTAATCCATGCAAGGAAGGAGGTGATGGATCACAATGGTGGAATGTTTTATTTGAGTTTAATAATCCACATTTACAATAAAACTTTTTAAAAGTTACAGCCATCTACTGATAAAAGGTTTATTAAAATTTGAGAAAAAAAGAGTGATAAGCAGAGTTCTGGCACCACAATTTCACATGGATTTGTACATTAATAGTTTGTGCTTTGTTCTGCTCTGAATTTCTTTTTCTATATTTATAACAGGAATGGCAAGCCTTCGATACCCCTCTACCTACTTGTGTTGCATGACAGATGAGATGAAGTACAATCTTTAGGACCACAATTGAGCCCAAAATTTACATTGCTAAGCTAGACGGCTATTAAGTCAATTCTGCCCTTTTTAATGACTTTTTGCCACAGTTGTTAAGTGAATCGCTGTAGTCGTTAAGTTAGTAACATGGTTGTTAAGTGAACCTGGCTTCCCCATTGGGTGTGCTTGTCAGAAGATCACAAAAAGTGTCCACATGACTTTCTGTGTCATAAATATGAATCAGTAGCCAAGTGTCTGAATTTTGATCACGCGACCATGGAAATGCTGCAATGGTTGTTAGGTGTGAAAATGGTGATTAGTCACTTTTTTCAATGCCGTTGTAACTTTGAATGGTCACTCAATGAACTGTTGTAAGTTGAGGATTACTGGTAATCAGTCTGGGTCATAGAATAAGGAAGATGCTACCTCTATGCCTAGACTGGACTAAAATATCTGTTAGTCTTCCAGTCTGCACATTATGACAGTTGAAGGTCCAAATTAGTTAGATCTCTGTTCTTATTCAAATGTTTTTTTTTTATCATTCTGAGTTTTACATGACTTACTTATCTATTTGCTTCAGTTGTTTCCTAACAAAGATAGGATTCCCCTCTTTTCAATTTTTAAATGGATAATTTGAGAATTAATATTATATGGAATTATAGAAATAATACACACTTTTGTTAACTTCAGAGTTAGAATTTAATGTGTTTTTATATCTATATCAAAGGAAGTTGGAAGTCATTTTTTTCTATTTTCTTTACTTTTTCTTTCTTTTCCTTTTGGCACTTTTATCTTGCTATCTTCCTGACTTTTCATTATTCTATTTTTTTTCTAGTTCATTTATCACACACACACACACACAATTTTAAAGGATAACTATTAGTGAATGCTGATCTTCAAGCTTAATAAAAAAACAGCAACAAAGAGCTGTTTCCACTTAATAGCATATTTATTAAAGGTTTCATTTATATAGGTTACAGTCTACTTCATGAGGACTTTGCAATCGAGTGGACTGTGATCTATGAACTTTTATGCATTAAGCTTTCAAAATGCCACAGGTTTCTGTGGCTTTGCTGCAGAAGAAACACTGCTATCCAGCTGAAAGCAAACATGTCAAACAGAATTTTATTCCTAATCTGAATCTCCAAAGGTTATTGTAAAATGGGACTTTTTTAAGTTTAAAAGAACTTAAAAAGAGAATACCACCACATGGCTGTAGTGATAATTGTTTTTAACATCTTATAATCAGATGAGGTGCTGCTGAGTTTACAATTTTTAGATTAATATTCTCTTACTTCTTCTGAAGGTTAGGGCCAGGCACATTAAATTTGGGTGAATAATGCTATGGTACTAAATAAGGGCTGCTGGAATGGATAAAATGGGATGCATAGGCCAAAAATGGGGCGTATGGAGGCGGCAATAGGCGATTGCAATCTCTGCAGCCTGAAACAGCTGATTGTTAGGAGGTCAATCCAACCGACAATCAGCTGCTTGTGCTAAATCAGGTTGTGCTGAAGCTGACCAGATTGTTAGCTGTTTGCTGCAAAGAGGCAAATTGCTGGGAGGCAGAGGCAGATTTTTTTTTCTTGTTTTCTTCCCCAAAGGCTAAGTGAGTCTTATACTTCGGAGCGTCTTATACTCCAAAGAATATGGTACTTTTAAATAAACTAAACTGTACTATTAGGTAGAAATGGAAATCTTAAATGAAAGTCAGTCCTCATCAAATGAAGATATTAAAATTAATCATTCACAGTGTTCTTCCTCAGTTAAGTGCTATTTGATTTGTGGGGCCTGTCCTCTGGCATTTATATTGTCAATAATTTCCTATTGTCTACCCATGTGGTTTCTTGGTAAAAATACAACGATTTATGGTTTCCTTCACCCATGCAATATGAAATGATACTTTTGCCTTCATCATTGAAGTGATTGTCTGTCCTGAAATCTTTCAGGATTTTCCTATATTGCTGCCCCTTGATACAGGCTTGCTTTAGCTAGGCAACTGGGATGGCCTTCATGCCTGGGTGACCTGTGGGAGTATCTATTTTTGACACGCACCCCTGCCTTTTGAAAAAGCACCTTTGGGACATGGACTCAGGGGTTCTTTGTTCATCCTTCCCAGGAACCTACCCACCTTCTTTCACAGGTGTTATTCATCAGTTATCATGCTGGTATGTCAATAAATTACATAAATTAAGTGTGCCTTGTACTGAAAAGCATTTCTCTTCTGTTATGCCTTAGTTGATTGGATTCTCATGTCATACTAAGCTGTAGTGCAGCATGATTTTGATCTAGGAAATTTGTAAATCCAATTAAAATGCATTCACAAATCATGGTTAAAGCACATTCGTATCAAATATGGATGTGGTACATGTGTTTGAATTTACTGTCTCAATTCTTAACAATCCTTCTAATATCCCCCTTAGATACTTTTCTTTTCTTGAACAAAATTCAAAAAATTACTGTAACCTTTCATTAGGAAGAAAATGCTGCAATTTCTTAATTATTTTTGTCAGGTTTTATGATTCAGGTCCTATATGTACATACTTTCTTCACAGATCCCTTCACAAAAGAGTTCATTACTTTTGTGCTCCAGTTTTTTATCTACTACATTCCAATAAGCACACTGCTGAGTGAAAATGTGTACAGGGGAAGGGAACTCCTGTTGCAATAATAATAATAATATAAGGGTATTGGGTGTGGTAACTATTAAAGTATATCACAAAAATGTCACATTTGAGAGGTAGACAATAAATCAAAGACTGAAGCCAGGAGGTAAAAATCAGAAAGTGATGGAAGTAATTTTCAATGTTT
Source organism: Naja naja (assembly GCA_009733165.1). Lineage (NCBI taxonomy): Eukaryota > Metazoa > Chordata > Lepidosauria > Squamata > Elapidae > Naja > Naja naja. The sequence goes on from CM019148.1 coordinate 99,268,781, forward strand.
GTCTAAACACCCAAATAGTCCATCATGTTAAGACCTGAACTAGTGGGAAATTACAGTTTTGTGCCATCATATGAGTGTGAGTATTCTTTCAGATACACACACATATACAAATACACACATATACACACCTATGCCATTGTTACAGAGTAACAGAAAAGTGAGTGTTTTTTTTAATGAAAGTGTTCCAAAAAGTTAAAGTAAGTCTTGGAACAGAAAGCAAATACGATGCCAATTTAGGACTAATATTTACATCTGGCTTTCCTTCCTTTGCCTCAGAGGTGGAAAATCCCTCCCCCCTTTCACCTTTCAAATAAAACATGGAATTATGAAGACAAGTCTATTCTTTTGCTTATTGCCTTCTAAAGCTATTTGATTCCACAAAATACCCTGATATTAACAGAGTCAAACTGATTTGAGTTGCAGATCCAGTAATCTGGTTAATGCTAATCAAAAAATAAAGCTGAGGTGACTGTCTGTCATGTTTTCTCTAGGATAGTCACTTTTTTGTTCTCAAAGTGTACGTGATTTCAAGGCTTTCTATATTATGGAGTGATACTTTTCGATTTTCGTACAGTTTGCTTTGCATATTTGCAGGATTTTGTTCTTTGGTACCTTGAAGGCACTCTATCTCAGATTGTTCTAGTTGGCAAAAGCACATTCAACTTGTATTGATCAAATTCTGAAACCTTAAATAGAAAGTTCAGATTCTAACCCTCTTCCTCCAAGAATGTCCTCTATCATCTGTTAGACCTTTTGCATCTATCTATAGATTGTTTCCTTGTCTATCACCAAGCTGTTATCATTTGTCTTGAGGAAACATGTGGCAGTTGATTTCCTTCTATAGGGTGACTGAAGATAAAGTGCTATGTTATTAAAATATATGAATTTGTGCTAAAATGCACTTATATATGCTGTTAGAAAACTTAAAAATTGATACTTTAGGTTTTTCTATCTTTTAAGTAGTAATTGTAAGTACTCTGTTATTTCTACATTCTTGGATTGATGACCCAGGTGATAAAGGTGCAGTGCAATCATTCTCTATGTCTTTTCATGGACATTGATGAACAACTCTTGGGCCCAGCATAGAAATTTAAGAAAGAAACAAATAAATGCCTAACAATCCTTTTCTTCACATATTCAAACAGCAAGTACTGTACTTTCCTCAGTAGTGAAAGCTTAGCTAAAAAAATATTGGCAAGTCATAGCAGCTTGATTTTCTTGATATTCATCTTTAAGCCCAGTTCTTTTTTCCTAGATTTTTGCATCTGTGTGTAGCCTAAAACCTATTTCCATATGATTGGCTTCACATTTGCTTTCTGCTCTATGGTCAGTTACTTTTGGGGTCCTGTGAGCTCATTATGTCCACCTAACATAATCGTTCAATTGTTTCTTTGAATTCTTTCTTGGCATAATTACACTCATCCAGTCCATGGAAAACTTTTGAAGTTTTGGAATTTGAATCCGGCTCAGTACTCACCCAATGAGATAATGGCATGGGATGTATCAAAAACTTCACAGTACAAGCAAACGGGCTCTAAAATGAGCCTGAAATCAAACACACACACACACACACACACACACACACACACCCAAACACACACACTGTTTCAAAGTGAACTTTGTGTTGAGCTACCTTGTGGGACTTCAAAACGCTTTGTTTTATTTATACTGGGCCTCTTGCATTTACAAGCTACAACTTTATAGTTATTTCATGAAAAAGTTACTTTCCTTTTCTCTCCTTTCATCTCCTTACTTCTGATGGAACAAATGTCATAATCTCATTGCCACTCACCAACTCCCACAGCTTTCAAAACTTGTAGATAAACTATATTTAAGCCTTCTTACTTCCTGTTGTTTAGTATAGACTTTAGTTAAAAAATTTTTAGTACACTTGAACAAACTCATCTTTATTTAAGCACTATTATCATTCTTTGGTAACAATTTTCATGCAGAAAGTCCTAGGTTGAATCTCTGGAACTGACAATCCAAGAGATCCCAGTTGTGGAGCTGATGTTAAGTGGAGAGATGCTATCTATTTGAATGGGCAGCACTGGGCTAGGTGGCATGCAAGCCCCTGTCTGTCTGTCTGTCTATCCATCCAGCTGCCCACCCACCCAGTATCTAATTTATCTATTTCAGATTTAAGCAATATAACGTTCTTCCCATTTCCTACCACATACTATTATAACATTATATTAACTCATGGCAAGTTTTGTAACAAGTTGTTTAAAAAAACCAGAAACATTCCTGTTTGGGGTTACATAAAAATGTCTGTTTTCTGAAAAGCCTGTAGTTAATTAGCTAGCATTTTATGTGTTATTCAGATTATAGTCACAATAAATTTTACTGACATATATTTGGACTGCAATCAGTCAACGTTATCCAAGGCCTATGAAAAGATGCTTTCATTGATATCCATCGTGCTCTGTTAGTTCTACAAATGGGTTTCTTCTGTGCTTTTCTTTCCTCATAGTTTTGTATTGTCTGTGATTACATGGCAAGAAAATGATCTTACTCTTCTGGGCCATATCAGAGTTATAGAAGATGCATCAGAATCTTCACTCACTCTTATTTGGAAAGGATTGCATGAAGCTGCCTTTTGGAATGGATATGTTCATTGAAGCACATATGATCCCTGAAGCCAAATGACTATGAATCTTTATCTATTGGTAAAAATAGATAAGGAACCTAGTTTGCTTGAAGAATCAAATATCTTTTACTCCACCATAGTTGTCAAAAACACAAGATACCCTTCTGTGGCCTTCTGAGTGACTCCACAGGGAAAGGAGGGGAAAGTCTGGTGAGAATATCACAGGCCAGGTGGAAAGTGTACACCTAAAAGAGCAAAGGATGACATTAGGGGCATTGTAAGGCCTCTTCACCTCTTTGAATTCTGACTCAAAATATCTCAGCACCTCCAAAGCAATGAAAATAGTACTACTGCTAAGCAGCAGAGCATTGCAGAGAGCCACAATATAAGGCTGGGTTCCTTGGAAGTAAATGTTTTCTCAGAAATTTCTTCAAACAAACAAACAAACAAATAAAAAAGAATTCTCCAGCAGACCCAGAGTTAGGAAAAGAAAGAGTGGAATTTGGAAAGTGTAAGCTGAAAGGACTTGATGCATTTCAAGTGTTTCATAGAACAAATTCCTCATGTGGAGCTTTCCAAGGTGCTTAAGGACCAGCCTTACTTCTCATGTGAGTGCCTGCTGATGGAGGAGTTCAAATGCCACAGAAGCTGATGGGTGAAAAAGATCCTTGCACTGGTTCCTGGCTTGGTTAAAAAAGTGCTCCATGAGTTGAACCATAATCATGGACTAAAACAGCCTGAGGTAATATGAGCCTTTCCATGCTGCCCACAACATTTCTTCGTCTTAGGTGTTCTGCTGATGTATCAAGACGATTCTTCCATGCATCTCTTATATTGGCATGTCTCTCAAGTCCTGCTGATATAACAGATTGTAAGGTAGTTCATCTGGTAGAACTTGAATGTAGAATTGTTCTAAAAAAAATTAAAAACAACAGCAATAGGGAAGCCCAGGTAACAATGTGGATTAAATCCAGTTGCAGAGAAAAACCAATTATGTAATACCAATCTCCAAAAGTTGACTAAGTACATTTTGCCATATGCAGACAGAGTATGATTTATTTTTAGCTATTTATCAATGGTGCTTAACACAGTGCTTAAAGAACTGAAGGAAGAAATGATGCCTACAGTCTCAAGCTACACAAAGCTGGATTCCCTCAGGATGGTCATGATTAATAGCTGTGAAATACCTTAAAGAACAGAGGGTTTTTAAATCACCAGTAGATGAAATTCCCATATTATAGTTTATTTTAAATTAATCTCTAATCCCATCTGGGTTAGACGATACTGGCTATCAAACTGAGCTTAGCCATAATATATTTTATTTATTTGCTTTTAGTTTTTGTTTTGTACAAATGGAACTAGTGTGATTGTAGAAAGTATCGTATGGCCTAGCATGTTGTCTGAATCCAGCCACTGTGACTTACTCAACAACACATGATCAAGGAAAGCATAGACTAGCACAATATGTTAAACCACATTATCATAATGCTTCCTCTTTCTACTCATGTGGCATAAAATTTGTTCTTACATTGACTTCCTGAAAAGAGCTAAATGCAATAAAACCTATTCTGCTTTGGGCCATTTAAACCCTAAATATGGAGGTTAATCCTTGTATAAATAAATACAAAGGTGTCTCCATAAGTCTTGCTGTCCATAAATATCTACCGGTAATTTATATCATATGATTTGTATAGCAATTTAGCATAATAGCAGCAAAGAGAAGTAGGATACTGTAGCAGTATCTTAGTGGTGAGGGAGTAATTGCACCCCAATTTTAAAAAAGGAGAAAATGTAAGAAACTTTTCAACTAAAGTATCAGGAGAAAGAAGGTCCCAAATCTGCCGTTTGTTTTGCATTTGGAAGCCAAATCTACCAGGATGGAAAGTATGTAGAAGTAATCCTCAATTTACAACAGTTCATTTAGTGACTGTTCAAAGTTACAGCAGCACTGAAAAGAGTGATTTATGACTGCTTTTCACACTTAAGACCCACTGCAGCAGCCCCATGGTCATGCTTAGAATAGGTATAGAGACACCTTTGTATTTAGGTCTTGGTGTATTCGGGTCTTGTCCCGTGTAAGGTTGAGAATACCTTGGCAATGTTTCGACGAAATCTCATCTGTCATCTTCAGGCTGGTGTCTTCAGCTTCGTTCTCCTGGGAGGCTGAAGACACCAGCCTGAAGATGACGGATGAGATTTCGTCGAAACGTTGCCAAGGTATTCTCAACCTTACACGGGACAAGACCCGAATACACCAAGACCTACATACCTTTACCCGTGAAAATCTACGAAAACAAATATCCTACCTTTGTATTTATTTATACAAGGATTAACCCCCATATTTAGGGTTTAAAATGGTCTAAAGCAGAATAGGTTTTATTGCATTTAGCTCTTTTCAGGAAATCAATGTCAGAACAAAATTTATGCCCCATGTAGAGTAGCAAGAGGAAGCATTGCAGCATCCCCGTGGTCATGCAATCAAAGTTCCAGTGCTTGGCCACTGACTCACATTTATGACAATTGTATATCCTAGGGTCATGTGATCAGCTTTTGCAACCTTCCGACAAGCAAAGTCAATGGGAAATCCAGACTCACTTAACAACCATGCTACTAACTTAACAAATCCAGTGAGTCACTTAACAACTGTGGCAAGAAAAGTCATAACATGGGACAAACTCACTTAACCAATGTTTCGCTTATCAGTGTAAATTTTGGGCTCAATGGCGGTCATAACTCAAGGATTACCTGTAGTCCTTCTTTCTTACTAGGGTATTAGAAACCTGGAATGTGATATATCACACCATGACTGGTTTTGCTGGCACCCAATGTTTTCTGAAGCATTCACTTGAAAAGACTATAACCAGCTTTGTATTGTTCTCTATTTCGATGGTTTAACATGTGTTTTTGGCATGAATCACTCAGGAGATAGGCTGGAGAAGAAGCCAGCCAGCAGGACGGGCTTCCAAAATCTGCAGGTGTGTTGGGATTGTATATGAATCCAACAAGCAAGAGATTTGATGAATGCTAAAATTTATCTGTAGCTGGAGGGATAACCGAGTGTACAAGGGTTTGTGTTTGAACTCTCTCTCTCTCACCCCCCCCGTGAAAGCCTGAAGGTTTGCTTTCTTTTTTCCCAAAGCAAAACAAAAGAATACTTCATGTAATTACAGGTATCATGTGTGACTATCAATTATAGCTTCATTAGGAAATCTTTCATTTGAACTAGTCAATAATACTTTTTTTTTCTGATATTGCTTGACAAAGAAGAATACATGTCTTTTTGCCCAAAGGTGTTGCAGGTACGAGATTGCTAGACCTAGAGAAGCTATGCTGTTACGGGAGACAAACAGTCTAATTTTGCCAAAATAAATGGCTAGAAAGTGGAAGACGGAAGGGGAGAAATGGAGGCTCACTACAAACTGTTCAAACTGTCAAATTCCTTTTGAACAAATTAGCTGATTATAATCTTATTGATGCTTGGATGCTGTCCAGGGTTTCTTTTATCCACTTGTACAGAATGATTTTTTTTAATTGGAGTTTTCTTTCCTAAAATAAGCTTTCTATCCTGACCCTGAAGGGAAAGATTACTAGTAATGGAGCAAAATTCAAACCCAAATCTATACCTTTGTTAGTATTCCCAAATAGTTGTAGATATGATGATACATTGCTTCATGAAGAGTTTCTGGTTTAACTCCTGGGTACTTGCCCTTTTATTTAAAAACATTAGGAACTATATTAGCAATCATCTAAACATGTGATGGCTGGCACGCAAATCCATTGGAAATCCAAAGGTGCTTTTTGAAGTGACAACTGGACGTTCTTTCTTTTTTTCTTTGAAGACATTTCGCTTCTCACCAAGAAGCTTCTTCAGCTCTGACTGGATGGTGGGGAATGGAAGGATTTATACTCCTTGCAGACAGCTGGTCATTTGCATTCTTTTAGTTGTTGAGGCCACTTGGAGGTTTATCTTTTCCAATTGTCATTGGAAAGGTGATGGAGAGTCCATGGCTGAAAAACTCAAAAGAGCTGCTTAGTTTTCCAAGAATAAAACAGGGTGAGGTTTTCTGCCCCCCCCCCTTTATGTCTTCTCTGTTGATTGTTCCTTTGGTTTCCCTTTTCCATTAGTCTGATTGGAAAGTCAGTACATTAGATGATTGGCATAATTTTTTATTTTTTCTGAAAGATTAGGAGTTTGGCCTCCAGAGCTTTTGAAGAACTCTTTCCTTGATATACTGCATTTTGCTCTCAATTGTCATCCCAGCCCAGAAGTTGCTGTAACAAAGAAGCTACTGGAACAACTAGTTTTGCAAAGTATTTCCTATAAGGCAAACATAATTATGATTGCAATTGTAATATTTGTATTTCAGACATTTCAAAATTAAAGAAATGACTAGGTTTTATACTTGCAAAAAATGTAGATAGCTACATTGCTTTGAGAGCAAAAATCTAAACCACATTTATTAGAATCAATTAATGTGATAATGGAAACAATCATAAGGGGTTTTTCTGAATAGAAATTATCAACCAAGGATCAATCATGTGATCACAGCGAAACATTTCTGGAACTATAGAAAGTGTCTATTTATACAAAAAACAAATATATAAAATATATAATCAAATGATATTTTACAGATTATACTTTTTTTAAATCTCCTGGGTATTTTTGGAAATGTTACTTCATTATTTATTTGTTTAGAAGATTTATATAGTTGTCTAATTTGCATAATTGTGACTCCAGGCAATGTGAATAATAATAGACAATCCCAAAACATCTCGAGCACCACTTGAACATCACTGGCAAACTCTCTGTAGACAAACTCTCTGTAAATCAATTATAAAAGGAAACAATGGGTGGATAAAAATGCCAAGTCCAGGCTAAGCATCTGGCTAACTATGCCATAACAATAATAAAACCAATAACTGGCAATATTACAATAAAAACCATGCTATATCAACAAAAGGAAATTCATAAGCTAATACAGCTCACCAATCATACCCTCCATCTCCCAGAAAATGGGCTAATCTATTTCCTTGGTGGCAAAGACTAGGGAAAAACCCATGTTTTTAAAGCTGTCTTGGAAGTTTCATAAGTTTGGAAATGGGGACTTGTTTTAAAGGTGCTGCAACAGAAAAGGCATTTCTTCTATGTCCTATCAGAAGAAATTGCCTCAAGGGGGAGACCCAAGCATGGACAACCATGTGGTTGGTCAGAAATAAACAAAGATAGACAGTCTTGAAGATAACTCGGTCCTATACCATGTAGGGTTTTGTAAATGACAACCAGCATCTTGAATTCATCTGGAAGGAAGTTGGGAGCCAGTATAGCTTCCTAAAAGTAATGTTACATGGATATATCATGGTGTCCCCATATCTATTTACTCCACTGCAGTTTGGATAGTCTTCAGTGCCACTCTTATATAGAGCACATCACAGTAGTCCACAGGGAGGGGACTAAAGCATGGGTGACTGCTTCCCAATTCAGGAAAGGACACAATTGGTGAACCAGATGAAATCCTGCAACATCCTTCTTAAGTACAACTGCCAGCTACTCCTTGAGGAAGAGCTGTGTGTTCAGGAAGATTATTGAAATTCATACTTGTTCACTCCCTCCAAGAATAATGGTGATAAATGTCTAGTTTCTGGATTCAGAGGACCAAATCTCACAGCCATTTAGTCTTGCCAGGATTGAATTAAAGCCTGTTCTTCCCCATCCAGCCCACCATAATCTCCAGACACTGGAAAAAAACCTTGACTGTGCTATCTATTTGGCCTAGGGCAGAAATGTACAACTGATTATCATCAACGTACTGATGACAGACCATTTCACCCAGTGAGTTCATTTAGATGTTGTGGAGAGAGTGTAGAGTTTCTGAGGCACCCCATAAAACAGAGGTTGAGGGCTAGATCTTTCTTTCCCCACTGAAGGAAAGAGACAAATCACTACAATACCATGGACCCTAAGGCTGACCCTCTGAGCAGGTTCAGAAGAATACCAGATAACAGATAATCAGTTGGAAGGGATCTTGTAGGTCATCTAGTCCAACCCCCGACCAAGTGGGAGACCCTACACCATTTCTGACAAATGGCAGTCCAATCTCTTCTTGAAAGTCAAGTGATGACGCTCCCACAACTTCTGAGGGCAAGCTGTTCCATTGGTTGATTGTTCTCACTGTCAGAAAGTTTCTCCTTATTTCCAGGTTAAATCTCTCCTTGTTCAGTTTCCATCCATTATTCCTTGTCTGGCCTACAGGCACTTTAGAAAATAGCTTGACTACCTCCTCTCTGTGGCAGCCCCTCAAATATTGGAACAATGTTATCATGTCTCCCCTGATCCTTCTCTTCATTAGACTAGCCATGCCCAGTTCCTGTACCATGCTCCATATGTCAAGAGTACACCATAGTATTAAAAACCACTGAGAGATCAAGAAAGTTAAGAAGATTGCTGTAACCCCATTCTGAGTCCACTATAGGCTGCTGAAAATGGAACCAATGCTGCCTTAATACTGTGTTCTGGTCTGTTAGGCCAAACTGGGTGGCAATATTTAGTGGATTTTAGCTAATGTCAAAAAGCTAAACAAGGAAAGACCTGGTTAGTACTTGAATGGAAGACAACCAGGAAATCCCAAGTCTATAGATTAGGCAATTGGGGTGTGGGGGAAGCCAGGAGAGGGCTACACATATCAGTTCAATATTGTCACCATGAAAACAATATGGACACGTCCATGAAATCAACAGCAATTGAACCTGACTCAGAGATTTTCTCTTACCTTTCTTTTACCGTACTGTGGGCAGTTAATTTATACTTAATAAAGCTGGCAAAATGCGTAATTAAACTTAACAAAAAAAAATATCTGGGGGTGGGAAGGGAGAAAGCATGACAGAGGGAGGAACATGAATGACAGAATTTTGGCAGATCTACAAAAGGAAAGAACACAAAAAGAAAAGGATTAGTGAAAATAAAGATCAAGAGAGGATCAAAACGTATATTGGCTAAATTCCAAGAGGCATTTCCTACAATTTATAAGACAGTCTATTCTTAACTTTTGGAACAGAGGAACTAGTTGATCTTCACCTAAAACAATATTGACCACCCTCTGAGTTAGTGAATGAAAGGTCTTAGAGATTCCTAGAGAATCCAAAATGAGGTACAATTGTCAATTGACTGATGCTCTTATATATTTTAGAAACAACTATCCCATAGGATACCCTATTTTTTTTGACCACCATTAAGCATATGGAAAATTTCCAAATGTTTTCCTTACTGGGAAACCAGATTACATTGTTGTGGATTGTAGAGGTTTTTTTTGGTGCTGACTTGAAATTCCTGGGATTTACAATCCCAACATCCTTGGAAGGAAAAAGCTGTCCTAAGATACTCCTGCTTTTCACATACACACACTTTGTGGCTTTGCAAAAACTCAGTACGCCACGTAATAGACCCAGCCCAGAGCTGTGCTGGATCTCTGAAGAGCAAAAGTTGCAATATCTACATGCAATGAAATACGAACAAGGCTCTCAATGGAACTGTTTAGCTTTTAAATATTACATGGAACAAGAGCTGCCACAAAGCAGTAGCCGTTTTGAACCTGAAAACATCTGGCAAGAAAGTGGGTGGAGGGAAGAGTTGGCATGCAAGGACAGCCCCCGTTGTCTCCCTTGCAAGTGGACTGTAGTGCACTGAATTTAGAGATCAGACCAGAGGTTTCAGGTGGGTTTGGGTAAATGAACTCAGAGTTTACTCTTGATAAGAAAGCCTAATAAGATAAGTGTAGGGGGAACAGGGAATGGTGTTAAAAGACAGCAGAGAGAACCACTACCAAGACAATAGTCAGATAAGAAGAGCTTGAGACTCAGCCGAACATCCCACACAAGTTCTTCATCTAGTTTAGGGGTGTCAAACTCAATTTTATTGAGGGCCGCATCAGGGCTATGGTTGACCTCCAGGAGGCCCAGGTGTGAGTGGCCAACTGGGTGGGCATGGACAGCTTGATGCCACTCCCCAAACTGCTGGCATGTTTCCTCTTCGCATTGGGTAGACAAGGCCGAAGCCATGCTGGCCCGATGTTTCCTCTTTGCGTTGGGTAGACCGGGCCGAAGCAGCATGGGTTGGCCCCTTACATTTTCCAGGATGGCCATGCAGGCTGGATCCAACCACATCGCAGGCCGGATCCAGACCGCAGGCCTTGTGTTTGATACCCCTGCTCTAGTTCATACAAAGAGGGAGGGGAATACCACATTTACAAGATTATGTGGATAGTTCTTGCTTAACTACCTTTTGTTTAGTGACTGTTTAACAACCCTGAAAAGAGTGACTTATAATTGGTCCTTGCACCTACGACCATTGCAGCTTTTCCACAGTCACTTGATTGTGATCCAGGAGTTTGGCAAGGGGCTCACACTTGTGACTGTTGGGAGTGTCCTGAAGGAATGCGATTGCCCTTTGCGACCATCCCTGCTGGCTTCTGACAAGAGAAGTTAGTGGAGAAGCTGGCAGGAAGTTGCAAATTATGGTCCCATGGAATCTCACTTAACAACCATGGTGATTTGCTTAGTGAGCATGCCAAAAATGTTATAAAATTGGATGTGGTAACATGGTGCTCCACCTAATGACTGTGCTGTTTAGCAATGATCTTTACAATCCTATTGTGGTTGTAGGTTGAGAATTACTTGTAATCCAATATGGCATTGGCAATTGGCTTTGAGTTCCCGCCTCGAGTTCCCCTTTGGGGGAAGTGAGGCAGGATATAAATCTAATAAATAAATAAATAAATAAACTGGCTTGCACTTACAACAGTTGGGGTGTCCTGCAGTCCTATGATCACCGTTTGTAACTTCCCAGCTGCTCCTGATGAGCAAAATCAATGGGGGAAGGTGGCAGGAGGCGGCCGCGGCAAGTTTTAGTGATGTAATGTTTTGCTGGGACCCTTTGGGGGGGGGTTTATCATGGTTTTATCATGTATTTATGTAATTATATTTCAATGGGGCTTGTTAGTTTAATTCTTTTTTAATTATTTATTGTTCTTGTTGTTTTAGTTGTGAGCCGCCCCGAGTCTTCGGAGATGGGGCGGCATACAAGTCTCATTAATAAATAAATAAATAATAAATTAATGACCACATGTAATTTGTTTAACCACCTTGGCAAAACAGGTTGTAAAATTGGGTAATTTGAAGACTCGTTTAATGACCATACCACTTAATGGCAATCATTTCAGCTCCTATTGTGATCCTAAAATTGAAGACCATTTGTGGATGTCACTGTACTATAAACATAATCCAATATGGCATTGTCTTCTTAATCCGCTCTAAGGCTGTAGAAATGGCAAAAAGGCTTCTGAATGTCTAAAGGCTTCAAAGCACATTCAGATGGATGTGTAGAGAACCCCTTAAGGTCAGAACACTCTGGACCCTGGAGGAAAGGTTTGCAGGTGTATCTTCAGCCTAGACACTCAATCTTTGGGCATTCGAGCAAAAGTTCAAGAGTACTACTACTACTGATATACTTTTCTGCAACAGAGTGATGCTGTTTTAAAAATAGACACCCAACATCTTATTCTTGCTGAAGACTCACCTCATCTGGAATTGAGGTCCTTGCAGTTCAGTGGGGCTGATAGAGAGGAAGAATGAGATCTGTAGTTCAACTAGTAGACCACCAGATCCTGCTCCTTAGGTTACAGCCATTGAAATACTTCCAAATGTAGAGTTTAAGGCCAAATCAACTGGGATTTTTTTTCCAATCAGCTCAGCTAAGAGTCCTTTCTTCCAAGCTAGTCAACAATAATTTCAACCTTTCCATCCTTAACTCCTTCTTTGGTAACCATGATTCAAATGATTCTGAAGTTATACTGGATCTGTTGGAAGGGGGCGGGGGGGGGTTTAACAGCTTTGTTCTTGTAGCATATATGATTTTAGTACTTAGATATATGTAAAGTATGTTTTAATAGTTTCTGTTTAAGCCTGAAAAACCTTCAAACACTGTTATAATGCAGTTGACATTAAGAGTTCATCAACCCAAACCCACTCCACCAGATCCCTGGAAAGATCACTCAAGCTGGAATCAGGTTTGATTGGAGGTTTGCAGGGCTGGAGAGAATAACCTTAGTGCCTATCTTCTGTGTCGTTAAAATAATAAAGAAGAATCCTCTTTTTTAAAACTGACTTTCAGCTCTCTGCTGACTCATAAGAAAAGTGTTGACAAAGACTAGCAAAATGATGCAGTGTGAGTTAAAGTACAAGATGTACATACGTACTGTAAGTGTAATGAAAATGTCTTGGGTTGAAAGTCTGTTGCAGCCTTTCCTCCACAAAGATTTTTGTCATTTCCTACCCTGAGAGATCTGAATGGTACACTCCCTAATCATGCTTAGAAAAGCAGCTGAAACAGATTTTTGTTGTTGCTGGAATAGATTTATGATTTATATGAAGATTGGCTGCTTTTACAGATGGCCTTTGATGGGATCAGGACACTGCGATTCTCCTGGTCCTGCTAAGTTTCTGCAAATTTCATCCATTGTGATATCCTTCAGGGCTAGTTGTGGAGGTTGGATCTGGAGTGCACTCTTTCCAGATAGGATGGTTCCAGTTGGTAGTGGAGAGAGGTCGAACCACAAGCATTCTATTGTGTTTGCTACACATCATGATATTTCCTCCCAGCTGCTTAACATCCACATGAAGCCGGTGGAAAAGCTTGGAATCAGTATCATGAATATATGGATGATAAACAGTTATATATCTGCAGCCCCAGGTCAGACAGGATAGGTGGTCAAAGTGCCATCCATCTGCGATTACCTTGAATGGAACTAGTTTACAATCCAGGAGTCCTCTTGAAGTTCCTTCTAGAATACGGTAGCAGATAAAGTGTGTGGCCAAAAGTGCAGTTGTACAACTATGTTTGGAACGTGAGTTGAGAGCCAGTTTGGTCTAGTGGTTAAGAGACCATGTTAGAAACCAAGATACTGAGAGTTCTACTTCTGCTTTAGACATGAAAGTTAGCTGGGTGCGTTTGAGCAAGTCATTTTGTCTCGGCCCATGATGTCAGGCTTGAGTGACAAGTCAGTTTGTCAATTCCTGTTGCAACCAAATGGATCAATGTTCATTTGTGGGAAAAATGCTAAAAAAAATTGTATGTTAAAGGTATTTCTGAAATGGGAAACTGCAGAAATCACGTTATGTCTGGATATTGCAGTTTGATTTATCTGGGGCTGCTCTTGAAGACTGTTTAGATGGGTCTGCTTTTTGAGCATGAGGTGGCCAAGGAAGTTACAGGTGCTCATATTAATTCATGTAACTGTTACTGTGGAAACTTCATTGGCTGCCAAGATGTAATTCAAGACAATAGCTATCACCTTTAAAATCTTAACATGATTTTAGTTCTGGAAATGTCTAAGATTATCTTTTCTGGGAAAAAAAGAGCTTGTTTATAACCTCTTGTATTTGTCTTGTTATTGTAAGACATTGTAATTATATATTTATATAATTTATAATGTATAAAATTATATATTACTCAGTATATGGTTGTTTCTGAATCAAAGGCAAGTTCCATCAGTGCATTTTTTTGTGGGCGGAATGATACATTTTGCCCAAATCTCAAAGCTCCTCAGACAGCAGATATAGAATCTGACCCTCAATTACCTATTTCCAAACAATTCAGGTAATCATGTTTCCCATTCTTATTTTTGCCTCATACAAATATAATGCTTTCATTTTCTTTCCTACCAGGAGTCCTTGTTCTTTAAATTAATGGCAGTCAACTGCTGATATAAATACAAATGAATATACATTCTATAATAAACATCTGATAAAAATTTCTGTTTCTATTTCCTTCTTCTGAAAACACACCTAGGACTGCACCACAGCCTGGCCGAGACCCTGGTGGCTGCTTGGCAACAGGCCGCCTCGGCAGCACTCGACCGGGTTGTCCCCTTGCGGCCTCTTCCTCGCCGCAGACCTTCCTTGGCTCCTTGGTTCTCGGAGGAGCTTCGGGGGATGACCGTTCTGAGTCTGACCGTGTCCAGCTAAGAGCCTATATTAGGACTTATCTGGAAGCGATTAGAGCGGCGAGATGTGCTTGTTTCTCCACTCTGATCGCGTCCGCAGATGATTGCCCCGCTGCCCTGTTCAGGGTCACCCGCTCCCTCTTGCATTTAGAGGAGAGGGGGGACCCTTTGAGGGGCAGAGCGGAGGAATTTAGTTTACATCTGGCGGATAAGATCGCTCAGATCTGGGCCGGCTTGGACTCTGATTGGCAGGGTTTAGATGATGGAGTGGCGACGAGTCTTGTGGATCCTATCTGGGTTGAGTTTGACCCTGTCTCCCTGGATGAAGTGGACAGGATCATGCGGAGGCTGTCTTCCACCACGTGTTTATTGGACCCGTGTCCTTCCTGGTTGGTTTATGCCTCCAGGGAGGTTACACGTGGTTGGCTCCAGGCAGTTGTCAACGCTTCTCTGAGGGGGTTTTCCCCGCCACCTTGAAAGAGGCGGTGATGAGACCTCTCCTCAAGAAGCCTGCTCTGGACCCAACCGTTTTGAATAACTATCATCCTGTCTCCAACCTTCACTTTTTAGCGAAGGTTGTTGAGAGCATGGTGGTTCAGCAATTTCCTCTGTTCCTGGAGGAAACTGATTACCTCGACCTGTACCAATCGGGCTTCAGGCCCGGACACAGCACTGAGACAGCATTGGTCGCACTGATGAATGATCTCTGGAGGGCTCGGGACAGGGGTTTTTCCTCTGTCCTGGTCCTTTTAGATCTCTCAGCGGCTTTCGATACCATCGACCATGGTATCCTTCTGCAGCAGCTCGGGGTTGGGAGTGGGGGCACCGTTTCGGTGGTTCTCCTCTTACCTTCGGACCGCTCGCAGTCAGTGTTGGCAGGGGAGCAGAGGTCGTCCCCGAGGCCCCTCACTTGTGGGGTGCCTCAGGGGTCGGTTCTCTCACCTCTCCTGTTTAATATCTACATGAAACCGCTGGGCGAGATCATCCGTGGTTTTGGGGTGAGGTATCATCAATATGCAGATGATACCCAGCTTTATATCTCCACCCCAGACTGGATCAGTGATGTTCTCTCGATGATGTCCTGGTGCCTGGAGGCGGTATAGGCCTGGATGGGGAGTAACAGGCTCCGGCTCAATCCGGCCAAGACCGAGTGGCTGTTCTTACCGGCATCTCGGTGTTCAGTGGAAGTGCCATCTTTGGTCATGGGGCGGGGAGGTGTTACCCCCCATGGATAGGGCAAGGAATCTGGGCGTCCTCCTGGATGCACAGCTCAATCTGGAGGAGCAAGTGGGGGCTGTGGCCAGGGGGGCTTTTGCCCAGGTTCGACTGGTTTGCCAGCTTCGCCCTTATCTGAGCCGAGATGCCCTTCGAACGGTCACTCATGCACTCGTCACTTCCAGAATCGACTACTGCAATGCTCTCTACATGGGGCTATCCTTGTGGATCACTCGGAGGTTGCAACTGGTGCAGAATGCGGCCGCGTGGGCAGTGATGGGGGTATCCCGATACTCCCATGTTACACCCCTCCTGCACGACTTGCACTGGTTGCCGGTTGCCTTCCGGGTCTCCTTCAAGGTGTTAGTAATAACTTATAAAGCCCTAAATGGCTTGGGTCCAGGGTACTTGCGGGAACGCCTCCTGCCAGCATCACATTCCGATCGCCCCATGCGCTCCCACAGGAGGGGCCTCCTGGGAATACCGTCGGTTAGGCATTGTCGGCTGGAGGTTTCCAGGGCTAGGGCCTTTTCTGTGGGGGCGCCCGCCCTATGGAATCAGCTCCCTGCGGATCTTCGTTTGGCCCCTGATCTCCGCTCCTTTCGTCGAGACCTGCAGACTTGGTTGTTTCAGCAGGCCGGCCTGGATTGACCCGGGGGTGGGTTGTTTTAAATTGTAATGTTTTTTATTGTAATTTTAATTGTTTTCAATGTTTTTAGTAATCTTAGCCTTGTTCTGTTTAATATTGTTTTATTGTAAATATTCCTTTGATACCGCCCTGAGTCCTTAGGGAGAAGGGCGGCATACAAGTCTAAATAAATAATAATAATTATTATTATCTTCTCTGAATTGCAAGGCTGTAAGGTAACATCTAATTGATTTCTGAAGTATGTTTCCTTTCATTATTCCAACCACAAATGAAGACTGCTGCTACGAGAAGGCTTCTTGAAACTAACATGCAGTGTACAGTCAGAAATCAAATAGGGCGGTTTCAATTAATTTAGATAAGTATGATGAAAGAAAAGGGTGACAGAAGTTATACAGATACAATACTTCCGCAAATGTTTCAAATGCCAATGCTCTATTACTTTTAAATTTTTATTTTTAGCAGTTGTAATGTGAAAATAAAAATTAATTTGGTAAGCAACAGTGCTGACTCTTTTGTTGTTATAATTAAATCATTAGAACAGGTCCAGGCTAAATTCTTAAGTTCCACAGTGCATCTCTAATGCCTCATTATGCATAAAGGCTAGAATGGAGACCAGAATTTGGCAAGCTTTACTATTCTGTTGGGTGAAGTTGATATTTCTCCCTACAGGCTTAGCGCCACTGGTATTAGAAGATAAGTTTCAAAATGGGTGGAACCAAGCAGTTTATAATAAGGTCCCCCCACCACCACCGGGACTCTTCCCTACTTATCTATTATCTCTCGGCTATGAGCAGGCAAGAACCACACTCAAGCAACAACTGTATGATAGACTGGTAAATGGATGTGGGAAATATTACTCAGCTTCCCATAATGGACAATCAGAGATATGTCTTTGTGTCACCCAAATATCTCACACATCTTAATAGTCCAAATCAGAGAAGGGCCATTAGCTTAGTTTGACGTTATGCACTACCCTTGACACTCCTAGTTGGAAGATACAAACAGATCCTTACCCTTTAAGAGTACATTCTTATGACTCAGGACAAGAACAAACTATTGAATATATTCTTTTGCACTGTTTTATACAGCATTCCAAAATACCCTAATTGCCCCACTCCTGACTAGTAAAACAGGATATAATGAACCAACAGTACAAGCAATTCTTACTTTCTTATCTTGAAATAATATATAACACTGCCATGTTCTGTGGAGTGGCATATAAAATTAGAAAAAGAATTACAGGTAGTCTTTGATTTACAACAGTTCCTTTAGTGACCGTTCAAAGTTACAACAGCACTGAAAAATGTTGTGTATCACCATTTGATGTCATGACTTAAAACTGTTGCAGCATCCCCAAGGTCATGTGATCAAAATTCAGATGCTTGACTCATAATGGTCGCAGTGTCCCAGGATCATGTGATCAGATTTTGCGATCTTTTGACGAGCAAAGTCAATGGGAAAACCAGATTCACTTAACAACTGTGTTACTAACTTAACAATTGCAATGATTCACTTGACAACTCTGGCAAGAAAAGTTGTAACATGGGGCAAAACTCACTTAACAAATGTTTCATTTAGCAATATAAATTTTGGGCTCAGTTGTGATTAAGTTGTGGACTACCTATAAATTAAATGTAAGTGTTCTTTGCCTTTTATAGTACTTGTAATCTTTATCCCCTTCTAGTTCCCTCTAGTGTCCAACGTAGTCCCATTCCCCCCACCCCACCCCCCCTTTTTTTTAAGAATTCAAAACAACATTTTCTGGTAGGAAGGTTTCTAATAATTAGTTTTAAATTTTTATTTCGAATTGATCTGGACCTTCAGTCTGTTTACAACTTTTCAAAATCAACCTTGTAATCACCCTTTTGTGTTTATTCCAAAAACAAAAGTTTTAAGTCTTTAAACTTGCATTTAAAACTTTTTTCATTAAGGATTGAAGGAGACTTGCCCAGTTCTAGAAAAACTTGTCATTCCAAAGGATGCTAATAGCTAAAAAGCAATTAACAAGTAAACTGATAAAGTGATCAGAAAAGGAAGTATGCAAACTCAGTGCCCTTTGGAAAGGCACTCACTGTGGTTTGAGCAAAGATGGCGTTCCCTTATCTCCCAGAAGTCTAAACTCACTGGAGACCTCTGTATTCCCATCCTCTCGCAAGTAGCAACTGTCTGTAGCTACCTATGAGTGATTTCAAGTCCTCTCCTTCTCAGGAGAGGAACTGTGAAGAGCCAATGTACTCACCGACTCTTCATTCTGCCATGGTCTCAGCTACATTTTTAGCAGAGCTATCTTCAGTTTCCCATTTGTTCCCTGAAAGTCACAGTATGTTCCCGTCTCAAGAAGAAAAGCATTTAATTTATCTAACATTGGCAACAGGAAATCCCTCAGCAACACTGAATCCTGGTCAGAGCTTTATTTTAAACAAAAAAAAATCAAAATGAAATTGACTCATCTACTGGCTTTTACACAATTTGCCAGAGATGTATGGCAATTCAACATTGCTTTTATTGAGTTTTTATCAGTGAGGTTATTTCCAAAATCATGATATAGAACAGTGTTTTCTTGAACCTAAAACAAATGTTCCATCAGTAACTCCTTGGCAATTCCCCTGTTGACAACTGGATTAACACTTTCAGCTGAGGACACAACTCTTTTGCATGCTGTGCTAGAAAATATGCAAATTTTCTGTCATAAAAGAATCAGGGTTTTGTGTGAGAAAAAATAAAAATGAACATAGCTTTGCATTCCTAGTAGGGCACAAGTTGTTGTCCCTGATACTTACTTATGGGTACGTTTTGCCATGTGACAATGCTTACAAACATATATTTTTCTAACAGGAAGAAACTGTCAGTGAGAGATTATAACCAACCATACAGTATGTGCATATCCCTTGAACAGGCTGACAGCTGTAGCATTCTGGTCTGCAACAAATGTGTTACTCTTCTATCCATTCATTACCCCAAATTAAGCAACTTTCCTTCCAGTGTTGCTGATTTAAGGTGACTATGTGCAAATAGTGTTTAAAAATGTTGAGTCTTGTCAACCTGTTCAACTCTAACACTTAAACTATCTTTTAACAACAACAAAAACTCTCACATCAAAAGGTTTCAGCAGTTATGCAGAATAATTGACTCAATCCTGAACATGTGAATACAAAATCTTGTCTTGCTGTGCTCAGTGGGAGTACCCCTTAGGATTTCAGCTTTGAAAATATCTAACTGGTGGCAGAATAATTATTTCTTTAATGTCTGATGTTCATTTCTTCTTTGACTTTTAAGAAAGACATTTTATTTGTGTGAAAATTAAAACACCACATGCATAAGCACTGAATCACAATGTACAGGTAGTCCTCAATTTATAACAATTCATTTCACGATTGTTTGAGGTTATAACGGCACTGAGAAAAGTGACATGACCATTTTTCACACTTATGACTACTGCAGCATCCCTGTGGTCATGTGATCAAAATTCAGACACTCAGCAATCGACTCACATTTATGATAGTTGCAGTGTCCCAATGTGATCACATTCTGCAACCTTCTGACAAGCAAAGTCAATGGGGAAGAGAGATTCATTTAACAATCATGTTAACAATTTAACAACTGCAGTGACTTACTTAATAACTGTAGCAAGAAAGGTCATAAAATGAGGCAAATTCATTTAACAATGGTCTTTCTTAGCAATATAAATTTTGGGCTCAAAAACAGTCATGTCAAGGATTACTTGTATTTATAATCAACAGGTAGAGCACAACTAAACCATACAGTAATATGAGAGATAGAAAACCTCAGAATAATCTGTAATGATTTGTTACAATTAACAAAATGGGTGTACTCTGCCTTATAAAGACAAAGAAACTAGTGCACAAAAATAGAGTATTCCAGTACTGAAACAGATACTATGCATAACAGGGTCTGTTCCTGAACACTTCCCAACATTTCTGAAGTGATCTCTGTAGAAAGGCTTTCCAGCAAGATTTCGTGACTAGACGGGGTTCATACAGTCAGTATTTTAGATGCCAGCATGGTATTTGAGTGTTAGTAATTCTTAATGCAGCCTACTTCTTTGGGAATCCGAAGATGTTCTTTGTAATTATTTAATGTATCAGATTGCTGTTCTGTTTGTTTTTGAAGGGTTTTTTAAAATACAATTTTAAACTAAAATAGTGATTAGCTTTCATGAAGACATTGTCGGACTTTTAAATTTTTAGTTTCTTTGCTTCTTACACTGTTCATGGTTAAATCGTTTTGTCTTCGTTGTTTCATTCAATAGGCTATTTATGTATAGACAGAATAATTAACATAAAAGATGCTTCCTCTCAAGACACAAAATCTATCTATCAAGTATAGTGGATGGAATTGGAGAATTAGTTTCATAACAGGGTTCCACTGAAAACTTTATATCTTCATAACTTCATATCTACCTACCTACCTACCTATTTACCATAGAATTTAGTAAGAAAATTTTTGATTTCATCTTTTTGTCTAACATCATGAAGCATTATGTAAACAATATAAATCACATAATACCTGTGGCTATAAACTACAGGTAGTTCTCAACTTATGACTACAATTGAGCCCAAAATTTATGTAGCTAAGTGAGAAATTTGCTAAGTGAGTTTTGCCCCATTTTATGACTTGCCACATTTGTTAAGTGAATCACTGCAGTTGTTAAATTAGTAATACGATTGTTAAGTGAATCTGGCTTCCCCATTGACTTTGCTTGTCAGAAAGTTACAAAAGGTGATCAGAGGGCACTGCAACCATCATAAATGGGAGTCAGCTGTCAAGCATCTGAATGTCAATCACATGACCATGGGGATGCTGCAATGATCATAAGTGTTAAAAATGGTCATGTCACTTTTTTCAGGTATATATTATTTGTTAACCACACGCTTTCATCTACAGTAAAACTTTCATCAAGACAAGCATGAGTCACAAATTGATACTGATGGCAGTGATCATAATATAGATTGTACTTTACCACCAGCGAGAAATTCTGTTGTCAACCATTGAATTATCATGATGACTTACATAGTATTTGCTTCCAGACATGTTTAAAATTCAACCTTTTCCAAAGCTCTACTGTCACTTGGCTTCACTGATGCCAGAAAAGAGTGATAGCAAAGACAGGATTCAATAAACCCAACAAGATCCAAGAAATTTGTTAGAGAAATTGTGGCAAAAGTACAACTAAATCCACAGGTTTAAGGTAAAAAGTAAATTCTAAAGCTTTGATGCATTGAACCCTCAGTGAAGCCTGCCTATGCTCACAATGTTTATTCAGAAATCAATGTTGCAATGAATAGAGTTAGTCATTTGGTTAACACTAAGCATAATGTGTGATTTTCTTTAGCTATTATGTACGATCTATATGATTATCGCTTCTCATTTTCATTTCAAAAACACTGAAGGATAAGCTTGCCTAATTGCCACAATAATTATTTTATGTATGTAATATACTGGTGACAAGGCAAGTTCTTACATCTTTGGTCATAATGGCATTACAAGATAGCCTAAATACAAGCATTTATGAATGTGTTATCTAATAGTAGCTGCCCAGCTAAGGGGTATTTTGTCCATACATGTGTTTTTGATGAAAAAATTCTGAAAGTGCTTCCTATTTATGGTTCTTTTACTCCATCCATCTACATCTGACAACTTAAAGCTATATAGTTCCCTACATCCAGGTGTCTCAATTAAATATTTAAACAAAGACAGCTCTATTGTCTCTTTATTCTTCGCTGCCAACATAAGACATGGTGGGTTATGTGTGACTGATGAGATACAATCCTTCATACTTTGACTTTAGTAAATAGAAGATTTAAAACACTTTCAACAAAAACTTGGCTAAAAAATCATTTGCAGAATGAAAGTCTATTTCATCTTCATGTCCTGAAATACATGTTTAAATGCATTATGCCTTTATTATAAAGCAACATAGTGCTTTAATATTAATCTGTGTGAAACAATCTCATTGTGCAAATTAAGAAAATGTACCTGGCCTCTTCATTACAGGATAGTGAACAATTTATTTTATATATATAATTATTGTCTGAAGTATTTTACCCTGGCCTGTAGCCAAAAAATTTCCTAGAGTAGCTTACAAGAAGTCAGTTCATGCCTAGAGACTTACAATCTAAAAGATACAACATAAAAAGAAAAGGGATTAGGAGAGAAAAAGGGGAAAGTAAATTTAGGCATCATTAGTTAATATTTATTATTTTTGTTTTGTTTAGTTATTTTACTGTACAAACCAGCATCTTTCCAATCTGATCTCTATGAGTAAAGCACATCTCAACCGGAAATTAAGGTTCATCCAAATCCCTCTATATACTCTTTAAGTGTACACGGTGGAGCATATAGAAGTGAAGACTGATTTAAATTAAAATATACATATATAGTGAGTTTGCATTCCTGTATTATGACGGCTAGAAAAAGCGAAGCAGCAGTCTAGAAATGAACAAATGGTCTGCATGTATACTACATTGTTAAAAAAGACTATGTAATTTTGAACACAATTTCTTTGCATTATGAATAGAAGCCCTTCAACAGTACAGCTTTAGAGTACATAATTGCTACCGTAGATTTTGCTTTCAGCTGGTACAGGCAGAAACCATGTTTTGTCCATTATTTTCAAGGTATACAGTACGATGCCACTCAGTCAAGATTTTTCAAGAACCACAAATGGACAGAGACAATAGGGTGAATGTGAATATGGTTATATTAGGTGGCATCCCACCTGCAAAACTAGAATTCTTGTGTCCAAATTCACAGGAAAAATGTCAGTAGATGTCTATAGGTCAGTGATGGCTAACCTTTTCAACACCAAGTACCCAAAGCGTGCACGTGCATCCCCAAAATGCAATGCGTGCGTGCCTCATGCATGCACCCCACCCCTGCACGTGCTTCCCCATGTCCCCCATGTATGCGTGTGTGACCCCCGCGTGTGCCCCCCATGCATGCGTGCATGATCACTGTGCATGTGCCCTGCTCCCTGTGCATGCGTGAATGACCCACCTGTGCACCCCCCTGCACATGCGTGGCAGAGACCCGAAGACCAGCTGGCCAGCAGGAAGCACGCATGCATGTGCGGAGGAGCGTGCCATAGGTTCACCATCATGGCTATAGGTAGTCCTCAATGTACAACCAAAATGGGGCCTAGAATTTCAGTTGCTAAGTGATGAAGTCATAAAGCAAAATGTCACAAGACCGCAACCGCAATCCTGGTAATCCTGGGATGAGCCTACTCTGTGGCGGCTCCCGCCCTGTGGAACCAGCTTCCCCTGGGGCTCCGTTTGGCCCCTGACCTTCCCACCTTCCGCCACGACCTGAAGACCTGGTTATTTGACCAAGCTGGGCTGTGATAACCTTCTCAGGGGGGAGGTCTTTTTATTTAATTTTAATATTGATATTGGGCTTGGTTTGGTTTAATTCTTTTTAACTATTTATTTATTATGAATGTATGTTTTTAGTTGTGAGCCGCCCCGAGTCTTCGGAGATGGGGCGGCATACAAGTCCAATAAATCAAATCAAATCAAATCAAAATCCCTGTTTCCGTTATTAAGTGAATTTTTACCAATTAGCTGAGGGCTCATCCCAAAGCCAAAGGGCACAATTGAAGGGATGTAGGCCAGTTGGGCAGTTGCAGTGCTCCTGCAGCCAAAAGTGTGTGTGTGTGTGGGCCACCAAATACTCACATTTTGTTCATCTGACGGAAGGGCCCTGCAATGGCCATAATTTTGGACACAGGTCGTATGTCCCTTCATTCAGTACTTTTGTAACTTCAATCACTGAACAAATGGCTGTAATTTGAGGACTACCTGCATATCAATATAAAATTAAAGATACATAATTGTTCATCAAAACAAAGTTTCCTATCTAAATATTTTAAATGAATAAGAATGCAGCAGCAACTATTTTTTACTTTGCTGTGACATTAAAACTTTCAGTTATTTAGGTTTTATAGTGAAATTAACCCATGAGAAGAATATTCTGCCCAGAAAGTCAGTACAGAAATACCAAGATTTTAAACACACAAGAACTCATAGTATTTTCCTTTCCTCACTTTTTGATTCTCAATCCTTGTTCATTTCCAAGACTTTAGAAACAGCTTAAAATTGGAATGGTGCAACATAACCAACTGGAGAAACTTCACGGGGAATATAAAATTTGCAATTACATCAGATGACTATTGTTATTCTTTTCCTCTGAGACAAGAATGAAGGATAAAATGTAATGACTTATACAAGCTGTCCAGATGAAACTATTTCACAACTTATACTTTCCTTTTTACAAAAAACAATGTCGTGAAATATATGCTAACATTTATAATGTATAGCAGCACGAGTGCTTATTCTGTTATATGTACCAAACATTAAGTATAATGATTCTTAAAGGAGTAATATACTCATTAATGCCTGAAAAGTTTTTTGAAGAACGAGGGGTAAACAATTCCTCTTAAAGTTTGTGATAATGTGCCTCATTATCAAGAGCTCGCATATTTTCAATATCCACCCAACTCTGTGGTATTATTATAATTCTGAAAAGGTCAGAATGACAAAGATGTTGATATAAAAGAATCATCATACTGCAGGCATGAACTTTAATCAGATAGGGTTTCAAGTTGGTTTATAAAATGAAAAATGTATCTGACATCTTACAATTAGTCTTTAAATGGTAGTATATTTTATAATGAGCAATTAAACTTTTATTGCAGATAAATTTAAATAATATTTGTTCTATTGTCCTTTGTAACCTGATGCAGTGAATGAAAGAAATCCTTAATTATAACTCTGAAATAGTTTATTAAAGTACTGTGTTCTTAGCATTGTCTCTAGCATGACTGCCATGATATCTTACCAACTTCTTTTCCCTTCCAAGAACTATATCAGATAATATATTATCCCATTCTATGGCCAGAAATACCACGCTAGATAATAGTGACATACCCAGTGCTATGCAACGAGACAATTAAACTGGGTTAAACTGAGCTCAGAAATATCTGACAGGAATAGAAAACCTTGTGGAATTAGACATAGGTAGTCCCTCGACTTATGACCATAATTGAGCCCAACATTTCTGTTGGCGAGACAGCTAAGTGAATTTTGCCCCATTTTATGACTGTCCTCGCCAGTTAAGTGAATCACTGCAGTTGTTAAGTTAGTGCAGGGTAGTCCTCGACTTACAATCATCAAATTTCTGTTGCTAAGTGAGATGTTTGCTAGGCGAGTTTTGTCCCACTTTTATTTTTCTTGTCACAGTTAAGTGAATCACTGCAGTCATTCAGTTAGTAAGGTTAAGTGAAACTAGCTTCCCCATTGACTTTGTTTGTCAGAAAGCCACAAAAGGGGATCACATGATCTGGGGATACTGCAACTGTCATAAATATGAAGCAGTTGCCAAGTGGCTGAATCTTGGTCACGTGACCATGAGGATGCTGCAATGATCATAAGTGTGAAAAATGGTCGTTGTGACATTGTAGCTTCACTAAATGAACTGTTGTTAAGTCGAGGACTACCTGTAACACAGTTGTTAAATGAATCTGGCTTCCCCATTGCCTTTGCTTATCAGAAGGTCTCAAAAAATGACCACGTGACCCTGGGACACTGCAACTGTCATAAATATGAGTTAGCTGCCAAGCATAGGAGCCACAGTGGCACAGTGGTTAGAATGCAGTACTGCAGGCTACTTCTGCTGACTGCCAGCTGCCTGCAGTTGGGCAGTTCAATTTTCACTGGCGCAAGCCTTCCATCCTTCTGAGGTCGGTAAAATGAGAACCTAGATCAGTGATGGTTAACCTTTTCGTCGTTGCGTCCCGAAAGTGCGCGCGTGCATGCGTACCCATAATGCAATGTGCGCATGACACATCCCACCCCTGTGCATGCACACACGTCCCTCCCCACACCCCTGCGCAGGCGCATGCATCTTCCTTGCACCCCCCCCGCTCCCCTGTGCATGCGCAGCAGATACCTGACAATCAGTTGACCGGCAGGAGGCGCGTGCTCATGCATGCGCAGTGGATCTGTTCCGGGCGATGGCTCTGCGTGCCACTTCCAGCACCCGTGCCATAGGTTCGCCATCACTGACCTAGATTGTTGGGGGGCAATATGCTGGCTCTGTAAACTGCTTAGAGAAGGCTGTGAAACACTGGGAAGCAGTATATAAGTCTAAATGCTATTGCTCTTTCTGTTTGAATCTTGATCATGTGATCACAGGGATGCCACAATGGGCGTATGTGTGAAAAACAGTCACCAGTCATTTTTTTCATTGCCATCGCACCCTTGAATGGTTGCTAAACAAACTGTTGTTAAGTGGAGGATTACCTGTATCGAAGGTACACGCTGACAAGCAATTCTTACCAGAAAGAAAAATTGGAGAGAGCCAGCTTCCCCTGTGGAAAACGGTGCTCCTGAACAACCCCTGAAGCTTACAACGCACGTTTTTCCAAGCTGAATCTTAAATTGGGCACAGCACTCTTTCATGTGGACTCTCAGATGCATGAGGACAGAACTGGCAGTTATGCAGCTGAAAGCCGACTGGTTTTTTTCCGGGGAAAAAACCCCCAAAAAACATGCAAACCCTCCTACGAACAAGGCAATTGCGTAGTATCGTACTCTACACACCTTGACCGCAAAAGCACCCCACAACCACAGACCCGTTGCAATGTAGAGAACGACCGAAAGGGGGCACTACAACACTCGGCTTTCCCCTAGTAGTCCGTGAGTCGACAATCTTGAGGGGAGGGGGCGAAGAGGGAAAAAAGCACCGAGGTAACACATGCGCAGTCGGGGTAGGCAAGGGAGGTCAGCGCAGGCGCAGAAAGGCCGACGGAGCTGAAGGCGGGGCGCGGTGGTAGTAGGCCCAAGTCAACAATATGGAGGCCGGGGGTTGCTACGGTACCCTAGTTTGAGGGGGGTTTCGGAGGCCTCGCCTCTCTATTCTACCTCAGATCTTCCTCAACTCGCCCGCCATGGCCCGGCACAGAAATGTCCGTGGCTACAACTACGACGAAGGTAGAGCGAGTTGCTGTCTCTGTGAGACCTTCTTATTGCCTTCCTTTCGAAGCGCCCCTTTTCCTCCCGAGAGGGCTCCGACCTGCCTTCCAAGGCCGGTGCGAGCAGCGTTAGTGACATCACTAACGGTCAGCCTGCGGGTGGAGGGGGGGTGGAGAGAGAGAGGGTGTGGGGAGGGAAGAGGGAAGCGGCAGGGAGCCAAAGCAGGTCCAGCTCCTGAACCCGGAGGGAGGGCTGCTTGTTATCAGCTAGGCCGGCTTACGTGGATAGGTGCTAATTCGGAAAAAGGTGGCTTTCCTCCCGTTTTTACTTGTCCCTCAAAGACCGTCTTGTGCACTGTGATTTTGAAGCCCGACGGAGTGGTCTCCATTGCTCAAATCTTGACAGACTGCTTCCTTTCCGTGTAATAATGGACGTCAACAAAGTACGGTGTTTAAAAACAATTCGACGTTTACCTGGAGCTTCCCCGTGGGATGCCTTTGATGAATGAATGCTGGAGGCAAAAAAACAACAACAAAAGAGTGGGGGCGGAGGGTCGTGCGTAGATGTGATTGTGTTATTTCACAGCTGAGCGTAGGGGAGGACTTTGGTTGCCCTGTGTGGAAAGGAAGCGGAGATAACATCTTGTCCATGCAGAAGAGGCAACACCGAAGTGAGCAAACCAGATGTAATAATAAGGCTTGCTTCCGTTTGAGTGTCCCCTGTTAAACATTAAGCTGATTTAAATCGGTCACACGTTATGGATACATTTAAGAAACTATTCAGATGCCTGCATCTAAAACAGGTTTTGGATTCATAGGCAAGTGTATATTGAATTAGAGATTTAAATCCGAATGTTAAACTTTTATTTCTAAATCTTGTCCAATGGTTTGCAAGTGCACCTTTTCAGATTTTTAAATATGTACTTAATACTGGGTTAAATCATATCACCAACCAAAAGGATACTTTAGTCCCCCCACATATCTTATTTTTAAACATCGTTATTTTATCCCTGTTATTCTTTTATATTGTGACAATTTTATCTACACTATTTTATGTTAAGATAAATGTAAGAGAATAATATTTTAAACCCTGATCCCAAGTTCAGGAATGTAATAATTCCATACAGACTGTGAAAATAAATAATTTTTAAACTGAAGTATTATGCTCCTATTAGATTACTACAAGTGATAGCATTACATCGGCTTTAAAGATTGCTATCAAGCAATTGCCTACTTGCATTTAATTTCTCCTTGCATGCCCTCTGAAATTAAGGATAACTTTTAGTATAGCAGATACACCAGAAGAAATATCTTCTGTGTATACAGTATGCATGCCTAGGTAAAGCAGGTACCCTCTGTCAATCACTATATCTGCTTGCTAGTTGCAACTATCCGGTACAGAAAGGGCTTTTGCTTGTGAAATAAAGCACTTGAATTGGCCTGATCTGTTGAGATTGGCTTATTTTCAGTATCTAAATATTGAGATTGAACTTTTAAAATACTTCAAATTCTGCAATTTAGAAAATTAAGTTTATATTATATTAATTTTTAATATTAACACGGTAGTTCAAGCTTATTTCCTCAAGCAGAATGTATTCTGCTTTAAAAACACTGAAACTACATTGGAAAAATGAAAAAATGCTAAAAATGTCTGAAACCTTTCATGCAGAATTTGGTATTTATTGTTTATTGTTTTTTATTGGCAAGTTAAATATATTGGGATAAGAAATATCTGAAAAGACCTAATGTATGGTCAGGAAGAAGATGTAAATAAAAGAAATTTCAGGAATTAAATTGTCTTTAATGCTTATATTTAAAAGGACTCAAATAGAAATGCTATTTAATTACAATGTATCCTAATGCTTGCTAGAATAAAATAAGACTATTATTCAAAATTACAGCCATGAGAAGGTTGGTTTTGTTTTTGTGCTTCAGATTTTGAAGACGATGACCTTTATGGGCAGTCTGTAGATGATGATTACTGCATCTCACCGTCAACAGGTTTGCATTACATTTTGCCATTATTGTTTTATGGTATAGGTTTGCACATTTGATGTGTAGCCTTAGACTGCTACTTCTCTGCAGTATGAGAACTAGAATGAACTAGAGCAGGGGTCCCTAACCTGTGGGCTGTGGCCCACTACCGGGCCTTGGTGTGTTGGCCACTGGGCCATGTGAGTGGCTGGACAGTACAAACGTGCATCCCTCCAATTGTGCTAGCGTTGCAAGCATTGCACAGGCACTAGCACTGCAAGCGTGCGTGCCTGAGACACTGCATCGGGTGCACACTTGCAGCCCCATTTGCACGTGCACATCCATGCATAAAGGTGCCCCCCCTCCCCAGACCACTAACCCAGAATGGTTGGGGAACTCTGAACTAGAAAACCTATGACTTGTTGAGTTATTGTTTCAGAGTTTCCTTACCAGATTGCTCAATACCTTCAACATGGCAGAATTTCAAAAGTTTTTAAAAATTCAGGAAGATATTTAAAGATGTATCTGCTTGAAAGTAGTCCATGTTAAACTCTATAGCGCAGTCAAACATTAGAAGTTTCACAGAAAATGTTATGAAATTTTTCATTATGTCATAAAATGCTTTATGGTAATTTTTATGACATGAAATGTTTTATAAAATTTTCCAAATTACAATTCCATAGGAGTCATGCGTCCTGGATTTTGAACTCTTTCTGTAAGTTAATTCATCTGAAGTACCTTGATTGAAAAAGTTTCCCAATGATGTAGTATTTAGTATAAACTTCATATATAATTAGAGGATGTATTTAAAATGACTTTGGGGATTTGTGTACCTTATGATTATGCTAAGAACAAATACTCTTTCATCTGTAATGAAAATTTTTAATTCTATGAAACATTTAAAAGGCAAACTAATTGTCCTAGCCTCATAATTAAACAAATGGCCAACAATAAAACTATAGAAATTAGAATCAGATTTGCAACAATATCTATTGTGAATCGGTAATAAATATTTGTAGTTTTTGAAAAGACATCAAAAGTTTAAGAATAGAAAGGCAAATTAATTATGGACCCCCAAATGATCCTTGTTCTGTTGTTATTTTATTCTAGCTGCTCAGTTTATTTATTCAAAACGAGATAATACTTCAGTCTCTGCAGAACCTTTAGAGGAATATGATTATGAAGACTCTGAACATAGCAATTTTATCTCCAGTCACCAGCTGACTAGACTTGAAAAAGGTATTATACAAATAATAATTGTCCTTCATTTAATGTGTGTACATTGCATGTTCTGTGTATTGGTTTACAGAAATACTTGATTTTCAATAAACTGGTATACTTGGCTGATATCTGCATTTGAAAGAAGTAATGCAACAACTTAAAATCTGTGTAAAATGTCTAACGCTAAGCAAATGATGGTAGAAGATGGAAAGACAGACAGATGGGGCAAGGAGACATGCTATCACTCCCTTTAATCTACCTTGTTAGATCACATCATTTCAATAATTCCCAATGAAGAATACTTAGAAATTACTCAGAAGCTAGTCTGTTTCACTCTAGTAAATGTAAGATTTTAAGAATTTTACAGTTTCTATAAAGGGGCTAGTGGTTCCACTGCCACTAGAGTATCTGTAATTTGTACTTTATTAGCATGTTTGTTATGCCAATGGTCATGTTAAATATTTCTCTATAAATTTGCAGAACACTATGAACTCAAATATGACAAGGATTTATTTATTAAATTTATGTAGTCATCTTAAAAATATAACTCTGGACAGCCAGCAATACTTAAAAACAGAATAAAAGCAATATAACAAAATTACGTATAAATGACAAAATACCGGCCAGAAACCAACCCATCACAAGAATTAATAAAGCCATCCAATGGCTATCCCATACCTCCATGACCTCAAGCTTGATGCCAAAAGCAGGTTTTCAAAGCCTTGCTAAAAGTCAATGGGTTGGGATAAGTTTGATCTCCAGGTGACTGATATTGCACAGGTTGAATATGATGACAGATTTTTTTTTTTCATGGATTCAGCTGGAAGACATTTTTGATGAATGGAACCTGGAGTATGCCTCTTAATGGATCTACAGGATGGATACCTACAGTTGCGAAAACATAGACCCATAAGTAACCTATCCTCAAAGTTGACTACCAGCACTTTGAATTAAAATCAAAAGTGCATTGGCAGCTAGTGGAGCTTATGGAGCAGAGTCTCTGTGGAGATTTACAATCATCTAGGTCATAGTTGTCTCAAAGGTGCTTTTTTCTTCAAAAGGCAACTGGACTGTTTCTTCTTTGAGGAAGAAGAAATTGTTTTGCTTTTTATCCAAGAAGCTTCATCAGTTCTGATGGCAGGGGGATGGAAGGATGGGTACTAATAGTTAAAGACTGGGTGGTGGGGGGATGGAAGGATAAGCTCTGATAGGATGGTGTGGGGGATGAAAGGATTGTATTTCTTTGCAGTCATCTGGTTGTTAGCACTCTGAGAGCTGTTGAGGCCACTTGGGGGTTTATCTCTGCCCTCAGGGTCACCTGAATCAGGATGCAATTGGTTGCAGAATCTTTTTGGAACTGCTGCAAGGGCTGTGTTATAAACTGAAGATAGGTGGTGTTTTATTCCTTCCCATCTGCTGAGGGAAGGGTATTCAATTCTGACATAGATGGATTCCTTTACCCCTCTTTCAAACCAATGGTCTTCTCTATCCACAATCTGGACTTTGCTGTCTTCAAAAGACCTTTTTCTTTCAAATGCAGATGGACTACTCAATCTTGTCTTGATGGGTATGATCTTTTATGTTGTGCTATGCGTTTGTGAAGTGGTGGTTTTATTTCACCAATGTACAAATGTGCATATGTTTCACTGCATTGTATTGCATATATCACATTGCTCAGTTTGTGCTTGGGTGTTTTATCCTTGGGGTGAACAGACTTCTGCCTTAGTTATTCTTGGGTTTAAAGTGTACATGTACGTTTTGTTGGTTGAAAATCCTCCTCAGCTTTTCAGATATTCCTGCCATGTATGGAATGACAATGTTACTATGTTTGTTGTTCTCTTCCTTATCTGTAATGGAGGAGGTTTTGCTGGGTCTTTTTTGGATTTGATGAAGGCCCAGTTAGGATAACCACAAGTTCTCAGGGATTCCTTGATGTGTTTTAGTTCTTTTTCTTTTTCCTCTTCACTGGTAGGTAAACTTGCAGCGCAATGGTGTAGAATTCTGATCACTCCCATTTTGTGTTCTAGTGAATGGTGAGAATCAAAATGCAAATTCTGATCTCTGTGTGGGTTTTCTGTAAACTTCAGTGTTAAGGCTTCTGTGTTCCTTAATGTGCACTGCACAGTCCAGGAAAGCCAGACTGTTTTCCTTAACATCTTCCTGTGTGAACTTAATGTATTTGTCCACAGAGTTGTGTTTGGTGAAGGCTTCCACTTCCTGTGCTTTAATCTTGAGTCAAGTATCGTCCATATACCTATACCAGTGAATGGGTAGAAATCAGTGGTGGTATTCTACCGGTTCGACCCAGTTCTGCAGAGCCGGTAGTGGCAATGAGCAGCGGAGACCGAACTGCTTCTCTCCACCGCTCTGCTGTTGGGCCCACCTGCCTGCCCAGACTCACCTTTATTCCCTGTTTTGAAGTGCAGCTGTGTTATGTGGCTCAGCAGAGTGCCCTGTGGCAGCTGCTGAAGTGACAGGAAGAGTGCAGGCTTGCAGGAGGTGAGTTGGAATGCCTCTGCGCCTGTGCAAAGTGCGCATTTGGTGTGCATGTGCACGCAAAGTGCGTGCATGCGCGCAAAGTGTGCCCACCAACCCAAGCCCACTGAACCGGTGGTAAAAAAAATTGAATCCCACCACTGGTAGAAATCCTGTGAAAGTGTTTAGAGCTTTTGGTTTCTACCTATCCCACGTAGAGATTGGCCACAACAAGGGACATAGGTGAATCTACGGCTCAGCCATGTTTTTGTCTGTAGAAACTTTCATTATATTTAAAATGAAATAAAATTATGTAGCAGAGGTGCTGCATTTGCCAATGATATGCACTTATAACTCCACACTGCTGCATTTTTCACAAGCTGAAGCTTCCAAATACTTTCAAAGGCAGCCTCATGAAGATCACATTACAGGGATCCTTTTGGGAGAATACCAAAGCAAGAGTGATTGTAATCAGGGCTCCCAGGCCAGGAATAGCTGCAATTGGCACACAAATGCAACTATGCAAAGATGCTCCTGGCCATGGCTGCCATTTGTTCTTTGAACAGGAAGTCCTCAAGTTGAACACAAGTTTTGCCCAGGATAACTGAACATTCTTTAATCAAAGCTACCAATTTTGCCATCTCTGCAAATTCTATCAACTTCACCATTCATTTTTCCTTTGTAGGTATTTGTAAGTTTTTTAACTTTGTACATATAAAAGTCTTGATACTATTATGTAAAAATATAGTTTCAAAAGATTTTTCAATCTATACTTGAAAACCACTCAGAGTATTTGTGAGAAGCTGAAAGAAATGAAATTTTGATTTTAGGTCACTCATTTAAATACTTTGACTAATAAATTGATCTTCAAATTTGCACTCATCTTAATCTGTTTCTATAACATTTTATAATAGTATTAAATGTATTAAAATACTGAATAATAAGTTCAATATTGGAGCTACATGTATGCCCATGCTTGCTCCAAAACATCCTATTGCCTTCCAATTTGAAATGCTTCCAATCTGAAATGTACTATATCTTAAAAGGACATGAAATGTGTATTTTTTCTTCCTGGGTGAAAATGGTAATTATTGTTTAAAAGAAATTAGAATATCTATTTTCAGCTGTTTGCATTATTGTTTTCTGCAAGATTTCCCCCCAATAATTCATTATTTCATCCCATTATTTAGCTCAGCTAAATTCATGCCTTGATCATATGAAAGAAGTTCTTGGAGATACAGTGCCAGAAAAATTGCTGGTGGAAGCAGTACTGAGCAGTAACTTTGATATACAGCAAGCTTTGGACTCTATCCTTGCACAAGACAATAAGCAAAATGGGAAGACCAAGAATGAGGATAATGTAATCGTAGGAAAACCAACTAAAGGTACGTTCATTTGCAGAATTAACAGGTAAAGTTTTAAAAGGCCACTTTTTATGTGTGGGACTCAGTCTTGGACTCAGTTTTGATTCCTGGTCATTACATGAGCAAGTTCATGCAGTTTTCTTGGCAACATTTTCAAAAGCACTTTGCTGTTACCATCTTCCTAAGTGCCTGGCTCAAGGTTACTTAATTGGCTTTGTGCCTAAAGCAGGGCTTGAACTCACTGTCTCCTAGTTTCTTTAGCTAGGACCCCAAACTGTCTAAGAAAAAGCACTTTTCTTTATAAATTGAGTAGCTAAATAATACATATAAATGTAACGCAAAAGTGCTACTTGGCATACAATTTAAACTTAGTCTCACAAAGATAAATAGTGCATCCTGTAAATATTATTTTAATAGCAATATTAATTAAATTGAATATGTGAAGTTGAATTCATGAACATATAATGTATTACTCTAAATACAGTTTCAATAATGTTTGTTAATTAAATGCCTTTCATATTCTTTTTTCTTGATTTTGCTGTTGCCTTTCCTGCTTGCAAATTGAAACTATCTTTACTGTGATCTTGCATCTACCTTGGAATTGATGGCTGTCGTAAGGTAAGGCTTATTTTGTTCAGAAATATTTTCTAATATTAATCACTTGACTAATTTGGTTGAAAACATTTCTGATTCCACTGGTTCCTCCTTTAGTTTTAATGGTCCAGTTGTCAATGCTGAATCCACTTATAATACTTCAGTTCCAAGTGATAAAATTCTCTTCAGATCCAAATGTTGGAAAACTCCTGTTAAAAAGAAAACTACCACATCTTCATGCAAATCCTTGGAAATTATTCCTTTATCATTAAGTGATGGCAATGAACAATACATCAAGTGTGAGACTCTCCCACAAGCTGAGAGCTATAGCACTACAGCTGGTGAATCTTGCATTGAATATGACACTTGCTTTAATTCGGGGACTGAATTGCTTAAAAAAAACCTATCAGAAAAAACTTCTTGGAGTTGGTCTGAGTTTAAAGACCTTAAGGACTTAAAAGATATACTTAGTGAAACAGGTGATTCATCAGATGCACAAGCTGGTTCATTAATCATGCCACAGAAAAAAAATAATTGTGGACCCAAAAGCTGCTTGAATAATTACTTTGATAATTTAAAACTAGATAATATAAATAACACATCTAATAAAATGACTGAATCTTTTGAAAGCAAAAACAAGTGTTGCTTTCAAGGATGCAACAGCAATTCTTCAAAGGTTAGCAACCTAGCATTTTCAATGTCTGAAAGTCCATCACTGGCTGATCTCCTGCAGGAACACCAAGGAAACAATTCAAGCAAGCCTTGCTCATTGCATAATCTTTGCAATTTACCCTCAGCAGACCTCACGGATATGGAATTAGAACATTCACCATTGTCTCAGCTAGCCAATCATCTTCCAGTATCATCTGGCATGACAGAACTCTCAGGATCCTTATCTTCCTTGACACATTCTAAGTCATCTCCAGTAAAAGAACTTGAGAGTTTATCACTTTCAGATTTAATTGCAAAATCTATTGTAGTGGACAGCCCTGAAATAAAAAACAGCCATTCAGAATTTCATTTAGCTAAAAAGGTTCAGCCTTCAGTTGTAAATTCAGATATTGATTTAAGTGTACTTATTAGAAAATCAGTATTATCACCAGAGCCTGAAGAAATACAGTTAAATACAATGCTTTCAGAAACTAAAGCTTTATTTTCAAAGCAGGGGCAGCAAATGTTTTTAACTAAAGTAAGCAAGAGAAGCAAAAAAAAAGTGAGGTCACCTATTTTAAAAGGCACTGTTTCATGGGCAAAAGCTTTGTGTGCAAAACCTTCCACTTTTGCTATAACTTTATGTCTTCATTACCCTTCAAAGAGATGTAAACATCAAAATGTAAATATTCATAAGGCTTTTTTGTATAGCAGGCAAATACAAGAAGCAAAAGTTAATGAAATTGGACCCTTAATGGCAATCACTCCATTTGATTTCAAATCACCATCTCCTGATGATATTGTAAAATCAGGTCAAAAGAAGGCATTCACTAGGTAGTGCAATGAACTAATGTT
This sequence comes from Naja naja, assembly GCA_009733165.1. NCBI lineage: Eukaryota > Metazoa > Chordata > Lepidosauria > Squamata > Elapidae > Naja > Naja naja. The sequence continues at coordinate 99,305,355 of CM019148.1, forward strand.
AATTTTGATTATTTCTGAATTTTAAACTGTTTTATACAAGATTATTTTGGATTCCAAATTGGAATAGATTTTGTAAAAGCAAAATAAATTTCAGGTTATGTTGGTTAGCTCAATTTTTAGTAAACATTTAAAAGGATGCACTGGATTCTAGTCTTGTTATTGTTTTATCACTTATTGAATTATTTTGGTTGTTTGGAGAAAATATTGTATGCAGTAGTTCTAAAAAGGAACAATATTAACTCTGTGATTTCAGATTTAAAAATTACATTGTGGAACTAATTCTTGAAAAAAATATACCACTACAAGTAATTCACCATGAAGCAATTTTGTTTTTAACATTTGATATGCCACTTAAATACTTCGAGACATATATCTTTCTTTTCCTACTTTTTACCTATTAATTCATAAATCTGAGTTACAATATGGTTTGTTTATTTTGGTTTTAGAATGAAATGCAAATCTGTCCACTGCAGTTTGTCATTTTTCAGGGATCTGTGCATAAGAAAATGAAAAACAAATCATATTATGAATCAGCCTTTTCTTCCATCTTTTTGTCTTACATCTTGAAAAATTTATTTATTTATTTATTTATTAATTCGACTTATATGCGGCCCCCTCTCCAAAAGGACTCGGGGCGGCTTACAACTAAAATACAACAATAAATAAATTAATTAAAAAATATTAAACAGATTAAGCCGAATTAAGATTTAAAAGCCCCTAGTTAAAATAACCCCAACCCAAGAGAATCAGCACAGCCCAGATTGTAAAAAGAGCCAAGTTTTCAAGTCGTGGCGGAAGGTGCAAAGATCGGGGGCCAAACGGAGCTCCAGCGGAAGAAGATTCCACAAAGTGGGAGCCGCCACAGAATAGGCCCTCTCCGGTCGCTGCCACATTGTGTTGCAGACGGCACCCCGAGGAGACCCCACCTGTGAGCCCGTACAGGGCGGTTAGTATTTGATGTTGGGAGGAGCCGTTCTCGAAGATAGCCTGGACCCATGCCCTGTTGGACTTTGAATGTTACTACCAAAACCTTGAATCTCACCCGGAGGGCAGGGAAGACAATGCAGGTCGTGCAGGAGGGGTGTAATATGGGAGTATCGGGAAGCTCCCATCACAACCCGAGCGGCCGCATTTTGCACCAGTTGAAGCCTCCGAGTGGTACGCAAGGGCAGTCCAAGGTAGAGAGTGTTGCAGTAGCGAGGGGAGATAACGCCTGAGTGACTGTGCGCAGGGCATCTCGGTCTAGGAATGGGCGTAACTGGCGAACCAGCCGGATCTGGGCAAAGGCCCCCCTGGCCACGGCCCCCACCTCCTCCAATTTGAGCCGTGAGTCCAGGAAGACCCCCAGATTCCGTGCCCTGTCCACGGGGGGCAACACCTCCTCCCCCATGACCAAAGATGGAACCTCCAAACTGGACCGAGATGTCGGTATGCACAGCCACTCTGTCTTGGCTGGATTGAGTCGAAGCATGTTCCTGTCCATCCAGATCCGTACCACTTCCAGACAATGGGACATTACGGAGAGAACATCACTGATGTGGCCTGGGGTGGAAATGTATAGCTGAGTATCATCAGCATACTGATGATAACTCACCCCAAAGCCACGGATGATCTCACCCAGCGGCTTCATATAAATGTTGAACAGGAGGGGTGAGAGGACCGAGCCCTGGGGCACCCCACAAGTGAGGTACCTTGGAGTCGACCTCTGCCCCCTGCCAATACTGTTTGCGAACATGCCGAGAGGTAGGAGGAGAACCACCGTAAAACAGTGCCTCCCACTCCCAGCCCCGAGGCGTCAATAGGATACCATGGTCGATGGTATTGAAAGCCGCTGAGAGATCTAACAGGACCAGGACAGAGGACGAGCCCCTGTCCCGAGCCCTAGAGAGATCATCAATCAGCGACCAATGCTGTCTCCGTGCTGTACCGGGCGGAAGCCTGATTGGTATGGATCCAGGTAGTCCGCTTCCTCCAGGAAAAGTGGCAATTGCTGAGCCACCACACTCTCAACAACCTTCGCTAAAAGCGAAGGTTGGAGACCGATGAAAGTTGTTCAACGGCTGGGTCAAGGGCAGGCTTCTTCAGGAGGGCCTCACCACCGCCTCTTTCAAAGCGGCAGGGAACAGCCCCTCCCTTAACGGCGTTGACCACTGCCCGAGCCAGCCGCCGTAACCTCCCTGGAGGCATAAACCAACCAGGAAGGGCACGGGTCCAATAAACATGTGGTGGAACTCAGCCGCTGCATAATCCTGTCCACTTCATCCTCAGAAACAGGATCGAACCCAGTCCAGATCACATTGGCCAAACCACTGCATCCCCATCCCCAGGCCACTGCCAGTCGAAGCACAACCCTTCCCGGATCTGACTGAATTTATCCTGCAGATACTGACTAAATTCCTCAGCTCTGCCCCACAATGGGTCCGCCCCCAACTGGAGGAGGGAGCGAACCCCAAACAGGGCGGCTGGGTTATCTCGGATGCTATGAGGGCGGAGAAATAAGATCTCCTCGCCGCCCCCACCAGATAAGTCCTAATATGGGCTCTTAGCTGGGCTCGGTCAGATCCAGAGCGAGTCGCCCCCCACCTGCTCTCTAGTCCCCTTCTACGATGCTTCATCTCCCGGAGCTCCTCGGTATACCAGGGAGCTGACCGGGATCCGCGCCAAGTAAGGGGACGCATGGGGACAACCCTGTCGAGAGCCCCCGCTGCCAACTGTTGCCAGGTAGCCACAAGGACCTCGGCAGGGCTGTGGGTAAGGGATGTAGGAAAAAACCCCAGCTCTGCCTGGAACCTCTCAGGGTCCATCAGGTGCCTGGGGCGGAATCATCTAAGTGGCTCCTCATCCCAGCGGTGTGGGGCAGCTTGATGGAAGACCAGCCGCAGGAGATAGTGGTCTGACCATGAAACGGGGTGGGTAACTATGTCACCACCACCCAGACCACTCCGCCACTGCTCCGAGACAAAAAGCAGGTCGAGCATGTTATCCCCCTCATGAGTCGGGCCATCAATTATCTGGGTCAGACCCATGGCCTCCATGGAAGCCATGAACTCCTGGGCCAAACCCGACCCCAATCCCAGGGAAGGCAGATTAAAGTCACCCAGAACTATAAGCTCTGGGAACTCCACCGCCACCCCCGAGACGGCATCAAGCAGCCCAGGCAGAGCAGCTGAGACATAGCTGGGGGACAGGTATGTAAGCAGCATGCCCAACCGACCTGCAGGCCCGCATCTCAGGAGGAGGGACTCACACCCGCCTATCTCCGGGGCAGGGACCTCCCTTGGAAACAGGGTCTCCCGAATAACAATAGCCACCCCACCCCCCCTTCCCTGGGGTCGTGACCGGTGCAACACCTGAAAACCTGGGGGGCAGATGTCAACCAGAGGGACTCCACCCTCCGGCCCCAACCAGGTCTCGGTGATGCAAGCCAGGTCCGCGGCCTCCTCGATCACATCACGGAGGAGTGGTGCCTTATTAACCACGGACCTGGCATTAAAATACACCAGTCCGAGACCAGGGGTCCTAGATCCCAAAACTCCCAGGAATTGAGAAGAGGCAGAGGGTGGGGGCCACAGCTTGGACATAGCGGGCGCTCCCTACATGATATGGCCCCCCGCCCCATCGACTCCTTCCCATACCAACCACCCTAGGGATCATGGCTCCCACTATTCCGCCCGGAGCCCCACAGCCCCCACCCCCAACCACGCCCTGTTTCAGGCTGCACTGAACTCCGGCAATAAAACCCCCATCCCTCCCACCCTTCCCTAACCCCTTAAGAGACCGAATTAAAAATTTTAACAAAGCAGCTCTGGGTCTCTTTCCCTTATCCCTCCCCGAACCCTGGCCCCTATCCTTTCCTGCGTCATGCCATCTTTCCGGATTCCACAATCCATCCTCGAGATAGGCTGATGGTAAACCGGTGGGCCAAGTCCGAGAGAGGGAAGAATCCCTCAAAGCCCACAGTTCAGCTGCCGAAAAAATCCGCATATGTTGTTAAATGTCCCACCAACAAAGGGAGAAGCGGTCCAAGCTGTAGATAACATGTCCACATGATGATCTTATAGTCTAAACATTGGCATAGTTCAGAACCACAAAATAAGTAATGAAGACTCTGTAATAGTGTATAAACATTGTTGGGTATCATAGTAAACAATTTATAAACTTCAGTGGAAGCAGTTTTACTTATTTGAAAGCCACCCTGGCTTTTAGATAAGTTCTACAAGACAGTTTTATAAAATTCCTTTTTTCACATAGAATACTGTATAGCCAATGATGTAAGAATAGACGGGAAGGTTATGTGATTAATCTACTTCCCACTGAGAATCCAATTCAGTGAGGCCAATTGAAGATTATTGATAAGAGTTTTATGAGGATTATAGAAGAAAGATGAACGTGCCTGAACATGATTGGAGAAATATTGCACTATTTGTATGAAGTGACCCAATCTGAAAATTCTCTTATTCCATAAGATAACGCTTATAGTATATGATAGGTCACACAGCCATGTTTGGTGGGGAAGGAGAGCCTTGAGGGGAAGGGCAGAAAAAAACAGATCCATGATATCAACTTGGTGGTTGAATATGCATCATTGGGCATTACAGTTTTTTTTAAAAAAAATATTTTTGTTTATTTTTTCAGTTAATGAAGTAACTTTTTTTTTTGCCCAAATAGGTATACATGATAGGGAACTGTTGCCAATCTTTTTTTTTCTGGACTGTGTATTTCTAACCTGCACATATGCATATATTGAAATATATTAAAGATGCATGCTAAAACATTTTAGATGCATTGTTAAAAATAACATATATAAAGTGGTTCTTTAAAAAGTTTTGAAACTAATAAAAACACTCTGTTTCTATATTGATTAATAAAGATATTTATTCTCCATGTAGTAAAACTTAGTAAATGACTAAATATCTAATTTTGCATAATATGGCCATATTTGGACACTTAAATCTTGATAGGATAATAATTAAAAAAAACTTATTGGTGCACACAGCTCCTTCATTTCTCCCTTTGTGCAGTGGGCAAAAGAGTTATAGAACTTCTACCCATAATTCCCCATGCCATTTTAACAAAAAACTCAGGTCATCAGCTTTATTAGATCAATTGGGATTCTTCAGAAGAGGTGGTAGAATGTGGTAGAAAGACAGGAGGGGAAAAATGTTTTTGTTCAAAGTTTCCTTACCTGACATCAATACAAAATATATATATTTCTTTATATTTAGTAGATACCTTAGCAGAATAATAGTGCATTAATATAACTGAGAATTTTTTATACATACATACATACATACATACATATTTGTTTTCATAGATTTTCACGGGTAAAGGTATGTAGGTCTTGGTGTCTATTCCGTTAGATCTGACTCTGAGGCTTTTGTGCTTGTGCCAACTGGCACAAGGACAAAGCCGAAGACACCAGCCTGAAGATGGCAGTATCTCATCAAACGTCGCAAGGTATCTCAATCTTACACGGGACAAGACCCGAATACACCAAGACCTATATATATATATATATTTGTTTTCATAGTTTTCGTACACCAAGATACACCAATATACATATACACCAATACACACACACACACACACACACACATATATATATATATTTGTTTTCATAGTTTTCGTACACCAAGATACACCAATATATATATATAGGTCTTGGTGTATATATATGCATATGTAAATGCATAATACATATGAGAGATACGATGTAATATATACTTTTTAGGCATGTAAAAATACAAATTTCATTCCATTGCATGGAATTATTTGTTGCAATTCAGGGAACTTGTTAAATATCAATGTTTATACATTTTTAAGAGAGTAAGAATAATGTCTTTTCCATAATTTTCTGCTCCATGAAATGTTTTTTTTTCTTTTTTCACTTTTTATAAATATTCTTAGAATTCTGCCATGTATTCTTACAAAGTTCAGGTCTCCCAATCTTTGTAAATGTAGGGTTTTTCTCTATTTCCCATAGAGAAATTGAATAGATGAGAAAGTAAGGAAAAGGTCTTTATGAGAGATATTGTTAGGCAGCTGTACACAATTATTAATTCAAATGAGGGATAAACTAATCATTTTAATGTTGTGTATTAATGGAAATGTAGACCATCTATATTGTATATATCAACAAAATATTGTGATACATTTTTAAATATGGTATTGATGTATATATTTAGATAAAAACAAATCTGTCCAAAGATGACATTTTATTTTTTTAATCTTATGATCATTATTTGTTTCCTAGACTATTTTAATCTGCATTCAGTTTTGAAAATATTTCTGATGTTAAATATTTTTATGTTCTGAGTATAATATTTTTGTGGAGATCGTTGCTTTTTAATAAATTTTCTTTCTCCTGCCCAACATTCAGGATACAGAAACTTAATATATACAGTGGCCATGAGATTACTGTGACATATCTCTGTTAAGTGAGCTATTTATCCACTTATTCTCCAGTATTTAAACCTGCAATTTAAAGTTAGCCCAGAGGTATACTGATTTATAGAGCAGCATTCTATAACACTGAAGGATAGGTAGATTGTTGTAAGTATGATGGATACTGGCCTCCTACATATTTTAGATAATGATCAAGCTGCAAATTGTGTTTAAAAAGTGTGGGATAAAGTTGCATTTCTGGAGGAATCAAATGTGGATTTTGTATTCACATTTTATTAATGTTTTAAAGCTATACCCTTCTTTATGTGGATAAATGTAGTACAATTTTACTTGTGTGTATTTTTGAAGAATAAGATTGTTTAAATAATCCTTTAACCAAAATTTTTATGCTTATTTAGGGAATATAAAATGCGCTAAATATTCAGAGTTTTCTGAAGCCAGCATCACAGTTGCATTCAGTGTTTTAAAATAAAATTGGCTTGTAATTTTCTTTATGAATTATATTCATAATAAAATTAAGGTTTAATCAGTTGGCTCACATTATTATTTTGTGTATTTTTGGGGCATCCAGAGTAACTGTTCGATTGAACTTCTGTTAAGTAATGCAGTTTACTATATGTAATCGATGCTGGGAATGAGCTAGCATCCTGTTAGGAGGAGGATTCTTAGGAGTGAGCATGGTAGAATGGGAAATGGTTGATATCTTTGGAAGGTATTTAGTACATACTTGATATTTTGTCTCATGTATTCTATGTTACGTTTAATTTTTTTATTTAGCTGGGGACAAAGGACAGTCTGATTACTATGTTTTTTGAGGAGGAAAAGTATATAGGATTTGAATGTACAAAAAGCAGAAAAGGACAGATGAATTACAAAGATATTCATGACATTCTACATTCAGAAAAGAAGAAACCTCTAAAGAGATGTTTTTCTCCCTGTTTATAGTTCAAATATATCTTCACTATGTTTTCCTTTGAATCAGGGATAATGGTGGGAAATCACAATATTTAATTCTGAATAACATTTTACATTCCCTTCTTTTACAAAGTTAAAGTATATACCTTTAGGCCTAACATGCCTAAAAGCTTAATGGAAATTTGAATGTTATATATGAAAGTGTATTTTTAATCCTAAACTATCATGCCCATGTGCCTTTAATAGTTTTATTCACAATATTTAAAATATATTTCATATATATTTGGAGAACAGGTATGCTTTCTTAACAGAGAAATCAAGCAATCTGTCTTGGCCCACCTTTTAAGCCCCCATTATTTATGTGGTTAAATGTAGAGAAAAACCTCTGTACAAGCTACATCTGATTGCAGATTTCTGGGGAACCTCTATAGTTCATGTATATATTCGTATGTGCTAGATTTGGGGTACCAGGTATATTCTGTTTTTGTTGTTTTTATTCTTTTATTATTGTTATTAATCCTTGGATTACGTTACATAAGATGGACAGACATATAAGTCTTATATTGTTATGTTCATATACAATTATGGACATTCTGCTTACAACTGTATACGTCCTACGTTTCTTGGCAAACTAACTAATGAGTACAACAGTATGCTTGAAAAAGTGCACAAAATATTGAAACTGTAGGAATTGAAAATATGAATGTTAGCTTTAGATTTCTGAGATCTATACTAATATGACTAGCGTACCCTGACTATGCAAAATAATAATTCAGAGTAAGCGAAGTTAAGTAAATCTGTATGTAACTTTTTGGGTGAAGAATTTGGATTGCCTTGCAGTGGATTATTTTATTCCTTATTAGTGTAGGGTTAAGAGAAAATACAGCTCTACTTAGCATGAACAAGTGGTGTTAACAGAAATCTTTTTTTCTGTCTTATGGATCACAAAAATAGAACACAAATAAAAGGTCCTCATTCAAAATAATGTAATTAAAACATGTAAATATTGAAATAACTTATTTATTTTTTCATTATTCAGAACAATAAAATATGAAGTATTAAACAATGTCTGTGTAAAAGTGTCTCTTGGGACATTTGCAAGTCACAGAATCTGTCTGATACAGCTGTGTGTGGGCTTCTGAAAGGAAGTGGCTTATGTCAGAAGCAGTGAGAAACATTTAAAAAAAATTAAATTCAGTTTATATACACCTACACTGGAAAAAATGACACTCCAAGATCTTTTCCCTAAGATGTTGGTTTGCAGTGTTAAAACCAGCATACGGTGTTTTGGAAGAATATTGCTTAGAAAAGTGATAGTGGATTTCTTTGATATGTATATCAACCAATAATTTACATATTTTTTTAAAAAAAACCAGTAGGCTCAAGGTAAGATAATTTAACTGAAACAAAATTTATTTTTTGATGGTTATTCCATCTAAGGCTTGTTTTAGTATTTGGAAGTCCCACTGCAGAAAAATATCTATCTGATAAGGGAACTCACAAAACACATATAATAACAATCTTGTGAGTTATAACTCATATTTCCATAATAAGGTTAGCTAGAAAACTTAATTTTATAAGGTTTAAATCCATCCTAGATTATTACCTTTTCACTCCAGGCAAGCATTGATAGCTTTCTATATTTCTTTTAACAGCTCTGGAAACAGCTTTACAATTTGTCATATGTAACTTTTTGTTTAAAAAAAACCCAAAATATTCAGAATATTTGCTTTACTAATGTAGGTGTTTACTTACTGAAGTTTATATGCTGCTCCAAGCCGAGTCTAAGCAGCTTATATTTCCTTGTTAAAGACTAAAAATGTAAAATCATATAACAAAAGAACAATGATCAGAAACAAATAAAATCACAAAGAATACTATGATAACCAAATATCAATAAACAAACTCAGCCCATGATGAAGGTTCCAACTCATATTAGTTTGTTTCCCTTCATTCTCTTTAAAAGCCAAGCTTTTATGGCTTTCCTAAAACTGAACTGTTGAGGTTAGTGTGAAGTTTAGAGGTAAATTGTTCTAAAGAGGAGATCTGCAAATAGGAAAAAAAAAACCTCAACTCCTTGGTCTGTGTGGATGCCAGTCTCTTAGAGAATGGATTTGGAGCAGTTATTGAACATACAAACATCACTAGGGACCGTTGTTCTGAAGATGCCCAGGTCCTGAACCATTAAGAGCTTTATGAACAATAACTAGTACCTTGAATTGCACACAGATGCTGATTGACAAAATACGCAGCATTCAAAGCAGGGTATTAAATGGAAAGATTTTGGAACTCCATCACTTTAGCATCTTAATTCTGTATAGTTGAAGGTTCTGGAAGATCTTCAAAGATATACAGGTGAAACTCGAAAAATTAGAATATCTTGCAAAAGTTCATTTATTTCCGTAATGCAACTTAAAAGGTGAAACTAATATATGAGATAGACTCATTACATGCAAAACAAGATAGTTCAAGCTGTGATTTGTTATAATTGTGATGATTATGGCTTATAGCTCATGAAAACCCAAAAGCCACAATCTCAGAAAATTAGAATATTACATGCAATCAATAAAACAAGGATTGTACATAGAACAATATTGGACCTCTGAAAAGTATAAGCATGCATATGTACTCAGTACTTGGTTTGGGCCCCTTTTGCAGCAATTACTCCCTCAATGCGGCATGGCGTGGAAACTCTCAGCCTGTGGCACTGCTGAGGTGTTATGGAAGACCAGAATGCTTCAATAGCAGCCTTCAGCTCTTCTGCATTGTTTGGTCTCATGTCTCTCATCTTTCTCTTGGCAATGCCCTATAGATTCTCTATGGGGTTCAGGTCAGGCAAGTTTGCTGGCCAATCAAGCACAGTAATCCCATGGTCATTGAACCAGGTGTTGGTGCTTTTGGCAGTGTGGGCAGGTGCAAAGTCCTGCTGGAAGATGAAGTCAGCATCCCCATAAAGCTTGTCTGCGGAAGGAAGCATGAAGTGCTCCAAAATCTCCTGGTAGATGGCTGCGTTGACCCTGGACTTAATGAAGCACAGTGGACCAAACCAGCAGATGACATGGCTCCCCAAATCAACACAGAGTGTGGAAGCTTCACACTGGACTTCAAGCATCTTGCAGTGTGTGCCTCTCCATTCTTCCTCCAGACTCTGGGTCCTTGGTTTCCAAATGAGATGCAAAAGTTGCTCTCATCAAAAAAGAGGACTTTGGACCACTGAGCAACAGACCAGGTCTGTTTTTCTTTAGCCCAGGTACGACACTTCTGATGACATTTGAAGCCCATGTCCAGGATCCGTCTGTGTGTGGTGGCTCTTGATGCACTGATTCCAGCCTCAGTCCACTCCTTGTGAAAGTCCCCAACACTTTTGAATGGCCTTTTCCTGACAATCCTCTCCAGGCTGCAGTCATCCCTGCTGCTTGTGCATCTTTTTCTTCCACACGTTTCCCTTCCACATAACTTTCTATTAATGTGCTTTGATACAGCACTTTGGGAATATCCAACTTCTTTTGCAATTACCTTTTGAGGCTTTCCCTCCTTATGGAGGGTGTCAGTGATGGTTTTCTGCACAACTGTCAGGTCAGCAGTCTTTCCCATGATTGTGATTCCTACTGAACCAGACTGAGAGACCATTTAAAGGCTCAGGAACCCTTTGCAGGTGTTATGGCTTAATTAGCTGATTAGAGTGGGACATTTTAAGCCTAGAATATTGCACCTTTTCACAATATTCTAATTTTCTGAGATTGTGGATTTGGGGTTTTCATGAGCTGTAAGCCATAATCATCACAACTATGACAAATCATGGCTTGACATATCTTGTTTTGCAGGTAATGAGTCTATCTCATATATTATTTTCACCTTTTTAAGTTGCATTACAGAAATAAATGAACTTTTGCACGATATTCTAATTTTTCGAGTTTCACCTGTACCATCTTCAAAGATATGCCAGTTAGAATGAATTATAATGAATTCTCACGGCTACACAATCTTAAAATCATAGAATACTAGGTTGAAAGAGACCTTGAAGGTCTTCTAGTCCAACCTCCTACCCAAGGCAGAAGTCCTTATAATATCTAGGACAAATGGTTTCTTATCTTTTCTTGAAACCTTCCAGCAATGGAGCACCCATAATTTCAAGAGGCAGGTTGTTCCACTGTTTAATAGTTCTCACTGACAGGAATATTTCCTCCATATTTCCAAGTTAAATCTTCCTCTGATGAGTTTCTTGTCCTGCCCCCAGGTGCTGTGGAGAAAAAATCAACACACTCTTCCCTGTGGCAACCCTTTAAGTAGTAGAAGACCATTATTATGTCTCCTTTCAGTCTTCTCTTTCTTAAGGCAAACGTATCTACAGGTAGTCCTCAACTTACCACCACAATTGAGCCCAAAATTTTTGTTGCTAAGTGAGACATTTGTTAAGTGAATTTTGCTCCATTTTACAACCTTTCTTGCCACAGTTGTTAAGTGAATTGCTGCAGTTGTTAAGTTATTAACACAGTTGTTAAGTGAATCTTGCTTTCCCATTGACTTCGTTCATCAAAAAGTTGCAAAATATTGATGTTACCCCCCTGTTCATGTAGCCCAGGACTGCATTGGTTTTTTTTTGGTAATGCAGCAGACTGCTGACTCATACTTGAGTGATGGTCCACCAGGACATCTAGATTCCTCTCATAGCACTGCTGTTGGGCTCTGTAGTGCCTATCCTGTATCTATGCATTTGGTTTTCCTGCCTAAATGCAGGACCTTATTTTTCTTGACGCTAAACTGCATCCTGTTGGTTAGAACGCAATACTCAAGTATGTCAAGATCCTTCTGAATCTTGAGCCTATCTTCTGAAGTGCTAGGAATTCATCCCAGTGTTGTGTCATCCACAACTTTTATGAGTTCCCCTTCTATCACCTCATCTAGGTCATTTATGAAGATAATGAATAGCACTTGGCCCAAGACAGAACCTTAAATAAGTCCACTGCATACTTTCTTCCTTATAGATGCAATTCCATTAACTACCACCCACTGAGTTCAGTTGGTCAGCCAACTGCAAATCCATCTTAGTAGTGGCACTGTTTATCCTCCATTGTTCTCTTTCCCAGAACTAGGCTGTGGTCTACTTTATTAAATGCTTTACTGCCATCTAAATATACTATATCCAGAGCATTTTCTTGGTCCATTAAAGTCACTTTAATAAAGAAGGCAATAATAATTGTTTGGCATGAGCTGTTCTTAATGAATACATGCCTGCTTCTACTAATCACCTAGTTCATTTTGATATGTTGCTTGATTATCTTTTCCAGGATTTTTTGGGGGTAATATTATTATCCTTGATTAAATTATGGTGAATCCTTGTATAATATAGTTACTCCCTCCCAAAGTTCCTATAACCTTCACTCCTTTATCCATTTCATTCCTGTTAGTATCAAGTCCAGTATAGCTGACCATCTATTTCCCTCTTCCACCTGTCAGGAACCTCAGCTCTTTAAGCAAGACCTGTGAATCCAAAAGCATTCCAAGTTTATGAACCACTTCTACATGAAAAGTGTAGTCCCATTCATAACAAAGATGGAATATCCCTGTAATTAGGTTTCTGCAGCAAAGATGCTCTGTTTTGCTGGAATTAAGTTTGTGCTTGTACTTTTCCATCTAGACTTTTACAGCCTCCAGGCACCAGGATAGGACTTCTCCCAAATTGCCTGTTCATCCTGGGTCAAAATATATAGCTGGTTGTCTGCATATTCTGCTGGTGAATGAACTCCCCAATAGCAATATTGTTAAATAACAGGAGCAAAAGCCACGAAAGCTGTTACCAGAAGAACAAAGAACATGACTGTTCCCCCCTCTTATTGATTGGAATCTCCCCTTCAGGAAGGACAAGAACCATGGTCAAAGAAGGCCTGCCTGCCATACCTAGGGCTAAGAGGGTTGATGCAACTAAGTGTTTTTCTCTCCCCCCCCCCCCGCCAAAAATTAGATTTATGTCAGTGTTCGCAATTTCGGATTTAGAGTTCAAGTGTTGGAAAATGGAATAATTTATTCAGTATTTTTAAATGTTCTATTAACTTGGCACTATTACTGGCATTATGACATACAAATAAAAATCAAACCAGCATGCCTTTGTACATGAAATCATGAATCAAAACTAGCTTTCTCAAAGTGGTATTGTGTCCTTAACATTAGTACTGCATGCTGCATGTGGCATGGCTAAAACTAAGCGTTATATGAATGTTTTGACTTGAAAAACCTGAAAGCAAAAAAGATCAACATCTATGGCACAACTGATAATGATCATAGTACAGGGAAGATTAGAAGTAGAGCATGAATTAATTTATCACATGAAATCAAAGAAGAAAATAGTGCATTTGCAAAGCTAAGTGAGGAAAATTATAATAAATCTGAAAGATAGTGGTTTAATCTACAGTGAAATTATGCTTGGAAATGCATGTTTATGTTCAATTATGATGAAAGAGATAAGGTATGAATAAATTGGTATCATCTATGTTTCTGAATAGTTAATAGGCATAGATTGGTCATCGTTGTGGTTGTGCTCTAGTGAAGAGTGAATTTAAAACAATTATGCAGGGGGGGGGATGAATAATGTCCTGAATGAAAGCAGTCTGAGATAATTTGATTTAGTCAATTTATTAATTTATTAACTCCAGAGACACTTAGCATTTTAGGTGACATGAATGGATGAACCAGACAATACAGAAAGTGTACAGAAGTGAGTACAGAAAAAAGCTTCGAGCCAAGAATAAATGAGACAGCTGAGTCTTAGTAATTTTTCTGAAAAAATGCCATAAAAATGGGTAGGTTTTAAAGTTTTTCTTTATTATTATAATGCAACAAAAAAGGAACAAAATATACAAAGTAAAATAATAAAAAACTATAATAGCCACATAAATGCACCAAACACACACACACAAACACATTTACATATAAATGTAATTAAAAAAATGCACCAAACACTTAATATATCATTAAAAATAATACAACTCAATTGAGCAACAAATTAAAACTGTCCAGATATAATCATATTGTCTTGTTTTTCCATTCCATCAATAGACTCAGAATGAATAACTTAAACAGAAAAATGATAACATGCTTTGCAATGAAACTAAAGTGAGTGAATGATGGAAGGACTATTTCATGTTTATGGCAGCAAAGATAAATTTAGCACAAAATTGAGAAAGAGATCAGTTATCGAAGATAATGACAATTTAAACTTGGAGGATATTCAGTACTTAATGGCATACATTCACAAAAATAACATTTGAGCAAGAATGGCTTCCTTACATGTTACACAGCAAGGCACATTTAAATATCTAGAGTTTAAAATTTAAATGACTTAAGTGCAAAAGAAACAAAGGAGTTGAAATCAAACATTTTTGTTGTTTATAATTATAATAACCACAATGGGCATACTACTTTTGAAATCTTGCCAAAAACATCTTCAAGGTCTTAAATAGGTAGTCTAAATTGTTCTCGTCAGTGGCTGGTTGCTTATTGGCTGCTTGATAGACCTCCCCAGAACTACTTATGACCCATTTTTGAAGTTATGATGGTGGCACCACCACACCCAGGCAGTCACCTAATTGTGTTTTAGGTGCTTGGCAACTGGCTACAATTTACAGCCATTTGCAGCATCCCAGTGTCATGTGACTGCAATTTTTGGCATGTTTTGCCAGTTTTGACATTTGCTTCTGGTTTTTGCAAAAAAATGCCCATTTGGTGAAAATGGACATGCTTAGCGACAGTGTTTACTTAATTTTTTAATAATAATAACATGTCAAAAGAAAAGGAAATTATGTTGAATCATATTGTTGAAAATAATATGATAGCAAAACTATACAGTGTAACTGGAGAAAAATTGGATGATTTTTATTTATGGAGTAGCTCTGTAACTTCTTTAACATCTGTGTGAGAACAGTATTAGTGTCCAACAATTGGAAGATGCTGTTAAATAGAGGAAAATGTAACCAAGTTGATTGCAAAACCCACATAGAATTTAGTTTTTTAAGTGTATTTGGATTTTTTCCCGATTTCTGTGAAAGTGTATGAGTGTGGCACTAATGATCAAAATTTGAGAAGTACAATGCCTTTTCATGCTAGAAACTGGTCTATAGGCCAGTTAGAAATTCTTAGAAATTCATTGAGAAATGTATGAATGTATGAAAAGTTGATGTCTTTTATTTGAATTAGGAAAAATATATAAGAAAATGAAAAAGCTTGAATTTTTGAACATTTTAAATGTTGAATTGAATGTTTTGCAATACATGGACTTGAAGATTGATTGTTGAGCATGCTGAATGGATGGATGTCCAGTCAATGGAAACAACTAGAATGTTTAGTAAATGTTTCAACACCTAATAACAAATGAAGCAATAATGTGTGATGTTTCTTTGGCTGTTCTATATATTTATGTAAACATAAACAATGTCGGCTGGCGACCCCTAGTGGTAGGGCCCTCTCCATGGGAGCACCCACCCTATGGAACCAACTGCCCCTGGAGTTTCAGGTGGCCCCTGACCTCTGCTCTTTCCATCGGGGCCTAAAAACATGGTTGTTCCAACTCACCGACCTGGACTGAGGGTGGGGGGGATGGGAGTTTAATGATTGTTTTTAGTGTTTTGATTGTAAATTGGGGTTCTTATTTAATTTCTTTTTAATTGTATATTTTGTACTGTTTTTATGGTTCTACGCTGCCCCGAGTCCTCAGGGAGATGGGGCGGCTTAGAAATCCAATAAGTAAATAAATAACTGTATGACATTAGAAATATGTTCGTTTGAGATGTGAGTTCATTTGTATGCAAGTGCTGCTGTGTTGTTGGCTGAGATTTTAAATCATTTGTAGCAAATATTAGATTATATGATGTAACAGTTTAGATCTGATAATGCTTTAAAAGATCAAGATAACCCTGGTTGAAAAAGAAAATGAGTGAATATTATACCTGCATTGCAAAAATCTAGAACAGATACATGAATTATATTTTCTAGAATATTTTCTAAAGATGTGAACATGGAGTAAGAAATTTTTGGATTAATAAACGTTGCTAAATGGTCGGATGGTAGTATGTTGTCGTTTGCAAAGAGTGTATGTTTTTGGGAGAAGCAAAAATCACTTAGATCATGCTATCACCCCACTTTGTTTTATGAAGTAACAGATGAGTTGTTAGAAAAAATCTAAATGAATGCAGTGGAAATGAATTATTTTAGTAATTTGTGCAGTAAAGCAACAGATAGAGCCAGAAATAAATAATGAATGAATATGGCTTGAATTAATGATATTAGTGTCAATATAATAAAAACATGTTGGAATGATTTGGTTGTAAAAAAATGAATAAGTTTGTGATTACAAAATGAATATTACTGAATGAATAGGCTGAAAGGAGAAGATGAAGAAATTTGTGGCTGGATGGAATTTTTTGAGATTCTCAAAAATAGGACTACCAGATCTGGGGTGCAAAAATTCAGACAACTGATAAATGCAATCAAAAATTAGTGTCTCCTTGATCTCTTTTCTGTCGCTCAATGGTAATTGTTATTTTGACAACCAAGTCTAATAGTCCTGCTTGTATGGTTATATTGGAAGCAAGGACAGAAATGATATACTAAAGAAAGTGATATATTGAATAATGTTTATTTAAATTACATTTAGATTTCCTTTTCTTTCATAATTAAAGGTAGAAAACTTTACTTTCTGGATTACTACAACTTATATTTTTCTGTACACGTTACATAATGTTGATTAGTCTAAAGCAATGGTCTTCAAACTCGGCAAGTTTAAGACTTGTGGACCAACTCCCAGAATTCCTGAGCTAACATGACTGGAGGAGGAATTCTGGGAGTTGAAGTCCACAAGTCTTAAAGCTGTCAAGTTTGAAGACCCCTGGTCTAAAGGGTACTTCTGAGACATGTATATGTGTGTGTATGTGTTTATTGATCTTGATAAAAATTTATCACTTGTGTCATGTTTGGTATAAGAAAGGATGATGAAGTTTCATATCCATAATATATTTGCCAAAATAGAAGTATTACCTTCTAGGTGATAGTACTACTGAAAGTATTGTCTTATTTGAACATTTCAAACACCAACTCATTTCTTCATTCCCAACTACAGTAATGCATGCCCCCTCTGGATTTTCTTTTATTAAATAATTATTTTGTTATTTTATATTTCAGTAGGTGCAATGGATCATGTGTTTGTATTTGCATACCTCTAAGATGTGTGTATTCTGAGTAAATTTTATTTTAAACAGGTTTGTCTAAATCTTTTAACTACAGTATTCATTTCTATGTATTGACAAGTCACGTGCAGCATAATAGTATAAGATAAGTAGTATTTATTTATTAAAGCTTACTATCAAATACCTAAAGTCTAATTTTACAAAGTACTAAATAATAAACAGTTGTTATGTTAGAACTTTACAATTTACTTGTAAGATAATGAAACTTAAAACAATAGCACCATCCTCTGGTATCATAATATTAAATTTAGTGCTGGATAATATGTCATTTCTGGAAACATGAATAAATTGTAGTAAAAGTATCTGTTCGTTAATACCTTATACTTTCAGTTTTACATACTCATAACCAGATGTTCAACAGAACATCAACGTGAACAATATAAGCTGTCAGTTTAAGTACTTGTTAGAGAAATATTAGATCCACCCACTATTTAGTACCGGTATTTATTATAATATATATTTATGGTCACAAACCTGTACATATTATTCTAGAATATTTTCTGTAATTGCTAAAGAAACATTACAGTCATTTACCAAAATTTGGTGTGTAAGAAGACTTCATAGACACTTGGGGCTATTTTTGGAAGGAGACCTCTGTATACTGTGGAAGTGTACAGAACAAATACATTTAATGCACAAATAATTGCTTTTAAAAATACTTAAAGTTAACTTGAACTGAACCCGTTTTACATAGTACAAAGCTTTAATTCTTTCTAAGACATTTTGTAAATTCTTGTAATGCTTTCTTTTCCCTATGAATATTCATATTAATCAACAGCTGATAAATATTTAGCTATTTACTTTCTTGTCCATTTTAATTTGATTTTTGATTTATTACTTGTTAATTTGATTAGTAAAGTATACATTTAAGAAGAAGAAAAATCTCATAAACTAGATCAGAAAACCCTTGATTTTAGCTATATGCAATAGCAATAGCACTTAAGACTTATATACCGCTTTACAGTGCTTTATAGCCCTCTCTAAGTGGTTTAGAGAGTCAGCATTTTGCCCCCAACAATCTGGGTCTTCATTTTACCCATCTTGGATGAATGGAAAGCTGAGTCAACCTTGAGCCTGGTTGGATTTGAACTGGCAAGTTGCAGGCAGCTGGCAGTCAGCAGAAGTAGCCTGCAGTACTGCACTCCAACCTCTGCGTTACAGTGGCTCAGGCAACAATAAAGCTTGTGAAAGATTCCACAAGACTGGATGGAGGAAAGCATGTTCCTTTCTTCAAAAAAGGAAGTAGGAGGGCCCAGAAAATTACAGAATATTACCTTATTTACTGAGCAAATTGCTGAACATATTATTAAACTGAATTATTTGTGTGGATACTTGGATAAAATGCATTAACTAACAAACCATCATAGTTTTCCACAAACAAGTTATGCCACACTAACTTTATCTCCTTTTTGACAGAGAGAGAGAGTAGTAATGATGGAATTCCATAGAATTCCATGCAGACCCTGTGCTCTTCAACATTTTATTAATTAATAAAAGGGTTGAGGGGATGATTCTGAATTTGACAGGTGACGCACAAGTAGGATAAGTGGCTGATACTTTAGAAGAGAATAAAAATATTCAGAAAGATCTAAACAGATCTAAAAAAAGATTAATATTGGTCTTAAGTAGAATACAAATTAACGGAGAAATGTAGGCTTCTACATTTAGGTACAAAAAATTTAAGTCATAGGTATTGGGCAGGAAAGAAATAATTTGGCAGTACTATATATGAAAAGGATTTGAATGCTCTTGTTGAACAAAAGTTAAATATGAACCATTTCATATTATGCAATTGTTAAAAAGGCAGTGCTACTTTGGGATATATTAAAAGGAGCATAGTGTACAGGTCACAAGGAATATTTCTCCCAGTTGGAATTATGCTGTGTCCAGATTGGGTACCACATTGATAAACTGACATTAGTTCAGGGAAGGCTGTTAAGATGGTAAGAGGACTGGAAATATGAGGGTTGATGAAAGGAACTTGTTTATTCTGTAGAAAAGAAGATGGGGGTGGGGATGGAGATATGATACCAATCTTTAGAAATCTAAGAGTTATTATAGGGTACAGAGGTACTAATTCTCTGTTGCGCCGCTGCACATGACAAAATCCAGTACTTGAAACTGCTGGGAAATAGATGCTACTGAATGATGAATTTCCTGATGATAAGAGCAATTAACCAGTGGAGTAATTTGCCTCAAGTAGTGGTATTTTTCACTGCATTGGAGATCTTCAAACAGATATTAAATAATCCTCTATCCAAAATACTTTTAACAGTGGTTTACATTTGATCAGACTAGTTGATTTCTACCTCTATGATTCTATGAACATGTCATTTTAGGTCATTCCTGTTCCTCTTTTTTTTCCTGTGAGCAGGACAGTGTTGTCTCTTCTAACTATGTTTTGTAGTAAGTGCTTTTTCATATCTTTTAAGGAGTGTTTTATTTCCAGTTAGTACATTTACTGACAAAATGGAAACATTTAAAGTAATTATTTCTAGAATAATTTGTATTCTTGGGCATGCTCCATGGAATCTTTCCTGTTACGATGTTTTTCTTGACATTTATGCTAAACTGGAAGATCAATTCTATTTTAAATCATTTTAAAATATTTTAAATTCTCGCTGTTTAGAGCCCATATAAAATGTAAATATGTCCTCTTGTCTGTTATCAGTCCCAGAGGATTATTAGTCTTTTTTAGCTGTTAATTTCTGCCAGATGAGTGCCTGGATACTTACTATAGAGTTGTAAATGTTTAGGGCACTGAACAGCTCATTTTAAACCAACAACAGTATATGAGCTTTGTAAAGAAAGAGTAATTGAAAGCAAATAGGGCTTTTACTTGGAAACCCCCTTTCTGTTTAGGAAATAACCTTTTTCTAAATAACTCATTGTTCTTGCTTGGAAAGTTATTTAGAAATGATTTGCAAAGAGCTGAACATTTTTGAGTAGTTAGTGTAATGCTGACTGAGTCTTTTCCAGTCAGACACATTGATTCTGAGCTCAGTTCACTGTCAGCAAACATAATTTAGAAGGGGTAGAGGTAAATAGGTGGGGAGGATGGATCCCTCTTGTTGATGCATCTTGTGCAATGCTAAATCTTTTGTAGTTCTACAGTATGGTATAATGTACATCAGCAGAAGTTAAATAGGAAAATGAAACAATGTGGATGGATGATAATATTTTAAAAACATTCTTAGAATTAGAATCATAGGACTGGGAGGGACCTTGGGGGTTTTCTAGTCCAACCCCCTGCTCAAAGTAGTCCTTATGCTATCCCAGACATATAGTTGTCCAATCTTTTCTACCTCCAGTGATGGAACACGCACAACTCATGGAGGCAAACTGTTCCATTGACTAATTGTTCTGACTGTTAGGCAATTCCTCATTTCCATGCTGAATCGAGCTTTCTCCCCATTGCTTCTTGTCCTGCCCTCAACTTCTATGGAGAATAAATTAACCCCTTCTTCCCTGGCACAGCCCTTCAAGTATTGGAAGACAGCTATCATGTCACCCCTAAAGCCGCCTTCTCTGTGTTAAACTGAACATACCCGGTTCCCTTAGCTGTTCATCGTATGAATTAACCTGCAGACCCCTTATCATTTTTGTTGCTTTCCTCTGCACTCTTTCTAGGACCTCAGCATCTTTTTTATAGTTGGTTACCAGAACTGGACATGGTATTCCAAGTGTGGCCTTTCCAGTGCAGTATAGAGTAGTACGTCGCTTCCCATGATCTTGATTCTACCCCTCTGTCCATACAGCCTAGGACTGTTGATTTTTTTGGCAGCTGCAGCCCACTGCATACTTGAGTGATGGTCCAGCAGGACACTTAAATCCCTTTCACAGACGCTATTGTTGAACCAGGTACTGGCTATAGTACTGTACCTGTGCATTTAGATTTTCCTGTGTGTATCCAGGACCCTACTTTTCTCACCCTGTTGCACAGAGCCTAATGCCAGAGTCTGTCAAGATCCTTATGAATCTTGAGTCTATCTTCCAAAATGTTATTAATCCCCCTGGCTTGGGTCATCTGTAAGAGTGTCCCTTCAATCCTCTCATCTAGGTCATTTATAAAGATGTGGAAGAACACTGAGCCCAAGGCAGAACCTTGAAGTACGCCAACTGCAAGCTTCCCTCCATGTAGATGTAATTGTAATGGCAAACACAAATCGATTTAAGGAGAGCCACAGTCTGCCTAGAATAAATTTCACAAATTTATTAACTGAACATTTGTTTTGAACATTATTTCCAAAATCTCAGAATTTAAGGATTTGTTTTTTTAAATTGGAAAAATATATAGGTTGAAATAATATGAAAATTGAACGGAACTGCATTCCCATTCTGAGCTAACTATTTAACTTCAGCATATTCCCACTAGAAAATATACTTCAGTACATTCCCACTAGAAATTGCCCATTTCCAATTGAGTTGAACAAGATGGTTCTTCCCCTTATAATAATATCTATCATGGTATTTGCATTTCAAAAATTATAATCAAAACCAGAATAAAGGTCAACATGATCAATAGTAGGCGCATAAGATGTAGTTTATTACAAAGGAAATAAACAGAGCCAAAAGTCTGCAAAAAAGCTAATTCAATATTAATATGATTTAAAGGGGTGTGTATGATCTAAACAATCTATTTTGGACAATACTGAAAAAAGAAGCAAGATAATGCAATTATCTGAAATATAATTTGGAATTGAGGATGAGAGATATTTTGTAAGGATATTTCAAATTTTAATAAACAACTTAACAAATTTTAAGTTAAAAATAAAAAAAAATCTGGGGACTTTTCTTGGGAAAACCGGACATTTCATGATTTTTAAAAAAAAATGACAACATTTTTGATATCTAATACCTGTTGATGGATCAGATCCTCCAAGCCAAATCTGTATAAGAACTGGTACAAAGGGTTGTAGAATAAGGAGAGAAAGAAAAGTCATAGTGGAGATAGATTAGCATGATAATTGATTTCACCATTGCATACCAAATTTCATACAAGACCTGGGATTCTGTAAGTCTTTGTCAGAATTCAAATTAGAAAATATGTACTCAGAAAACATCCACTCTAATTTTTCATATTTTTCTTGTTCTAAATTTTTAAGAAGCTATTTTGTATTATCTGTTGTCAACCTATTGTGCAGGCCAATCTAGATATATACTCAGTTTGCTCTATTGTTATGGTTTTATTTTTTTCTCATTCTGCTAGGAAAAGTGAGAGATTCTCAAGCTATCAGAACAGATTCTGACATTGGGCCAAAAGTTACCAAAATGACCATATCTGGAAAGAGGCAAGCTACAGGCTTTGAAGTCCCATGGTAAGCCCTTATTCCCCTCAAAATACATTTTTGCTAGCTCTTCTTTCCAAATAGTGAACCTCTATTGACTTTTGTTTTGTTCTGCTTTTTGATAAAGATTTACTATTATATGTGCCATTGCATATATATAAATAGCATGGCTTCTTGTTTCACTTGTTTAAGCTTACATAAAAGGCATTTTGCATTTGTGATTTTTTAAAGAAAAAAACTTTCACTCTGCATATTGTAGGTAGAACCACAGTGTTGTTTTAAAATATCTTTTTGTAGATTGCCAGATTATTCTGAGGTGAATTCAGATTAAAGTGTTGTAAATTAAATTCTTGGCCAGATAATTTATGTGAAATGCAATCAATTCAGAAAAGAGAGGGAAGACATTTTGGGTCATTCTTAAGATGCCCATGTTCTATACTGCATTGTATAACGTATGTTCTCATGCCTTCCAACTGGCTGATCTCTTGACTCATGGACCAGTATCTACTACATCTTATTTATTATGTTCTATTTCCTTGTAGAAATTATATTCCATCTACGTGCAGTATGTTGTTTAAGAATTTGATAAATAACCTGTGCATTCTGAGTCTCTAGTGGCGGTGTGTTTACAAATTGAGAAAAAGTGTATTGTTCTTGGCATGGGAGAAACATCTTGTGGCTTGAACTTCAGCTGAACCGTTTCAGGCAAGGTTGTAGTGTAGTTGAAAAGAATCCTGGAACATCTTGGTTGTTCCAAATGTTAGTTAAAATGAACATGAAAGAGTCTAATGGAATAAGTAAGGCAGGGCTGGTGCATCTCACCCCTTTCTTCTCTATGTGGCTTGTGCACCTGCTTTTCTGATCTTTTTTCTTCTTTTTCTCCCTTTCTTCCCTCTGGTTTCCTGCTGCCATTGCTGCCTGTTCTATTGAGTTCTGTTCTGCACATCATCCAGTTTTAACTATTTGGATAGTAAAATAGAGAGTTACATATTATAGTTAAATGTTAACTTTAAATTAAAGGTCATCATGAGAGAAAGACAAAATGTTTAGTGAAGAGAAAGTTCTAATACACCAACAAAAGTCTCCTTATATTCAATACCAGCAAGTAGTATAGAAGGAGGGAAAACTGAGTATACGTTAAAGGCCTCATTGACAGAAACAACTGGGTAGAAACATGAATTTGTGCCAGAATTAAAAAATAAAAAATAAAGGAAAAAAGCTCCAGGATGTCTTAACGTATCATATGTGAACAAAATGCCATCCATCGCTAATTCCTAATATAGGTCTGAATATAATTGGGTTCCTGCTTCACGAAAATTATCACCATTTCATATTTAGACTAGTTAATTGAAGCTGCAACACAGTTGCACATTTTTCTCTGCTGGAAACTTGCCTTCTCTGTTGGTTCCTTACAGTAGAATACAAGACTAAGTGAAGCTTAGTTATTGTATAGGTATTTGAAATTCACATTCTTAAATCAGAATATATAACCAGACTAATTTAACACAGAAAATGTGTGCCACAGAGGTTCAGATTAAAAGATCCTGAATATTTGTTCTTGTTTTCCTAAATTTAAAACCTGGATTAAGATGTTTTAATGACAATGTAAGACAAAAGTAAAACAATTCCTAATGAGGCAGATTTTTAGCTTTAAAGCACGATATGAGATTTTTATATTTCTACCCATAATCGGTATTCACAACAACTATAAGTGTGCTGCCTTATTATTATGATTCCACTATAGCACACATATTTTCCAAAGTGTCCCACTATATATACTGAAATGACATACATTGTCATTTCAAGTTTGAAACAATAATACATTTTAGAATTGCCCCTTGCCCCATACTTTGGAATATAAGAAATGTCTGGTTGAGATGAATGTGGACTCCCTGTGAGCTGTCCCCACAAGGCTTGTTCCTTCACAAGCAGCTCTTTATAACTTGTTACAGAAATATAATTAATGCATGGCATGTTGTTTATCTGCATCTCAAGGCAAGAAACTTGGTAGAGTATTATATGGAGGAAGATGGCTGTCAAATAATAATTTAGCATGGTTAGAATAATTTTGTATGCTATCTGAATGCTTTTTTGTAGCGGCAAGAGGAAAAACGCCCACATAATTCTGCATCTTATTTGAAGCTTAGTAAAGTAATAGAGTAATATACTTTCTCACCATAATCCCATATATAGAAGAGTCATTTTTTCTTCCATCTGAGATTGTAAATACATATACAGATAATTTTATTTTGATCTGTAGTCTTTTGAAATGTGCATTCTCACATTCATTCTCTGCTTTTTGTAGTGCAAATGTAGAAGAGAATGGACATAATACCTTTATGCCACAGAAAGGATTCTCTGCTGGAGATACCATTGCAAATATGGGAATAGCTGAGATATTACCTAAATCAACTTTTCCCTCTCAGACCATTCAAGCATCAGAAGACTCATCAGCGGTACCAACTTCTGTGAAAAAGTCTGGAAAATCCAAACAACAATTAGATATAAAAGCTGAGTTGGAGAAGAGACAAGGAGGAAAACATTTGCTTAACCTTGTAGTAATAGGTATATTTATTTTGGTGCAAAAATGAAAAATATGTGTAGTTCCTCTTTTTAGTTACAGGCATAGAATGTCTTCTAAAATAAATTAATCAGTGATAATGTGGTGTTTCTTTTTAGGACATGTTGATGCAGGAAAAAGTACTTTAATGGGTCATTTGTTATATCTTCTGGGTAATGTGAACAAGCGAACAATGCACAAATACGAGCAAGAGTCAAAGAAAGCTGGAAAAGCATCATTTGCTTATGCATGGGTTTTAGATGAAACAGGGGAAGAGAGAGAAAGGTGAGAAAGAGAAAAACTACCCTTTTACATGAAAATTGGCTGTGGTAGCAGTGGTAACAGCAAAGTTGTTTTTGAGGTTTCTGTGTACCGTGTACTGAGAACATATATATATAATCATATGTGATTAAACTACCTAATTCTGATATAAAGCTATGGTTTTTACAAGAAACTCACTACACATAATTTTAGAGTAGTATTTCTGCCTCCAGGGAATTTTATTACACTGAGAGACCCCAGAGTAGATCCAAATACAATTAGAAAATATATTATTATTCGGCTATTTGTACCAGATTACTTCTGGAAATATTTGAATCTCCATTGCAGAATTAGAAATGAATTGTAGGAAGTGATAGATGGGTTAAAACTCCCTTGGGTGGTGGTAACTTGTTCATATAATGTAACATGTAGACTAAAATGGCAGATCAATGCATATTTATTCCTATCACAATTATAATTGGTTTTTTGATATAATATGCTCCTACCCCTAACCACGATCACTTATTGCACCAACTTTCCGAACTTAGATATATCATGTAATTTTGATTTTAAATATGATGGTTGAATGCCCTTACTATCGCTTCAATAATATTTGTAATTTTTTTTTACTCTCCTGTTTTAACTCTCACATTCTGTGGGATATTTTTGACACTAGTTGATCAAGAAGATGTGAATATATGAAAGACTAGAAACCTCTTATGGACTTTTTGCTGAAAATGAGAAAAAATGAACTGGTGATTTATAGATTTAAAAGGGCTGAATATGGGAAGCAGTGCATTGATGTGTAACTGTAAAGAAGGAGGCGAGATACTAAGATTAAAATTTGCTTCTTTATATTTTATTTCTTTGCTTTCTGTATTATTTTCATATTTTTTCCTAATTTTTTTCATTCTTTTAAATATAACATTTCATTTTATTTCTGTGAAAATCTATAATAAAAATTATATATAGAAAAAGGAGATAGGATATACAGATTGATTTTGAATATTATTATAAATGATCCATTGTTTGCCTCTTCATTATTTGTAGGGGAGTGACAATGGATGTAGGTATGACCAAATTTGAGACAAAAACAAAAATTATTACACTCATGGATGCTCCTGGCCATAAAGACTTCATTCCAAATATGATCACAGGAGCTGCCCAGGTAAAGCCTTTCCTAGTATACATAAAGCACTTTTAGATTTAATTGTAGTATTCAATGGCAGTTTGATTTCCCCATATTATATATGTTACATCATGGATGCAAATTATATTGTGACAATCAGTGGAAAGAAATTATTCTTAAAACATTATTACTTTACTGGGGACAGTTTAAAATGTTATTTTTGCACATTATAATTCTATCAACAAAATGAGAAATGTGGTGTTTCATTTGAAGTGATTTAAGGAAGCCTATAGTATCTTTATGATAAGACAACAATAAGAAAAAGGCAAAAGCATTTTAGATGCATCTAGACTTTGTACGATTAACCTTTACCCAAGAAATACAACTAATCAAATGGTTTTCCTTAGGCTGATGTGGCTGTATTAGTGGTGGATGCCAGCAGAGGGGAATTTGAAGCTGGTTTTGAGACTGGTGGACAGACACGAGAACATGGTCTTTTAGTTCGATCATTGGGAGTAACACAGCTAGCAGTTGCAGTCAATAAAATGGATCAGGTATTGCCTTGATGTATTTTTTTGAAAACATCTTTTATAAATATAAATAAGCTTATTTTATCAATATGCATGAAGAGAACAGAGAGAGGAAGAGAAAGATTTTAGGTAATATTCACTTTGAAGTTAATTTCTAGTATCTTTTGAAGAAAAGATAGCTAAAACCTAAAATAGAAGAAAACGGTGTAAGCAGCATATATTAATAAAGTATTTGCTTGCGTTTCCTGTTAAACAATAGATTAGCCACAACGATGCTAGCCTGTTAATTTCTTTAGTGTGCTTAGTTTTTTTGCTTCGTTATATTATTATTAATCCAATACTTTAAAATTAAGAATTAAAATTTAATTCTTAAATTTTGTTTCGTAATGAGACATTGCTTGATATAATTAACCTCCTAGGATATTGTAATCATTCCTTAAGAAATGTTAAGTCCACTTCACATGCATTTTTAATTGAACTGGCATTTGAATACATTTTAAAATGTTAACAGATCACATTTTCTATTACATTGCCATCTTAATTTGATAAAGCAGCAAGGAGATGTTCTTAAGGATAGTGATATTTCTTGGTTGATAAAATATAATTTTCATTTGTACGGGAATAATGTCCAAATACGTTACTATTCCTCAGCAAAGTATTATGTTTATATTATAGGTCAATTGGCAACAGGAACGATTTCAGGAAATTGTTAATAAACTTGGACAATTCCTTAAGCAAGCCGGCTTTAAGGTAAACAAAAGGTTGTAAAATAAAATAAAAAATAAACGCTTTCAGTAAAACACGGAATACAAAAAAAATGTAAATACATGCAATATCATTTAAGAATTCTTAGCTAACAGTTATGGAACCTGATAAAAAAGAGTCAGTTTGATCTAGTGGTTAAGGCATCAGGCTAGAAATGTAGAGACTATGAGATCTAATCCTGCCTTAGGCATGAAAGCCAACTGAGTGACTTTGGGCCACTCGCTCTCTCCCAGCCCAAACCACCTCACAGAGTTGTTGCTGTGAGGGAAATGGAGAGGAAGGTATGTTCACTGCCTTGAATTATTTTTAAAAATAATAAAGGTGAGGTACAAATGTAAACAAACAAACAAACAAGCAAACAAATGCCCAAGGAGGTTCTTAATGGGAGAAGTGTCCCCTTAGATAGATAGGTCTGATTCATCAGGTCTTTAAAGGTCAGTACCAGCACCTTAGATTGTGTCTGATAAGCAAGTGGAGGAATCACAATCCTGGTATTTTGTAGTGGGTAGCAGTAACTGTTACATTTTGTATGATTTGAAGCATGTATCCCTTTCAAGGGTACAAAATGTCTTGTAGTCAAAATGGGATATATAGCCAAGGCAAGGATTGGATAACCAAATCAGAAATAGTTGTAGTTGCTTCCCTGGCTATAATTATTAAAAATTACTTCTCACCATAGCAAGCACTTGGGAATTTAATGACTGCTGAGGATTTAATTAAATAATTAATATAGCCACTCATCTCACCTATGTGACTCTAGACAGAGTACAATAAAACAGATAAAACAATGAAGAATAGGAATGTAACACACCAGTTAAAAATTTAGAACAGTTTAAAACCCAGATATAAGTAAGACTGTGGAAGAATGGATCAGCATCCTATATACAGTACATCCGACTTGTGGGCTCGCTAATTCCTGAGATCCCCAAGTTAGTTGAAACAACCAGGGTTTGAGGAATTTCCTAAATGCCAAGAGGGTTGGTGCTAATCACATCTCATCTCCATAGGATCCACATCTTCATAGGATCAAGGAACACGCCTAAACTACTGGCTTCTTTTTCTAGAATGAATACAAGCTCATCCAGAACAGACTTAACTGTACTACTTACCAAGAATGCTACCATATTATCTGGATTTAATTTCATCTCATTCTTTCCCTTCTAGCCTCTAAAGTGACGTAAACTATTTCAAGAGTATCAATTACTTCGTTGGGGTTTGATAGCAAGGAGCAGTAGAATTATGTATCACCACTGTATTAATCTCTCCCAGTGGTTTTGTGTAGTTAATAAATAGTTGGTGGGGCAAGATGAAGCCTATGGGCAAAGTGGGACAACAAAGGATTGGTATTCCCAAATCACCTTCTGGACATGTACTAATATGAAAGACCAGAGCAACTACAAATCAGTGTTGTAAAAGGTATAATGACTGAGTGTACTGAAAGTTGCCATGATGCTTTTGAGAACAGGGTGGGCAATACTCCTAAGTCATTTCCCAGCATGAATTGTGCCTTATGTTTATAATCTATGGTGGCTGCATGATCCAAAGAAAAGTTGTATTAGCTTTCAAAAATTGCCTCAAATCACCTTTCACAAACTGAATCAGTCAGGACAAAAATGCCTTTGGTACAAGTACAGAAATGATAATGCTGAAACTTCAACAAAATATGACCCTATCAACAATGCAAGGGACAGTGATTTGAATGATTTCTACAGATCTATTGCTTTTTAAAATGGCCTTAGTTGTCTCTGAATTTTAAACTTTATCAGGTAACTTTATTATATGAAGTTTTAAAAACTCATTCCCAGAAAAACAATTATTCTTAATTTGAATTTCAGAGGCTTGCATTTAATAATATAGAGTTAATTATTAAATTTGCATTGCAAAATAAACATTTAATTCCACCAGGAATCAGATGTAGCTTACATCCCTACCAGTGGACTTGGTGGTGAAAATCTTGTCACAAAAAGTCAAACAAGTGAATTGGCAAAATGGTACACAGGACAATGTTTGCTGGAACAAATTGGTAAGTATCTACATCTTTGAAGATTGGAAAGTGTTGCAAACATAGTACCAATAAGCCATATTACACTCCAAGTAAAATATATGTCTGTTAACACAATATATATTGATTTATTTACAGATTCTTTCAAGCCACCTCAAAGATCAGTTGATAAACCATTCAGATTATGTGTATCAGATGTTTTTAAAGGTATGTAGCAAAGTTTTCCCAAATGGATGTACAAAAGAAGTTTATTAAAGTTTGGATAAATCTTGTATGAAGGGACAAAAAAGAATGAAAAAACAAGTTGTATATTACTTGAATGGACTAAAATTGTAGAAGTAAAATTGGTTTGTTTGATCAAGGTTAAAATAGATATGTTAGTTGTGGCAACCCTTAATGGACTTTGGCTGACACCTGAACTGCAATGGAGCTTTATGGATTTCTTTATAGATAAGAGATGGGGAATGGATGGAGAAATCATTGGTTATAAATTAAGAGGAGGTGAAATATTATCAAAATTCTTTATTCTTTATACTTCAATATATTTCCTTCCTTCCTTCCTTCCTTCCTTCCTTCCTTCCTTCCTTCCTTCCTTCCTTCCTTCCTCCCTCCCTCCCTCCCTCCCTCCCTCCCTCCCTCCCTATATTTCAATTTGCATTATGTTTTACTATTGCAATTATAATCTTTAATAAAAATATTTTTTTAAAAAATTACATTTATATGCCGTCCTTCTCCAAAGACTCAGGGCGGCTTACAATTTTTGGGATACAACCCAGTGTGCTCAGCAATAGCCTTCATTCCATTGTATATGCCTGCTTATTACTAAGCGGCATTTTTACAAAGTCAGCTTATTGCCCCCAACAATCTTGGGTCCTCAATTTACCTACCCCGAGCGGATGGAAGGCTGAGTCAACCTTGAGCCTGGTGGGATTCAAGCCTGCAGTAATTGTGGGCAGCTGGAACTTAAATGCAGGCATTTAACAGCCTGAGCCACCAAGGCCTTTTAAAAGTCTCACCAAATGTTTTTTTGTAAACAATTTACTGGAGTTATGTAAAGTATCTGAAATAAATGTTTCACAAAAAGCATGTTAGTGCTTCTCTTTAAACATTTAAGCAACAACATTCTTTGCAGGATTTGTGCAGGTATTTCAAAATCTGTCCATGATTATCTGTTCATGGAAGCACAAAGTGTTCCCTGGAACGTTCTATTCATACAGAGATATATTTTGTACATTCCTAGAGACATCTGAGGATAACTTTCAAATCAGCTGTCACATTTTACAAAGGACATGATTTTTCTAATTTTTGACTGATCATTTAGCCAGCAGGCATGCAACCCAGCTCTCTTTATAAAACTTAAGTTTTTCTTTTTGCATAGCTAAATCCTAAAACTTTCTAAGAAAAAATAAGTTGGGTAGGGGATTCAGAGCTCATTTTGGTGTTTGTGATAGCAGCACAATATTATTTGCACACTATAAAAGTGCCATGTACCTATTAGCAATTTTTGGGAATGATACTACAAAGTACTCTTTCTGTGCATGAGAGAGTTGATGGACAAATGAAAGAGCAGGTGAACTAAAATACATTCCTGTCTTATTCCTGTTCTTGCTACTGTTTACGGTCTAGGTGGTCTTCAAAGGAAGATTCATGTGAAGCTAATTATAGCACCTTTTCATATTCTAAAATCTCATATTTTATGTACACTGTTAGTGCTTATAAGTATGAAACAATTTTTTGTATGATACACCTTTGAAATTTTTTTCCCCAAACAATTTCACTATGTATAGAAAGCAAACATATATAACAGTAATTTTGATCTTGTGTTAATTCAACAAGATTAATTCAGAGAGCTTTGGGTTGTGATGGCAGACGAGATCAGAATCTCTGTTGCCAAACGATGCAATTCCAAAGTGCAGCATCATATGACTCCATCCGCTAGCAACAGCAATTCCAGCAGTCCTCATTGCTGTTGTAACCTGAGGACTCTGTGTCCTCATTTAAGTGAAGATCTCATGTGATCATGATTTCTGACTTCCTGCAGGCTTCCCCATTTACTTTGTGGGTGGGAAGCCTGCAGGAAAATCCTAATCAAGAACTGGATGATGATCATGTGACTGCAGGGAGCTGTGATGGCTGGAATTCTGGGAAATGGTCATAAGTACTGTTCATTCTACACCATCGTAACTTTGAGTGGTTGCTAAACAAATGGTCATAACCCAAGAAGTGCTTCTATGAACATGCTAAACCAAACTTGAAGAAATGAATAGAACTGTGAGTAGACTGGAAGCAGAAATTCCAGCATAGTAACTTTATTTTAAAATTGTTTACAATGTGTCAAATTGTTTAGGAATTGTTAAAGAAAATTTGTAATCCTGTTTGAAATTTAGGTGTGTAGTACTGGGGACCAAAGAGTCAGCATTAACTTCTGTGAATAACACAGGTCCTTGCATTTTTCTTGGCAAGATTTCCATTCCTCAAAGAGAATGACTGGCCCAAGGTTACCCAGCTGACTTTGTGCCTAAAGTGGAATTAGAACTCCTGATCTCTTGTTTCTATCTAGCCTAAATGATGCATTAACCTTTGCATCAAATTGGTCCTCAGAAGGCAAAGGGAAAGTTTTATTATTTTATTTTTTATTATTGAAAGTTTGAGATAAAATAGAACAGAACAGAACAACCTACAATGAAACTCATCCCCTTCAGAGTCAGTAAACATATATTGAAACAATGGAAGGATGAGGGGGAGAGAAACATGTACAGCTAAGAACACAGGGAAAAGATTTCTGTAATCGGTGTTCAGTTTTCATTATAAAGCCAGTCTAATTAATTTTGCAGTTTTATTCTTTTGAAAACTAGAAACTTTTACTACTCTGAGTTTAAATCAATAGTGTTACTTTATCTTCAGTTAATTTTCTCAAACAAATATTTTTTGTCCTAGATCAAGGATCAGGATTCTGTGTGACAGGTAAAATTGAAGCAGGATATGTCCAAGTTGGGGAACGACTCCTTGTCATGCCTCCTAATGAAACTTGCACTGTGAAAGGTATGGATATGGATGGAAGGGTTTTTTTCCCTTGGATCACACAATAAACACTTTCAGAAATTGGTAACTAAAATTATCAAAAGCAAAACCTTATAAATAATTGACTAACGACCACAATTGGGATTCAGATTTCTGTCACTAAGCGGTGTGGTTATAAAGCAAGACATCATGTGACTACATCACTTAGTGACAGCAGTCCTGGCAGTCTCAGTTGCTATCATTAACAGAGAACTGAAGGTTGTTAAGTGAATATGCACCCCAAGCCATCCTGAGCTTGGTCCCTCCAGCTCTGCACTCCTCCTTGTTGGGTGGCAGGCAGCTCCAGAGCCATATGGCGCTGGGGCTGCTTGTCATGGTCCAGGAAGCTGCAGCTGCCCCATCCCTTGCTCTCTTGCACTTGGAGACTCCCGCTGCCCTGTACTTCACTGCCCCATATGTCCTTTTGTGTGTTTTTGCTCCTGTTGCTGTTGATGCACGATTGGTCTAATATTTAAAATCTTTTTAGATTGGTCTAGAAATTTTATAATGACATATAAAGGAAATAAATATTTTTATGGTTATATGTATTCAAAGTATAAATCATGCTTGCTAATCCTTCGGTTGTTTTGTTTCCACGTTCTTTTTTCCCTCTGAGGTTTTGCATTTGTATTTTTGTATTTTTTTGTATTTTTTACATTATAAACTTAGTGTTCTAATTATTGGACAGAAATGTTTTGGATAGGAATATTTAAATGAAACACATGATACTAGAATGAAGCATAACATGTTATAATTCAGTTATCCATTAATAAATGTGCAAGAGGAAAAACAGAGGTTTGTATACTGAATTACTGGTATGCATAAAATTAATTAAAATTCGGAAGACATAGAGTTAGATCTGCCTGATTTTTGGTGTCTAGTGTAAATATCCAAAGTTTATTCAGAAAGAAAAAGAAAGAAAGAAAGAAAGAAAGAAAGAAAAAAGGATCTAAATGTTTCTATATGAGTTTTCATATTTGCATTTGATTATCTGTATATCACAGAAATTCATGATTCTTTTAAATAATGTAGGGGGTTTTAGAATACAGTTTTGTGGCCTGCATTATACACATGTATATGTGAAAAGACACACAGAAATGTTTTCACTTAATTGTGGAAAAATGAAAGCAGATAATTCAGTCTAAAAAGCCAGGACAGGATACTTGTTGTATATCTCTGTGTTGTGTGACACCCATAAAAGCCTAGTGCTGTGACTTGCAGAAAACCATGAATAAACAAAATATTTATAGATAATAGAGGTACCTGAAAATAAAATGTTTATCTGATTTTAGTCAACAGGCTTTACTATCACTTCATGCATACTGAAAACTGAGGAATAGCAGTTGATGCAGCAAAATTGCAGAAACAGTTCTTTGTAGCTGTTAAACCAAAGTAGTTCACTATTTAGTACTGGTTTTACTCATTTCTAGGAATTGCTCTACATGAGCAGCCAGTGGATTGGGCTGCAGCTGGAGATCACATTAGTCTCACTTTGACTGGCATGGATATCATCAAAATCAAGTGAGTGCACAAGGGAGTTTGACAAAGCAACCGTTTATATTTAACATAACCTCTTATAACCGTTGTGCCTGATCAGGAATGATTTACCAGATGCAGAAGAAGCATGTGGGAAGCTTGCCTGCTTCTTTCCACTCATAATGGTGCAGATTCACTAACTCCTGCAAAATGCAGTTTGAACTTGGCAGTGTTCTAATTAGATTCTGCCAGTTGTTTGGCTAAAAAAACAAATGAGAGATACTTCACAATTCCCTACAGCATTCA
Source organism: Naja naja (assembly GCA_009733165.1). Classification (NCBI taxonomy): domain Eukaryota; kingdom Metazoa; phylum Chordata; class Lepidosauria; order Squamata; family Elapidae; genus Naja; species Naja naja. The sequence goes on from CM019148.1 coordinate 99,340,287, forward strand.
TCTTAATCTGCAGGCAACGGTATATAAAGTACTCAAAAATACTTACGTAAAACTGGTGTTTAAATTCTTTGCTGCTGAATAACAGTTAATTTGAAATTACAGGCAGACTTAATTTGATAAAGAATAGAAACATGACACTGCTATTGATTGAAATAAGTAGGAGAACTGTGGGTGTCTGTGATGAGGCGTTTCAACAAAATTTTGAGTGAAGCACTCCCTCAGAGTTGCTTTGTAATGCAGCAGAGCCACCTCGCTTCTAAGAAATAGAGAACAAGCCGTGGAAGACCTGCTACATTTTGGCAAACTCTGTAGAAGAGGTCACTCTTTCAAAACATTGGACAGGTGCAGGAGCTGATATCCTACTCTGCTTCCTGCAGACTTCTTGCCAAAAAGTTTGGGAGACTGGTCTGGATGAGGTGAGCTGCTTTGACAAGTAGTACGGGGGATGTGCTGAGCTCCATATCTGGCACAGCTTGATATGTGGTAAACCATGATGTTTCTCTGCATGTCATACCGTGTCCTCATGTCATGCAGTCAGAATGCATGTGAAGTCTCTTCTGACTACCTGCTAGGAAAGAGGCAGGGGCTTTAAGATAATGTAAAATGCTCGAAGTTGCTACTTTGCTTCAACAGATTCTCCTTGGTGGCTCAGGCTGTTAATGCTTGCATTTAAGTTCCAGCATTTAAGTTCCAGCTGCCTACAATTACTGTAGGCTCGAATCCCACCAGGCTCAAGGTTGACTCAGCCTTCCATCCTCTCGGGGTAGGTAAATTGAGGACCCAAGATTGTTGGGGGCAATAAGCTGACTTTGTAAAAATGCCGCTTAGTAATAAGCAGGCATATACAATGGAATGAAGGCTATTGCTGAGCACATTGAGTTGCATCCCAAAAATTGTAAGCCGCCCTGAGTCTTCGGAGAAGGGTGGCATATAAATGTAATTAAAAATAATAAAAAATATTGTTTCTGCAGTGGGAATCTCTTCATCAAAATTCAATCTAAAGTATGTTTTAAAGAGTTCAATAGTGATTTTACATTCTAGTATAGGCAATGTGGTTTGCAATCCATTTTTGTAAGTAAAACACATTTTGTGCAGCTGCACATTTTCATTCTTATCTGCATTCTCTCGGTTAATGTGTGTTTCTGTAATAATTGTGAACTTAAGGGCACCCTTTGGTTCAGTGTGGTAGACTTCAGAGGAAACTAACTACCACATCAATTGATGTGATCATGTGACCTCCTTAGCATGGTGTCATGGCATCACCACTCAAATACGGGTAGTCCTTGCTTATTGACCTCCTCATTTAGCAAATATTCAAAATTACAATAGTTTGTTGTAGTTGTCATTTTCTGTTTGTATGGAAACTAATCAATGAGAGAAGCAACCTAGAATTAAGGAGACATTTCCTGAAGTTACAACCATTAATCTGTGGAACAACTTGTCTCCAGAAGCTGTGAATGCTCCAACATTGGAAGTTTTTAAGAAAGGATGGGACAAACATTTGTCTGAGCTCTTTTCCTGAGCAGTGGGACAGCAGGTTTCCTGATCAGGGAGTTGAACTAGAAATCCTCAAAAGTCCCTTCCAATTCTGTTATTCTGAAGAACAGTATATATGTTTTAGTGATCATGGCACTTAGCAGCAGAGTTGAATGTCCCAATTGTGGTTACCACGTAAGAACTACCTGTAAAGTGCAATTGCAAAGGCAAAATAACTGAGCTTATCCTTTTCCAAAAGAGTAAAACAAGAATACATTCTTGCCTCACTATTTAATTTATATATTAATGATTGACAATTTTGCTAAGACAAAATTTCATCCCCCCTTTCTTGCTCAACACTCTATCCCTGTTCTTCTGCATGCTGATAATGTGGCCATTCTATGTATAACACATGTGCCGATGTCTTTAAACCTTGTTATTTTATTGTTTCAGGGAGCACTTTGAAATTAATTATTCTAAAGCAAATGTTAATGTTGAGAGAGGGCAGTAGGAAGGGAAGATTCTTCCAACCTTGTTTTTTGTCATGGTCCATAAACCTGGTCTAGCTGATTTATGTTATGGCATGTCATGGTATCATTAAAAATACACAGGGAGTCATTATCAGTATATATTTCATGTGTTACTCTGTTGTCTCTTGCAGTGTTGGTTGTATATTTTGCTGTCCCAAGGAGCCAATTAAAACCTGCACACGCTTCAGAGCTCGTGTTCTTATCTTTAATATTGAAATACCCATCACCAAAGGATTTCCTGTAAGTGTAGCATTTTTAAGGGATTCATTTATATTTTTAAGTATTATTTTCCTCAGCCTTTTTAAATAGCCTTTTTAAAGAGCCTTGGTGGTGCAGGCTGTTAAATGCCTAGCACTTAATTTCAGCTGCTTGCAATTAGTGCAGGCTCGAATCCCACCAGGCTCAAGGTTGACTCAGCCTTCCATCTTCTCGGGGTAGGTAAATTGAGGACCCAAGATTGTTGGGGTCAGTAAGCTGACTTTGTAAAAATGCCGCTTAGTAATAAGCAGGCATATACAGTGGAATGAAGGCTATTGCTCAGCACATTGGGTTGTGCTCCAAAAATTGTAAGCCGCCCTGAGTCTCCGGAGAAGGGCAGGATATAAATATGAATTAAAAAAAAATAGACTCACGGTGCCAAAAGAATTTTACAGGCCGATGTTTTCTTACCATTTCAGCACAAAGTGGAGAGATTATAGCATTCTAGGTGAAGATGGGTATACAAGTAGTCCTTGACTTACAGCAGCAATTGTAACTGGCTTTTCCATCATTAAGTGATGCAGTCATAAAGCACAGTGCTTAGCCCTTAGCAAGCCCTGGAGACCTGGTTACTGTCACTAACCAAATCTTACTGTTGTTAGGTGAGACAACTTTCTGCCGGCTTCCCACAACCAAATCAATGGAGAAGCCAGCAGGAAGTAGATTGGCAGGCAGGTAAGTGGCTGCTGCCAGTGGGGGGTAGGCAGGAGGGGGTGTTTGAGGTTGTGAGGTGGGCTTGTGGAGGTTTCATATGAGGGAGGCACAATGAGAGTCAGGGTGAGGGAGGGAGGGGAGTGGGTCTGAGCATGAGAATGAAGTGCGGTGAGGTTGGGAGGATGTGGAGGCCTGGTAAGGCAGGTGGGAAGGCATCAGGGAGAATGTGCTGGGGTGCACGAGGCCAGGAAGGATGTACAAAGGTGCAAGGGGATGCATGAAAGTGCGAGTGAGGTGAAGCAAGACTCAGGGAGGATACAAGAATGTGCCCAAGGGTATGAGGGAGATTTGAGGCTCAGGAAGGGGGTGTGAGAGGCACAATGAGGCTTGTGCAGAGTACACAAGGGGGCAATGGGTATGCAAGCAAGGCACAGTGAAGCTCAGAGGAACACACAGGTACACGAATAATGGGGTAGCCATGGTGAGGCTCAGGGTGGATGTGCAGAGATGCACAAGTGGATGGTGTGACATTAGGCTAGAAGGGCTGGGGGTGGATGGATGGATAGGGAGACTTACATCAGTGACTTGCAACAGTCCCTTCCAGCTTCCTCATTGACTTTCAGAGATAGCTTGCAGGGAAGGTCACAAATGGCGATCACGTGATGGCAGGTTGCTGCTACTGGTCGTAAATGCAAGCTGGTTGCCAAGGACTCAGATAGCAATCATGTGACCCACAGGGCTGCTGGGATTGTCAGAACTCTTAAGGACTGGTCATAACTATCATTTGTTCAGTGCCAACTTAAGTTTATTCACTGATGGAATGGTTGTAGTAATTCAGAGGAGTTTCAAAGTACTGATAAGAGAGAAAATAGGAAAGTGTAACATACTGTACAATAACATAAAAATGTAGAATTGATCAAAATCTCCCCTTGTCTTTTTATGTTGTATTCATAAAACAACTTTTTTCAGGTAAACCTGTATTTTGTCAATTGCGGACAATGATTAAAAATATCAATTAAAAGGAAATTTTCTTTTAGGTCCTCTTACATTTTCAAACTGTAAGTGAGCCGGCTACTATTAGAAAATTACTGAGTGTGCTTCATAAAAGTACTGGTGAAGTTGCCAAGAAAAAACCTAAGTAAGTATGTTAAGATAATTTGTTAATATACAAATATCAATGTAATTATTATAGTTTAAAATCTTTTGAAAATTGAAATTATGAATTAATTAAAACTGGTAGAAATTGAATGTAAAATCAGTGACCATGATATATTTTAAATAATTACTGTTAACATTACTGCCTACGGAGTGTTTGATTTGTATTGATAAGAGTAATGCTGAAGTATAAGTTATATTGGCCGACTGTATTTTCTGAATTATTGAAAGGATGCTGCTATATAAATAAATTATATATTGTACATTGTCACAGATTCTGATTTCAAAGTGAGATGTGATTTGATAAGATTTAGAGATGGTATTTTATGATTATCCTTTGGCTGCTTCCAGCTTATAAATTCTCTGGTGCGTGTGGGATTTCTGAGAAAAATAAACTTGAAAATGAGAGAATCATCAAAATATCATCGGATTATGTAATTCCTTGCTGTTTAGGAGAGGGAAACTATGTTCTTTGCCCAGTTTTAGGTGGAAACTATACTAAATCTTCCGTTCTGTATATCTGAAAACACAAGCATACACAATTGGATGGCCTTTCATAGTAATATAATTTTTAACAAGTACTAACAAGTTTTCCTCTCCTTGTAGGTGTCTGACAAAAGGGCAGAATGCTTTAATAGAACTTCAGACCCAAAGGCCTATTGCTTTGGAGCTTTATAAAGACTTTAAAGAACTTGGGAGATTTATGTTGCGCTATGGAGGATCCACTATAGCAGCAGGAGTAGTTGTGGAGGTATGTTTTTATGAATGCCTTTTATATTCTAGAGAAGTGTTATGTTCCTTCTTGCTTCAAACGCTCTACTATCATCACAGTGCCAAAGAAGCCCTCCATCAGGGAACTGAATGACTACAGACAAGTTGCTCTAACATCTGTAGTTATGAAAACCTTTGAAAGGCTAGTGCTGTCCCACCTGAAAAACATCACGGATCCGATGTTAGATCCCATGCAATTTGCATACCGAGCAAATAGATCGACAGATGATGGTGTTAATATGGCTCTGCACTACATCCTACAATACCTTGAATCTCCAAATACCTACGCAAGGGTCCTCTTTGTAGACTTCAGTTCAGCGTTCAATACCATCATTCCAGACATTCTTCTAACTAACTTAAACCAGCTAGCGGTACCTGAACACACTTGTAAGTGGATCATAACCTTCCTAATAGACAGGAAGCAGCAGGTGAAGCTATGCAGAATCACATCTGATACCTGTACAATTAGCACAGGAGCCCCCCAAGGCTGTGTGCTTTCTCCTCCCTATATACCAATGACTGCATCTCAAATGATCCACCTGTTAAAATACTGAACTTTGCAGATGATACAACAGTGATTGTTCTCATCGAGACACGACAAATCCACATACAGACCGGAGGTTGTACAACTTGCCTTGTAGTGTGACCGGAACAAACTGGAACTGAACACAGTCAAAACTGTAGAAATGGTGGTAGACTTTAGAAGAAACCCTCCCGTACTACCACCTCTTACAATACTAGACAACACAGTATCAACAGTAGAGACCTTCAAATTTCTAGGTTCTATCATATCACAAGACCTAAAATGGACACCTAATATCAAAAACGTCATCAAAAAAGCACAACAAAGAATATTCTTTCTGCGCCAACTCAGAAAGCTCAAACTGCACAAGGAGCTGCTGATACAGTTCTACAGAGGAATTATTGAGTCTGTCATCTGCACCTCTATAACGGTCTGGTTTGGTTCTGAAACCCAACAAGACAGACACCGATTTCAGAGAGTAATTAGGACTGCAGAAAAAACAATTACTACCAATCTGCCTTCCGTTGAGGACCTGTATACTGTACGAGTCAAAAAGAGGGCTGTGAAAATATTTACAGACCCCTCACATCCCGGACATAAACTGTTTCAACTCCTTCCCTCAGAACGACGCTATAGAGCACTGCACACCAAAACAAATAGACACAAGGACAGTTGTTTCCCAAATGCATTACTCTGCTAAACAAATAATTCCCTCAACACTATCAAACTATTTACTAAGTTTGCATTACTATTAGTATTACTATTAATCCTCCCATCCTTTCTTCCACCCATGTCCTCCCAGTTATGACTGTATGACTGTAACCTTGTTGCTTGCATCCTAACGATTTTTATTGACTGTTTCCTAGTATGATTGATTGCTTATTATTTATTTATTTTATATTGGGATTTATATGCCACCCTCTCTCCCGAAGGACTCAGGGCGGCTCACAACAATAAAAACATACAATACAAAATTTAAAATTAAAAAAAATATCAGATAGAAATCCCAATAATTCAATTAAAACCGACACCAGCTAATATAAGCCAATAAAAACCCCACCTCAGTCCAGGTTGGCCTGTTGAAAGAGCCAAGTCTTCAGGTCGTGACGGAAGGATCGAAGGTCAGGGGACATCCGCAGCTCCAAGGGTAATTGGTTCCAGAGGGCGGGCGCTCCACAGAGAAGGCTCTCCCCCTGGGGTTCACCAGCTGACACTGTCGGACCAACGGCACCCCAAGGAGGCCCTGTCTGTGTGAGCACACGGGCCGCTGGGTAGTTGTGGCTGGCAGTAGATGCTCCCGCAAGTACCCTGGCCCTAAGCCATATAGAGCTTTATAGGTGATTACCAGCACCTTGAATTATACCCTATGACTATTATTAGGTATTGTACCTTATGATTCTTGACTCTTAATGAATGTGTCTTTTCTTTTATGTACACTGGGAGCATATGCACCAAGACAAATTCCTTGTGTGTCCCATCACACTTAGCCAATAAAGAATTCTATAAATGCTAATTATGAAATCATAGGCTATGCCTCTTATTAACCTTTTTTTAAATAAATAAACATATATGCACTATTAACATTTGACTAACCAGATCTGACAATGCTAATATAGTTAGTGAAAATATTTTGTTAAACATTTGTAATGAAATATGCATTTCTTTTTAATAAAATATAAACAGTATAGAAATAGTTAGGTTCTCTTCTGTTTTGTCATCTTCCTTTTTTCTCAAGGCTGGTATTTTCCTAAACTGGTTTATAACTAGGGATTGGTTACTCAGCACTGTATCTGCTTTTTGCAAGACTTTAAACTGTAGATTAGGCTGAATCCATCCACCCTCCTTTAGCTATCTACCTGTTTGCAACTGAGTTGTCTATCTCAGGATGCAAAGGCATGATTAGATATATCTTATGCTTCATTGTCTCCATTTTAAAATTTACTTCAGTGTGTAAGTACACAAGGCTCCTAGTTTGAATCAGGACCACTTTATGCACAGAGAGGAACGTAAACCCTCTTCCTAGAAAAATGCACGCAATGGGTATAGGTTCCTAATCTTGATCTTTCATTGTACTTACCCAAGGAAAATATATCATTTGACCTGATTGTCATTCTGGACTGGGACCTATATTTTACCTATGACTATATATGCATTGATATTGAATTTTAAAATATTGAACTTTAATTGATAAGCTTGTTGAGACAAAACTGTAATCCAAGAAGTCTAATATTGCATTTCTATATGCCTGACCAGCTGTAATGACCAGTGGTCTCTGCACTTAATACAATATTAAAGATTCACACTGCATACTTTTATATTTTTTTTTGAGAGGGGGAGCTGTTCTCAAAGTATAACAGAGGACATTTTAAAAAAAATGTTCAATTGTATTTCTGTTTTATTTTAGATTAAGGAGTGATTGTGTGCCAGGACATCTGCAATCCAGCCAAATGAAATCATACGCTCAAATATACTTCTCTGAGGAATCCATTTTTATCTGTTGAAGGAACAAAGACAATTATGTATTGGCAATTATGTATTGGGTACTCTGCAAACATTTCAAGGCCATTGTTGCTGTAGAACAATTTGCCAGCAAGGAAATACTCATTGCACTTTCTCACTGCACAATTTTCAGCATATTCCCAAATTAAAATGTCATCCCATCAATAGTTCTAGTGGATCGTTTTCCAAAACTGATTGAGTGATGTATTAAACAATGTGATTCATCATGGAAAAAAATGTTACTTCCAGCCTTAAAGTTTGTTTACAATTTATAGGGAGTGCTGACACTTTGCTGCATGGTATTTTATAAATTACACATCAATTGAGCTAAAATATTCGAAGTTTTATACAACTATGTTTTCAAAGAATCCTGTTTCCTTCTGTTTCTGAAAACATTATGTAAAGCTGCACCTACAACTTAATTTCTTTCCATCCTAATTTTATTTAAAAATTGAGTAGATATAGCTTGCTCAATAATGATTAATTTTATTTTTTAAATTGTAGAAGTATAATAAAGTAGTCATCTGAGCATAATAATTTTGGCTTTTTCCATGGTCTTTTATAAATTAAAATCCTGACAAAAAGAATTGGTTCTGATGGAACAAAACATACCATCTACATCTGATTGTTGTATTTAAAAACAAAGCTGCTATTGCAACTTTCCAAACCCGGTAAAAACAAATAACTTTATAAGATATAATTTTATATGAGTATGAGAATTGAAGTATGTAATCTTTCTACATAAAAATATATTCATTTCAGTAGAATAGAATAGAATTCTTTATTGGCCAAGTGTGACTGGACACACAAGGAATTTGTCTTGGTGCATATGCTCTCAGTGTACATAAAAGAAAAGATACATTCATCAAGAGTCAAGAATCATAAAGTACAACACTTAATGATAGTCATAGGGTACAATAAGCAATCAAATCATACTAGGAAACAGTCAATATAAATTGTAAGGATCAGTGGCGGGATTCAAAATTTTTTACTACTGGTTCTGTGGGCATGGCTTGGTGGGTGTGGCCATGTGACTGGGTGGGTGTGGCGCTTTTTTTGCCACCCCTCCCCCATTTTGGGGAGCTTCCTAGCCTCAAAGAAACCTCTGGGTGGGCGTTTTTGCTCCCCTAAAGCTCTTCTGATGCTCAGGAAGGAAAAAAACAGCATGGGAGCCTCTGCGGCAGGGCATTTTTGTTCCCCTAAGGCTCCTCTGGGGCTCTGGGAGGCAAAAAATGGAGGGGGGGCTGAGCTCCTCCCTCCATTTTTTGCCTTCCTGGGCCTCAGCAAGGGGAATCCCAGCACAGCTGATCTATGCACAGCTGATTGTCAGGAGGGGAAAAAAAGAAATACCTTAGCGAATGTCAGGCTGGCGGTGTTTAGCATCGGCGGAGGCGACTGGATTGGGGGCGTGGCCAGCCAGAACTTACTACCGATTCGCCAACCCACGCCGAATTCTTGCTACCAGTTCGCCCGATAGGGTGCGAACCAGCTGAATACCACCACTGGTAAGGATACAAGCGACAAAGTTAATCATACAGTCACAAGTGGGAAGTGATGGGTGATAAGGAGTGATGAGAAGATTAATAGTAATAGTAGTGCAGACTTTGTGAATAGTTGAACAGTGTTGAGGAAATTATTTGTTTAGCAGAGTGATGGCGTTTGGGAAAAAACTTGTGTCTACTTGTTCTGGTGTGCAGTGCTCTACAGCATCGTTTTGAGGGAAGGAGTTGAAACAGTTTATGTCCAAGATGTGAGGGGTCTGTAAACATTTTCACATCCCTCTTTTTGACTCGTGCAGTTATACAGGTCCTCGATTGAAGGCAGGTTGGTAGTAATTGTTTTTTCTGCAGTCCTAATTATCCTCTGAAATCAGTGTCTGTTTTGTTGGGTTTCAGAACCAAACCAGACAGTTATAGAGGTGCAGATGACAGACTCAATAATTCCTCTGTGGAACTGTATCAGCAACTCCTTGTGCAGTTTGAGCTTTCTGAATTGGTGCAGAAAAAACATTCTTTGTTGTGCTTTTTTGATGACGTTTTTCATGTTAGGTGTTCATTTATATCATGTGATATAATAGAACCTAGAAATTTGAAGGTCTCTACTGTTGATACTGTGTTGTCTAGTATTGTAAGAGGTAGTAGAATGGGAGGGTTTCTTCTAAAGTCTACCACCATTTCTACAGTTTTGAATGTGTTCAGTTCCAGTTTGTTCCAGTCACACTACAAGGCAAGTTGTACAACCTCCTGTCTGTATGTGGATTCGTCATGTCTCGATGAGAACAATCACTGTTGTATCATCTGCAAAGTTCAGTATTTTAACAGGTGGATCATTTGAGATGCAGTCATTGGTATATAGGGAGGAGAAGAGAAAGCACACAGCCTTGGGGGGTCCCTGTGCTAAATTGTACAGATGTGATTCTGCCTAGCTTCGCCTGCTGCTTCCTGTCTGTTAGGAAGCCTATGATCTACTTACAAGTGTGTTCAGGTACCACTAGTTGGTTTAATTTAGTTAAAAGACTGTCTGGAATGATGGTACTGAATGCTGAACTAAAGTCTACAAAGAGGACCCTTGCATAGGTATTTGGAGATTCAAGGTATTGTAGGATGTAATGCAGAGCCATATTAACACCATCATCTGTCGATCTATTTGCTCGGTATGCAAACTGCATGGGATCTAACAGCAGATCCGTGATGTTTTTCAAGTGGGACAGCACTAGCCTTTCAAAGATTTTCATAACTACAGATGTTAGAGCAACTGGTCTGTAGTCATTCAGTTCCTTGATGGAAGGCTTCTTTGGCACTGGGATGATAGAGCATTTGAAGCAAGAAGGAACATAGCACACCTCTAGTGATCTATTGAAGATTCGGGTGATGATGGGGGCCAATTGGTCAGCACAGATTTTTAAGCAAGAAGGAGTTATCTTGTCTGGCCCTGGTGCTTTTCCTGGCTTTTGTCTGTGAAATAGATCTTGCACTTCTTTTTCTGTGATCACCAGAGGTTGTGAACCCAACGGGTTGGTTTCAGTGGTGGGATTCAAAATTTTTTACTACCAGTTCTGTGGGCGTGGCTTGGTGGGTGTGGCAGGGGAAGGATACTGTAAAATATCCAGTCAGAGGTGGTATTTGCTGGTTCTCCGAACTACTCAAAATTTCCGCTACCGGTTTTCCAGAACTGGTCAGAACCTGCTGAATACCACCTCTGGTTGTGTTGTAGGAGGCTTGGCTGTTGTTGGTGCGTTTGAGATGGGGGTTGTGGAGATAGGTGGCTGTAGTTTCCTTTCAAACCTGCAGTAAAACACATTCAGGTCATCTACTAGTTGTTGATTTCCTTATGTGTTGGAAGGAGGTTTGCTATAGCCAGTGATGTTTTCCACATGTTTGCTGGTTCATTTGTTGAGAACTGATTCCTTAACTTTTCAGAGTGGCTTCTTTTTGCTGCTCTGATCTCTTGTTAATATGTTTCTGGCCTGATTATATAGCATTCTGTCACCTTTTCTGTAGGCTTCCTCTTTGGAACGTAGCTGCTTAAGTTTAGCTGTGAACAAGATTTATTGTTACTATATATTTGCAGGTTCCTTGTTGGTACACATAAGTCTTCGCAGAAGCTGACATGATGTTACAGTATCTGTGAGCTCATCTAGGTCTGCAGAGGTATCTTCAAAACCATTCCAATCAGCGCAATTAAGGCAAGGCTGGAGCTTCAGCTTTGCCTCATCAGACCAAGTACTGACTGATTTAATTATTGGTTTCATGGTTTTAAGTCTTTGTCTGTAGGCAGGTACAAGGTGAATAATGCAGTGATCAGAGTGTCCCACAGCTCCTCGTGGTAAATACCTATAAGTATCTTTTACTGTTGTATTGCAGTGGTCTAAAGTATTTTTGCCTCTGGTGGGACAATTTACATACTGGAAATATTTTGGGAGCTCTTTCCTTAGTGCATGTATGTACACCTGTGAGTATGTATGAAGGAGGGAGAAAACAGGAATAATTAAATAAATATTGGAAATTGGAAATCATTCTATATCTACTGTAATCAAAGCTTCTAAATATACTTTATGTCTGCCTTGAACTACAGTAGGTTGCCATTGACACCTCACTTTTGTTTTATTTTTCACACTTCATTGATAAATTGCATGATCTCCTAGAAATGCTTGGAAGGAATTAAAAAACAACAATCATCTAATCATTTTTTCCTGGGTACAGTATCGTTTTACCCACTCCACATCATGTGTTATAGTACAATAAACAAGCATACTAAAAATGAAACAAATCCTCAAAATTACTGCCAGCATTAAGGTTGAAGTAGAATCCCCCCAGAACATCACAAATATGACAATGAATCCAAAGTGATTATGTCATTTTTATGAAGCAAATAATACTATATTGATGAAATTATTTCTGCAATGTTTATAGTTACAGTTCATTTGGCTTAGGCTTTGGACTAGTGTCAGTTTTTGATACAGCCAAGGAATTGTTGCCAAAAGGGGAGGAGTTGAAGCTGGCAAATGAAGTATGCCCTATAAATCACAAACTTAGAAACAGGGCTTGGAGAGTGCAAACTGAGTTGCAATGACCCCCTCACAGACTCACTTGATTTTGGAGAACTATATCGGTGGCCAGTTTGTGCCATGTTCCTCATATCTAGATTCTTATGACCCATCAATTGGTGAAATATATTGCAAAGTACCCGATAGCAGCAGGGAAGAGGTAAGTTCCTACAGACATTTATATTCAACTTTATCATGGTTTGTAAAGTTGTACAAAAAGATTGCATGAGGTGTTTGTAATAATTGTGAACGTAAATCAACCTGAAATATTGGCTAGTTTTAACGTTATATTGAATTATATTTTTTGCCTATGGGAGATGGTAAGGCTGTATTTCAGCATAATAACACGATGTCGTGTCAGCAGCTATAGCCCTAGATCAGCAGCTCAAAGTTCAATGCCTTTGAAATACATCTCTTATGTGGCAGAGTGGGAATTGTGTCAAACTTCAAGGCAAAATGAAAAGAAAAAAATAGAGCTTTCCTTATTGGCTGCTTAATTCCTTCAAGAGGCCCAATCAAAATAATAATTTTATGATCTAATGACTGAGGTTGGAAATAAAATACTATTCTACATTTTTACAACTTTCGCTTTGACCTTTAGCATTCAATTCCAGTCAATCAAATGTTTGCTTAAGTATACAAAAATAGTGGTTGAAGTATAACTAGCATTGCCCCCTAAACTTACACTGTGGAGCTTTGTCCTCTTATAACTTATTTTCCCATGCAAACAGAAAATGGATTGTATATTAGATACATAGAAAAACATTGTTTAAAGAATAATCTTGATTGCTCATTTAATATTGTAGTCGGCAGGACAAGAAAGCGGGCAATTTGATTTTAGGCTTCTTGAGGTATCCGATACATTTCACCCTCAGCACTGTATTTAAACTTTGAATCAAATATCAAAGGCAAGATCAGGACAAAGAAAGCAAGACCAGTTCAAGCATAAATTTTTGAATTAATTGGAATCCAGTTAAATAATGAATTAAATTGATGTATTATAATTAAATTCATGGTATTGTTTTATGTATGTATGTATGTATGTATGTGTGTATGTGTATATATGTATGTATATTTATGTTTTCATAGATTTTCACAGGTACAGTTATGCAGGTCTTGGCGTGTTCTGGTCTTTTCCCATGTAAGTTTGAGAGTATCTTGGCGATGTTTTGATGAGGTCCCACTTGCCATCTTCAGGCTGGTGCTTTCAGCTTCGTGCTTGTGCAAGCAAAGTGTGATTGGAGTTGCCGTCTCTATAAATACTGGTGGGGAGGTATGGTGTGCTGGCTCTGTTGTAAGCGGGTTGGTTGGCTGTGTTGTTACTTCTTGATTGGTTGATGGAGTTGATGTTTGCAGATTGGTTGGCTTTTTTGTAAGACCCTGTGTGGCTGAGGTACTGGCTGTGTGTCTATCAGCCTTTTACTCCTTGATTTAATTAGATTTTGAGGGAACCAAATTAATCTCCAATACTGAACACTTCAACAAGAGAATTAGGGAAGCCATTGAAATAGAGAAACACTCCCATAACATGAATAAACGGGACGATACCTCCCGCCTACCAGACATCTGGAAACTAGCCCTAATCAACAAACGAGTCCCAGCCATGAAAACCAACACCAGACCCAAAACAACACATGACGCCACCACCAATCTCCCTCACCAGACTCAAACCCAAACCCATTCCATAGACAAAAGACAACCACCATCCAGAAACCAGACCACAGCGGCATCAGCAGCTGCTACACCCTCCGACCACCAAACTAAGCAAACTGACACATGCCATGAACACATAGCTAGACCTCAAACTCAGAGCCAAACCAAAGCCTGGAACATTACATCACAGCCATCCGCTCAGGATATCACATCACAGAACTCAGGAGGTTACACCACAAAACCTCAGGATGTTACAACACAGCCAACGACCCAGGAGATTAGAGCACAAGACCCAGGATGTCACAATAATAGAACTCAGAAGGTCATCACACAGCCCATTACCCATGTCGTTACAACACAAAAGGCTGATAGACACACAGCCAGTACCTCAGCCACACAGGGTCTTACGTAAAAGCCAACCAATCTGCAAACATCAACTCCATCAACCAATCAAGAAGTAACAACACAGCCAACCAACCTGCTTACAACAGAGCCAGCACACCACACCTCCCCACCAGTATTTATAGAGAGACGGCAGCTCCGATCACACTTTGCTCGCACAAGCACAAAGCCAAAAGCACCAGTCTGAAGATGGAGAGTGGGACCTCGTTGAAACGTCGCCAAGATACTCTCAATCTTACATGGGAGAAGACCTGAACATGCCAAGACCCATATATGTGTGTGTGTGTGTGTGTGTGTGTATGTATATGCATATGCATATATATATATATATATAGAGAGAGAGAGAGGGAGAGGGAGGGAGGGAGGGAGGGAGGGAGGGAGATCAGCTTTGGGGAAGGGCATGTGCTAGGCATGAATGCAAGCAGGTGTAGCATGTTGAATGCTACTATAACCTGCACAGAGAATTTCAGTTACTGATTAGTTTAAAAATGCAAGTCTGTAATATGGCCTTGCTTAAAATGAAAGACATTGTGACAATTCTGCAGAATTCTGCAGGAGTAATAGCTCAACAGTGCTGCCTAGTGGCTGTAGTTCTGAATGTTAAATTGGAAAGTAAACAAGTAAAAAATACCAAACGAGAACAAAAATTCCCTTTGAAAGGATAATAAAAAACACAAAAATACATGTATCTGTATGAGTCTATATCTCATTTGGTACCCTTCTAATTCAAATACATTTGATATAACCTGAACAGAGCTGTTCACTTTCTACCTTTAACAGTCATATGTTTAGATCAGTGATGGCGAACCTATGACTTATGTCAAAGGTGATGGATCACCACACTTTGGCTGACACACCAGTGTTAACCAACACCCAACAACTATTCTTGATAGCATACCCCACTATCAGTTTTGGAGATTGTGGAGGCCACATGGAATGGGGTGTCTGTCATGGCCTCCTGATCCTCTGGAAGTTATGTGAGAGAGCTGTGCTTTGTGTGGCCTTTAGAGTCTCCAAAAATCATATGAAAACAGGCCATTCTTTACTGTGGTTTTTGGAGGCTTCTGAGGCTATGGAAGAGCATTCTCCAAAGCTGCTTCAAGACTAAAGGCCTTATATGGCCTAGAGCAACCTCAGGTAGGTGGTAGGGACCTGTCAACAAAAAGGAAGCACCGCCTGAAGGTAAGGGATGCATGGCGGCACTGGGCTGTGGAGGTAATCACACCTTGGGGAACGGATCAACACCTTTTTTGAGTGGCAGCAGTGGCACTAGGTCTAAAGTTGAAGCTCAGGCCTTTACTTTAGGCGCAGCCATTGCACTGTCACTGAGCGTTGCTATTCAGTGTGGCTTAAATGGGGGGTGGGGGGAGATAGAGAATTGTTTCTCTTGTTTGGAGAGGAGCGGGCAATGCCACTAGGGTCCAATTAGGTATTTTCCAAACATTTGACATGCCAAGCCCAAAAGGTTCGCCATCACTGGTCTAGATCAAGCTTGCCCAGGAGATGGACGTTATTCTGTACTGCAATTGATCAGAATGACAAAAATTCTCTCAGCTTATAAATAAGGATTGTTGCTGATTTTTACCTAACCCAGGATGACATAGCAGTGAATCTGAATCCTGTTCTCCAAGAAAGTGGTATTTGTTTTCGGCTTTCTCTTCATTTCTGTTAACATCTAGCATCCAACAGGCTTTTGCTCATGCAAACATGTGTTTACCGATTGCATTTTTAAGGTGGAAGCTGCTGTCAAAGCTGCCCAAAATGCTTTCCCAGGATGGTCTGCGAAAAGTCCACAGGAAAGGTCAAAAATAATGAGCAAGCTAGCAGACCTTATTGAGGAAAACCTGGAGTCATTTGCGCAAGCAGAATCAAAAGATCAAGGTAAAGGAGAAAACCTGTTGACTTCTGCTCCTAGTGATAACTGGTTAAGAACATAATAGCAACTCTCAGCACCAATATCTAATAGGATCAAGACTCCATTAAACTGAGGCACACCCCAAATTAAATCCATATTTAGTTTTAACTCAAAGGCAATGCTTTAAGAAATTAAGGATATATTTCTTGATAGTGACATACACCCAACCCCCAGTGCTGTCTATAAAGTTACAGCCATTTTGTTCAATTGTTTTTTTTTCTGTAAGAATATAACCAAAATTCTTAACTGGCTTTGTAAATAAGATGGAAATTGGTTTTGCTTTTATTTTTAAATGTGAATGTGAGAAAAAGCCAAATTCCAGTTTGTCTATTCAAACAAGGAATAGGCTAGTTGATTGTGTTGTTCATTTAGGGTCAATGAAAATTAGATGCAGTTCAAATCTAGGTAGTCACATATTGCTTATCCCAGATTTACAAAGAACCCTTTAAGATATATGACCATTTAGATCTGTTGAATTCCATCTACAGTATGTGATAGCAGAGAAACTTAAAATCTAAAGATGTATTCTCATGGTCAGAGAGACTTACATGGATTTGCCCATAATACTTTAATATCCTCTTGATTTTCTTATGTTTTTGAAGTTTTACCTTTGAACGTTTAGATTGTCTTCACCCCTCCTTAATAACTAGACAACTTTCATTCTTTGCTTAAAAACAGTTCTTACAAAAACTATTTAGAACCTGAAACCTGTTGAAGCGACTGGTACATTGCAAAAACATTGCAGCAACATCAGCAAGTGGTATAAAACTATTTGGTAAATATCCTTATGTTCCAGGAAAAACCATTTCTTTTGCCAGAACAGTGGACATACCCCGAGCAGTATACAATTTTCGCTTTTTTTCATCATCTTTCCTTCATAAGACAACAGAATGCACACAGATGGATCACATGGGCTACATGCACTATACAGAAAGGTCACCAGTAGGAATTGGTAAGTTTTGTCAAAGAGCTGCAGGTGGTTTTTCAAAAAAAGAAAAATAATCTTTTTAGGACTAGGATAATGTTAGTAAATTTAGCTTGAGCCTTATTTTATATACAATTGTTGGGATTAGAATATTTTCTTGTTGTTTTGCACTGAGAGATACTCAGTTGCATTTGACCCACAAAATACAGATATCGTTGCTACCAAATTATTATTTTTACTATGATTAAAGGGGGAAAATATTAAATATATGACTGGTGCATAATCTTATTATCCTAAAAATAATGAAATGAAATTAGGTTTCATTCTAGCTTTATGCACTAGTTTGAGGAATGTAGTCCTTGGCATGCCATTTAAGGGCTTATGTAATCCGTAGTGAGGACCTCATGTGATTGCAATTCCACTTTCCTGCTGACTTCCCCACTGACTTTGCTTGTGGGAAGCCATCAGGGAATATGGGAAATTGCAATCATGTGACAGCAACTCATTCCAATGTTGTAATCATGAGCCAGGTGCCAAAGCTTCCAGGTCATGATTATTTTTTATTTATTTATTTATTTATTTATTTATTTATTTATTTATTTATTTATTTGAATTGATTTGTCAATCACTTACAAGATAATACGTATAAGTATAAACATAAGTAAGAATACAGGAAATAGGGACAAATAGGGACAATAGGACAGGGACGGTAGGCACGATGGGGCATGCCCCTTACAGACCTCTTAGGAATGGGCTGAGGTCAATAGTGGATATCTTGAGGTTAAAGGAGTGGGGGGTTAGAGGATGTAACAACAGAGTCAGGTAGTGCATTCCAGGCATTGACCACTCTGTTGCTGAAGTCATACTTTCTGCAATCAAGTTTGGAGTGGTTAACATTGAGTTCGTATCTGTTGTGTGCTCTTGTATTGTTGCGGTTGAAGCTGAAGTACTCATTGACTGGTAGGACATTGTAGCAGATAATTTTGTGTACTGTGCTTAAGTCCAACCATAGGCGACGTAGTTCAAGGTTGTCCAAGCCCAAAATATCAAGCCTGGTGATATAGAGTATTCTGTTGCAAGCAGAGGAGAGTAGTACTCTTCTCGTGACATACTTCTGGACTTGCTCAATTGTATTAATGTCTGATATACAGTGCAGATTCCATACTGATGAGCTGCATTCGCGTATTGGTCTAGCAAAAGTTTTGTATGCTCTAATTAGCAATTCAATATTTTCGGAGGAGCAGCTTCGTAAGATTAGATTTACAATTCTTAATGCCTTTTTGGCAATGCTGTTGCAGTGAGCTTTGGCGCTTAGGTCATTTGATATGAGTACACCAAGGTCCTTGACAGAGTGAGGATTGTCAACAAGGTCATATCTGCCTAGCTTGTATTTGGTGTACTGTTTTTTTTTACCAATGTGTAGGACAGAGCATTTGTTGGTCGAGATTTGGAGTTGCCAATAGTTTGACCATTCAGACACATGATCAAGGTCGCTTTGAAGGACAGTAGCATTGTCGGTGGTGTTGAATAGTTTTACATCATCCGCGAAGAGGACGCAGTTGCTTATAAGGTGATCGCAAAAGTAATTTATATAGAGTATAAAGAGTGTGGGTCCTAGAAAGCTGCCTTGGGGGATACTGCTGTTAACTGGAGCAGGGTTTGATATAGCGCTCCCTATTTTTCCTATTTGTTGTCAGTTTGACAAGAATGCAGTAATTCACTTATGAAGAGATCTGGAAATGCCATAAGAGTTTAGTTTTAATAGTAGTTTGTCATGTACCACTGAATCAAAGGCTTTGCAGAAGTCTATGTAAATTGTGTCTATAGCTTTACCCTGGTCAAGTAGAGTAGTCCATATGTTTTTGCAGTGTAGGAGTTGAAGATTGCAGGTCAATTTTTTCCTGAAACCAAATTGTTTTTTGAAGAGTAGGTTGTTTTAACTCTAAGTGGGGGGTGATGAATTGGTTAATGATTGATTCCATGACTTTGCACATGACACAACACAGTGAGATTGGTCGTAGTTTTCAGCCAGGCTGAGGTCACCTTTTTTAAAGATAGGGATAACCGTAGCTAAGGACCATAGGTTCGGTAAGGAGCTGCTTAGGGGTTCTGCTATGGCAGAGGAGAGCTTTTTAAAAAAAGTATGTACATAATCCATCAGGGCCAATAGATAAGGATGGTTTTAGGTTACATAGTGCCTTTTTTACATTATCTTCTGTAAAGTCAATATGTAGTAGATCATTAGAGTTAGTTGTGGTACGACTAGGAAATGTGGGGCATGAGCCATTGCTGTTTACAAAGACTGAACTGAAGAATGTGTTGAAGAGGCTGGCCTTAATGGTTTCATCATTGCAGTCTTTCCCATTTGGTCCTTTTAGGGGTGGGGTAGTTCTTGAGTCTTTAAGTTTGGTGTTTACAAAATTGTAGAAGGTGCAGGTGGATTTTGTACGTAGGAGGTTTTCCTCCTGCCTGCAGTAATAATTTGTGCATTCTGCCTTTATCTGTTGACATATGGTGTTGTATCATTTTTAAAGTTTGCTACGTAGCTAGTTTTGTTTTTACGCCATAGTGATTTTTTTTGGATTGAAGTTTCCTTATTGTTATTATTGTTATAATAATTGTTATTATTATGTGACTATAGAGATGCTGCAATGGCCAGAACTCCAAGGATCTGTTGTAAATCCCTTGTCCAACATCGGTCTAACTTTGAATGGTCATTGACTAATGGTCATAACCCTAGACTACCTGTAGTGTAAGTGGTTCTGAGCTGCAAGTATCCAGATGACCACTAGATGTCATCACTCACTTTTCAGTGTCTTTTTTCCTTCAGTTTAGTGATTATCTGGACTTTTATAGCTCAAATCTGGTAGTTCTCTTCTGCTATAAAGCACAGCTTGAAAATTTCCATGCCTTTCTCTAACATAGGTAAGTCCATTATAATTAGCTCACTGAATTGGAATATAATTAATTGGCAAGGTGGTATTCTTTTAATAATGAGCCAAACCTGGTGTTGGGGGATAGCCTGCTTTGCTCTGCCTCACGATTTAATAGCTTGTTATAGAACTTGAACACTAGTTACTATTCAACATTTCCATTTACCTATTTCCTTTGCAGACAGTTTGGTACATAGAATGGGTGCTAAAGCAAGAAAATTCTGAAGCTTATATAGAGCTGTCATGCTCTGTTATCTAACTGGGTATCAAAAGAAGGCCATAGATTTCCTATGTATCAAACTTCTTGTTTAAACAGATTTGTTTCTTTTTCCTATCTTTTTGAAAGCTGGATTAATTAGTCCTTGGAATTTGCCACTTTATTTACTGACCTGGAAAATTGCCCCTGCAGTCATGTGTGGAAATACTGTAATTGCCAAACCGAGTGAAATGACATCTGTCACAGCCTGGATGATGTGCAAACTTCTCAATAAAGCAGGTATGCCAGAAAAGTAGCTCCAGTGAAATAATTAAAGCAGTATACATATTAGTGATTCAGGATACAAGTAGGTAAGACTTTGATTTTCCAAAGAACCTATATATCAGATACATGATCAATGTAATATTCCATTGATAGCATGATTTATAACCCAATTGTAATGAAATATGACAATAGATTGAAAAGATATGATGACCCGGTGTTTGGATGCGGTACGGATCTGGATGAGCGGGAACATGCTTCGACTCAACCCGGCCAAGACTGAGTGGCTGTGCATATGGCGTCTCGCCCAGTCAGGATTGTCCATCATTGGCCATAGGGGAGAGGTGTTGCCCCTGTGGATAGGCGTGGAATCTGGGGTCCTTCTGGATGTGCGGCTCGGTTGGAGGAGCAGGTGGGGGCCGTTGCCAGGGGGGCCTTTGCCCAGCTCCGCCTTGTTCGACCGCTTTGCCCTTTTCTGGACCGAGATGCCCTGCGCACAGTCATTCATGCCCTTGTTACCTCCAGACTCGACTACTGCAACGCTCTCTATTTAGGACTGCCCTTGCATACCATCCGGAGATTGCAGCTGGTGCAGAATGCGGCAGCGCGGGTGGTGATGGGAGTTACCCGGTTCTCCCATGTTACCCCCCTCCTCGCTGCTTGCATTGGTTGCGGTTGCTCGGGTGAGGTTCAAGGTTCTAGTTTTGACATACAAAGTCCTGCACGACATGAGTCCTCAATATTTAAGGGAGCGTCTTCTTCCGATATCAAATGCTGGCCGCCCTGTGCGAGCACATACGCAAGGACTCCTCAGGGTCCCGTTGGCGGGTCAATGCCGGCTGGCGATTCCCCGGCGGCGAGCCTATTCTGTCGTGGCCCCTGACCTCTGGAATCAACTGCCCTTGGGGCTCCGTCTGGCCCCTGACCTCCGCACCTTCCGCCGTGAGTTAAAGACCTGGTTATTTGACCAACCTGGGCTGTGACCCCTCCTTGGGGGGAGGGATGGATTTTAATGTTTATTACTGTAATTGGTTTTAGCATTTGGGCTTGTAATTAGTTTAATCGCTTTTTAAGTATTTATTGTCTCTGTTTTTTAGTTGTGAGCCGCCCCGAGTCTTCGGAGATGGGGCGGCATACAAGTTCAAATAATAAATAAATAAATAAATATAACAGGCAAGGAAGCTCCATCATATATAACCCTTGTATACTCAGCCTAAAAGTAGTTAGGAACATAGCCATCTTTTTCTTCTTTTAATGACCCGATAATCACTTGCAGGGTGGAGTCTGGGCAACTGAATGGAGCTAGCAGAGTGTTTTAATGGCCAGATGCCCTTCCTGTCCCCAATGCCTTGGTGGCTCAGGCTGTTAAATGCCTGCTCTTAAGATCCAGCTGTATACAATTACTGTAGGCTCGAATCCCACCAGGCTCAAGGTTGACTCAGCCTTCCATCCTCTCAGGGTAGGTAAATTGAGGACCCAAGATTGTTGGGGGCAATAAGCTGACTTTGTAAAAATGCCGCTTAGTAATAAGCAGGCATATACAATGGAATGAAGGCTATTGCTGAGCGCATTGGGTTGTGCTCCAAAAATTGTAAGCCGCCCTGAGTCTTCGGAGAAGGGCGGCACATAAATGTAATTAAAAATAAAAAATAAATGCAGAGTTTTGGTCAGCAGATATATTCACAGTGTGCCCAAAGAGAGAAACTTCTGCCTCTACCTAGGATTTAACTCATGGCCTCCTGATTATTTATTTATTTATTTGGTTTTGTATGCCGCCCCATCTCCAGGGGGACTCGGAGCAGCTCACACAAAGAATCGAAAAACAGAAACATAAATACAAGGTGTTAAACATATAAAAGCCATCCAAATAAATCCCTAAAATACAATAAAACCTAATTAATTAAAAAAGATCCCTACCTGCCTCAATCCAGGCTGGCCTGTACAAACAGCCAAGTTTTAAGATAGCGGCGGAAGGAACGAAGGTCGGGAGCCAGCCGCAACCCCAGGGGCAGCTGGTTCCACTGGGTGGGCACCCCCACAGAGAAGGCCCTCCCCTGGGGGACCGCCAACCAATATTGTCTGGTCGACGGCACCCCGAGGGGGCCCTGCCGGTGGAAGTGCATTGGGTGATTGGAACTCAATGGTGGTAGGAGGTGCTCCTGCAAATACCCTGGACCCTGGCCATGAAGGGCTTTATAGGATGATGAGGCGAGAGGTCCACCTCTAGGCCACTGCATCACTCTAGTTAGGATCCTAGTATTGTATTAAAAATATATGTTTCTGAGTTGCCACTTAAATGGAATGTACTACATAAGCATGGTGTTTGGTCTGTTTATGTGATTTTCCTCCTCTGCTGCCTACGAGGTTTCCCTCCGGGTGTGATAAATGTCGTGTTCGGAAGTGGGCTCAAAGCTGGAGATGCTCTTGTTTCCCATCCGGCAGTATCTATGATTTCCTTCACTGGGAGCACACTCACTGGCCAGCAAATCATCCAAAGGTCTGCTTTCTACTTTAAGAAGCTTTCCTTGGAGCTAGGAGGCAAAAACCCAGCTATCATTTTTGAGGATGCCAACTTGGATCAATGCATTCCAGCCACTGTAAAATCCAGTTTTGCTAACCAGGTATAAACAGATCGTCGCTTGCTCATCCCTCTGCTTACGCAAGCTATGCTTCTGAAGTTTGAGAAACTCTGGGAACTCATAACAGTTTTTAATATAAAGACCGAGTATATTATTCTGAATCAGATGATTCATTTTTTACTTACTGGAATTGGGCAGCTAATAAATTCCAATAAATGAGGATGACATTTTAAAAGAAAAAAAACCCCTGACTTAACATGGCATCCTCTCTCAGTGAATGTTGTTTATTTATTTAGTGTGTGGCAAGTGAACATTGTGATAATCCTTTATAATGATGGATGAGTAAGCTCCATTTTCCTATCAGAATTTGTTTTGGAATAACTCTTTCCTCACTGTTGGCCACTCCAAAGAGTCTCCCTGCTACTGTTCTATACAGGACACCCCAAAAAATTCAGCATATCAGATCCAGTATAAGAGAATTCACTCACTTACTTTCCTTGTATGGGTTGCCTGTGTCTTTTGTTACTGTGTCTTTGGATTCCTCATATCCTGGCCTGGGTACTAGGAGGGGGAGACAGCTATTTTTTCTGTAGCCTGCCCATCTTGGAAATACCAAGATAAAATATGATTTCTCCTCCTGCCTGTTGGGTATGAAAGAAGTAGTTTTAGAAGGAATAAAACGTCCTACTCAACAGTAGTTCCTCTCCACCCAAATGCTCCTTGTTATTTGGTAAAGATGGATAGGGATGCTAACAACAAACTATATAAGAGTTTGTTTGGCATAATTGTAAGTCTAAAGGGTTATCAATGTACTGCTCTTACTGAAATCTAAAAAACAAATACTTCCTTCAGTAAATTAAACAGAGTTTCCCTCTGATAATATATCTTGTAAAGAACTTTAAAAAACTCATGCTTCAGTGAAATAATGACTCCTTATTGAATTTCTCTCTTTTCTATACATTGTTTGATCTTGCCAGGGTGAAATATGCTTATGTACCAGCAGAATCTTTGTTCAGAAGAGTATTTCTAAAGAATTCTTGAAAAGGTTTGTGGAAGCTGTTAGAAAATGGAAAGTTGGAAATCCTTCAGATCCCACAGCTGATATGGGAGCATTGATAAGTAAAGATCATTTAGCAAAGGTAAACAATGTTGAAAATATTTTTAAATTTACTAAATTAGCTGCAGATATGTTTTCTTCCTCATTTGAGAAAGCATCACAATATATGATGATAGAGATTTTCTTATATCTTGGTAATGATTTTTAGACGAAGAACATATCTTGTTTTAAATACTTGTTAAAGCACTTGCTTTAAGTTGTTTCAGGCTCAGGGTATTTCTTAAAGCTTCCCCATCAAAATTGTTTACCATTAAGTAATTTTGCCAGTTGTCAAGTTTCCCTATTTTTTTTTATTGTGCGCACTTAATAAGTAACAATATGATTAGCTGAAACATCTTCTTAGTGATGTCAGATTCACTGTTGGGTGCACACAGTTGGAAACAATCTGATATTTCCTCTTATCAACTCACTTCTCATATATATTGTCAGCAGAATGGAACAAGACATTTCAGATTCTTCTTTCCTAGATTCAAATGTGTCTTAAGATTTTTCTATCTTTCTGAATGTAAATACAGTATTTAAGTTTAAATAACAATGCTACAACAATCACACAATATTCCAATGATAAAATTGCATTGATATTTTCCTGGTATAAGATGGAATGTGTGTTTAAATAAATGAATTAAAGTAAACCAACCTTTAAATGATGAATGTTATTTAAAATAGCATGTAAAACCCAAGAGATTAACTAATTCATATATTGATATAGTTTTCATGTAGTAAATATGTAGGTGTGAGAGAGTGTATTCATATATTTATTTTATTTTATTTATTTGATTTGTCAATCGCATACAAGATAATAGATATAAATATAAACATGAGTAAGAATACAGGAAATAGGTACAAATAAATGGGGACAATAGGACAGGGATGGTAGGCACGATGGAGCATGCCCCTTACAGACCTCTTAGGAATAGGGTGAGGTCAATAGTGGATAGTTTGAGGTTAAAGGAGTGGGGGGTTAGAGGATGTAACAACAGAGTCAGGTAGTGCATTCCAGGCATTGACCACTCTGTTGCTGAAGTCATATTTTCTGCAACCAAGTTTGGAGTGGTTAACATTGAGTTCGTATCTGTTGTGTGCTCTTGTATTGTTGCGGTTGAAGCTGAAGTACTCATTGACTGGTAGGACATTGTAGCAGATAATTTTGTGTGCTACGCTTAAGTCTAACCATAGGCGGTGTAGTTCAAGGTTGTCCAAGCCCAAAATCTCAAGCCTGGTGATAAAGGGTATATATATTGGTCTTTCATTTCCTTATTGTTATTAACAATTAGGAATTACTGTTGTCTTTAAAGATGCTTCTTGTTTTCTTGTTTTGCTCCTATTAGGTAAAGAAATATATCCAGCAGGCTCAGGCAGAAGGGGCCAAGATCCTTTGTGGAGAGGGAATAGACTCATTGGATCTTCCTCCAAGAAACCAAAAAGGCTATTTCTTGCCTCCCACAGTTATCACAGAAATTGATGATGATTCTTGCTGCATTCAGGATGAGATCTTTGGTCCGGTAGTTTGTGTAATGGTGTTTGACACAGAAGAGGAAGTGATTAGGAGAGCCAATGGAGTCAAATATGGCCTGGCAGCCACAGTCTGGTCAAACAATGTGGGCCAGATTCATCGTGTTGCTAAAAGTCTCCATTCTGGATTGGTGTGGACCAATTGTTGGCTTATTAGAGATCTGAATTTGCCCTTTGGGGGAATGAAAGCCTCTGGGATAGGTAGAGAGGGAGCTAAGGATTCGTATGAATTTTTCACTGAGGTGAAAACAGTTACCATAAAATATACTGATATGAACTGATAGGAAATAATTCATGCCATAAGTCTGTATGTGTTGCTTTGTCTCTCTTGATATATTGAGAAAAATGATGGTCATGGTTTATACCTGTATGTCTGCTAAGTGTACTAGAGAAAGGGTCATATGAAAATAATTATATGAGACTTTACAGCTAGAAAATATATGGTAGAGTCTGTCATTAGTTTTGTTCTAAGTTCAAAAGAGCAGATGAGTTTTATCTGGCTTAGCTTGCTGTTTCCACAACAACCAACTAGATGCTGATGGGAACTTAAGCAAGACATCCCCCTTCTCACTTGTATTCTTCAATAACTGCTTTAAGAACCATGCTGTCTTTGAAAAATAAAGCTAAAATATGGTGCCATAAACAGGATTGTTCACCATGTTTAAATTTTTTAAACTTTAAATTTTTAAATTTTTTTTGGTAATTGGCAGCTACCATTACATCTCGTGGTAAGGAATTCCATGGACAAGCTATCAACTTAAGTGTGAAGGACTTCCTTATAGCAGTCTTAAATTCAGTGGTGGGATTCAAATTTTTTTACTACCAGTTCTGTGGATGTCACTTGGTGGGCATGGCGTGGCTTGGTGGGTGTGGCTTGGTGGGCATGGCAGGAGAAGGATGCTGCAAAATCCCATTCCCTCCCTACCCCACTAACCTGCTTTCCAGCTCCGTTCTCCTGTACAGGGTGACAAAAGAAGACCCAGCTGATCAGCTGGGACTCGGGAGGCAGAGAATAGATGGGGGCGGAGCCAATCAGAGGTGGTATTTGCTGGTTCCCCAAACTACTCAAAATTTCCGCTACCGGTTCCCCAGAACTGGTCAGAACCTGCTGAGCACCACCTCTGCTTAAACTGAATATTCGTCTTCACTGCATAATTCAAACTATACTATCCAGTTTTCCACACTATCTGTCCTATCTTATTTAACTTGGATAATTTTAGTAGGCCTTTCCAGAGTCTATGCTAGAGTCACAGAAGATGATCACATGATCCCTAGGACACCACAAAAAATCATAAATATGAACCAGTTGCCAAGTGTTCAAATTTTAATCACATGACCATGGGGATGCTGCAATGATTATGAGTGTGCAAAACTGTCATAAGTCACTTTTTTCAATGCTGTTGTAACTGTAACTAAACAAACTATCGTAAATGGAGAACAGACTGCATAACATTTTCTACAGCAGCCACCCACAGGAATGAAATTTTCACAGGGATGTCTTCTACAGTCTTGAGATCTCTCTTCTAACCTGTAAGGAAAATCCATTTTTAGGGCCATTTGTAGGGAGGATAAGGCATGAGGGGAGAAAGAGGGAATGAAAGCACGTTGAAATAGAAAAGACCCATAATGAATATAGTGTCAATTGAACATGCCCTCTACGTCCATTTGGAGCAGCAAAGTGCATTAATGACATATGCACAGGCACCCATAGATTTGGTTAAAGCAACCTTCTGTTTTGAGAAGATAAAAGTAAACTTGCTTTAGGGTTGGGGAAACCTTATAACTAAATAGTGGAGGGTAAAGAGATTCATTACAACAGACCTACTTATGAGATGCAGTTTAATAATTGCAAAAATCGTGAATTTTTAACAGCTTTTTCAACAGCTGTCTTATCCAACAAAATTGCATAAGCATCATGAGGTTTAATAGTTTTATGTCAAGCTGATGAGTCAATTCATCTCTTAATTCCTACAGATGGAAATTAATGCCAGTCTGATTATTCAGTTATTGCCAGTTGATTCCCAGTGTCCTGACTCCAGACATGTACACAATCATGCAAAGATATCAACTCGATGTATCTAGGCTTTGCTCAAAACAATGCCAGCATTTTTAATACTCATGTTTTGGCTTAAATTCATTGTTTTCAGAAGTGAAATTGATTTAAACAAGAGAATCTTTAAATGAAATATATGGGAAGCCGGTGAAGTTGGGCAATTACATCCAGTAAATTATTGGTATGCACATGAGGAGAAATTAAAAGAATTGAATTTCCTACAAAATTCCTACAGACTAAGGGACTGCATTTTAATACAAACTGATCTAATTTATACTTCCTGAGGTAAGATATGAATTAGAACTGCCATTGCCAATTGCATATTTTGAAATGTTTACACTTAATTCACATACTGAGAAAACTGGTTGCCCAATATTATATCATTTGAACTAATAAACATAACTTTAAAAAAAAAATAAATTTATAGAAGGCAAAATAGATATGTTATCTGTATTTCAGACTAGTATCATCCAGTCTGGATCCACCCTGGGAATGGAAGTTTCTTTTTTCATAGCATCATAGAGTTGGATGGACTTCCAAAGACCATTTACCACATCTAGAGATAACTAAGAGCCACCTTTGGCGAGATGGGGGCAAACAAATTTAATAAATTTAATATTATTAATAAAAACTATTCATAAGAGTACCTGGGGTGCAAAAAAATCTAGACCACTAGAGGGCGCCTATTTCTATTTCCTGCCATCCAGTGACTGAAGAGTTTTGCTAGATATGACTCAGTTTTCCTTCAATTTTCCTGACAGAGAGCTACCTAGGTTCTACCTAATTCTCTCTAAATTTGTCTTATCAATGATAATGCAGAGAGAATGATCTTGCACTATATATTTGTGACTTAGTTTTCTGTCAGGAACTGAAAGCAATAACCATCTTAAATGCTGTAGTAGACTGAGAGATAGTGACTGGCCCAAAGTTATTCTGGGAGCTTCATGGCTGAGGAAAGAATTGAACCTGGATTTCCCACTATTGCAGTTCAACACTCCATAACACCTCACTGGTTCTCTCACAAATCTCCAATGGAAGTGGACTTAGGGCCTTCCTACCACTGACTTCTTAATCTGCCCTCATTCAACTTCAAGATGACTGGACACAAGGGACAGGCTTATACAGGGATAATCAGAAAGCAAAGTTCTGGGTATCTCTGAAGTGGCTGGATGCTTTCTGAATTCATATGGTATTTTCTGAGATTTTGTATTGCCAGCTAATATGGAATGTGCAGGATGGATGCCAAAGCAGGAGGACAATAAAAGAGGTACCAGGATAAAACCAGCATCATGTTTATTTATGTCCTCATTAAATACTTACAGAATCAGGGGCTGTTCCTCCACTCTGGTCTCCAGAATGCAACTCACAAAAGGATTGCTTTAACTGGACATGCTTTGTAGCCCTGCAGCTTCTCTTTCCTTCGTCACTCCCAGAGTTGTTCAGTTTGGGCATCAGCAAAGGAAGGTTAAATATTTATGAGGATATATGAGGATATATATGGGTGCCTGCTACCACAAACAGGGAAAAAGGGTCTGATTGGGATTAAAGTTGGAAGTTTGTTATCTCACAGCTTACAAGGGTAAATAGAAAGAGCTAGCTTATCTAAACAGCCTCTCTTCCAGGAGTTAATTTAACAATGCAGGTCAATCACAGAATTGTGATTATTTGACCAAAAGAAATGCAACTACAGTCACAATCTTCTGCTCATTGCCATCTGTTTAGTGGTGATGACTTTTGTGTTACATACCTCTCTAGCCCAACTTCTGCTTTAGTTTTACTTACTTTGGGAGAGGAGAAAGAAAAATCATCTGCCCTAAGTAAGTTGGCAAGCAATTTAGGGTGTCAATGAAATTGTATTGTGTGTTAAATATTATGTAATTGCAATTGCGCAGTTGGAACTTGATGATTTCATTCCAGTTTCCTATTTTCTCTTCTTCACCTTTGGAGACAGCTAAACCTAGTCTTCAAAACTGAAAACAAAATGCATCTTTTAGCCCATCTAATTAATACAATTGTTTCTCTTTATAGTTGAACTTTTCTCTAGAGGGAGGTTTTAGTCAACTATATAGAATTGACTAAATGTACTATATGGAGACATTGACAAATTAATTTCATTGGAAATGTCACATCTCTATTACTGGCTATCCACGTAGGATTAGGGGTGGGTGGAGATTCTTTCATGGAGAATGTTGATCTAGTTGTGATATCACCTAGCCAAGGGTTAGGGATTGCAGAGTTTTCTGATCATGTGTCTTTTGTGTGATTTTAAAAAATAATAATAATTCTATCCCTTACAGAGAAGGTTGCTATTTTTACTTATTGTTTTATGATCTTGTCTTTTTTTATTTGCAAGTTGTTTTGCAGTGTAACGTTATCATGCCGGGACAATAAATTATGTTCCCTTTTGTTTATGTTGTCAGGAGAAGCTGTCTCATCTTGTGCCCTCTCTGGCCCCTCTTTCCCAGAACAGTCTCACCGAGCTAAACATCAATTGTGATTTTGAGGCAGCTGTCAGATAAGAAGAGCTGCACCCTTTCCTGAGGATGTGTCCCCTTTCCCTTCTGTCATTCCTGCTCTAGAAAGACCAGTTCAGGTTCATGGTCTTGCTGAGAAATTTGGAAAAATAAAGACCTTCCCTGCTTTATTTTTATTGCCCTTTTTTATAAATCCTATGAGCCTGAGCAAATGTTCTTAAAATAAAAGAACCTTCCAATTGTCCGTGAACGCTATCATTCCAGTGGAAATGATGTGTGAGGTTTTTTTTTTTTAACAGTCCTGGCTCTTGGCAGCCTTTTCCTCCTAACTTGTGTTGCACTCCACTGAATTGCAGTTGCCAGGAAAAAGTGATCCGAGATGGGGTGGAGAGTGAAATCAGCCGTGTGATATAGTGAGAAAGGAAATACAGTTCAAATGATGGACATTTATGGGAATGATTCACATCTAATGCTGAAGATATTTTAGAACCAGGTATGTGTTCCTTGAGAATGTTGTTAAGGCCGTTGTTTTAAAGTGAATTTGTTTTTGGGAAAGTACAGGTAGTTCTTGA
Organism: Naja naja; assembly: GCA_009733165.1. NCBI lineage: Eukaryota > Metazoa > Chordata > Lepidosauria > Squamata > Elapidae > Naja > Naja naja. The sequence continues at coordinate 99,371,312 of CM019148.1, forward strand.
CTTATGACTACAATTGAGCCCAACATTGCTGTTGCTAAGTAAGACAATCATTAAGTAAGTTTTGCTCCATTTTATGACCATTTTTTGGCAGAACTGTTTTAACTTTGAACAGTCACTAAACGAATTGTAAGATAAGGACTACCTATATATGCATAGTTTTTTAAAATGAGAAGTGGATATGTTGCTCTTCAACCACTTGGTTAGGCCCAGACCTGCAAATTAACAATTTGCAGCTCCACAATTAAAAGAGAACTCTTGAGTTTCAAGCAACAATGTGTTTGTGTTTATCAATTCTAGATGTCCTCAGTTGCTGTCAGGATTCCAGCAATCGCCCTAATTAAATCATGATTCTCGAGCCAAACTTCAACCAACTTCAAAGGATTTATTAGAGGTGACATACTGGCACTGCCCTGTATGAAGCCAACTCTGGCATGCGTAATTTACCTGTGCTCCTGTTTCCCTCCTCCCCCCAGGTGTCTAATAAGTCAGATTCTCCAATTAAGCACGTTAATGGACTGGATGTCATCATTCACGTTCTCCAATTAAATATATTCGAGGGCAAAAGTTCTGGCAGTTTAGTTACTATCTTTTAAAGATAAGTGTTGGAATGTACGTTTGGTTTCAAACTGCTGGACTACTCTTCCAGATTTCCTCCCCCCCACTTTTATGACAACTACTAAAACAGGCATAGGAATGTTTTATGAGTTGACACTTGTATTCCTCTCTCAAGGATATTTTAATTTTCACAAGCCACATTTTTTTTTGCTGAGAAAATGAGATGAATTCCCCAGTCAACATTATGATTGCAATGCTGTCTCTGGAATGTGATTCTCAGAGTGCCATGGTCATCTCTAGGAAAGTGGCATGATGACCCTACAGGGATGATAAGTATCTCCTCAAATCAGAGTCCATCCACAGAACAGCCGTGTCCTGTTGAGAAGATACATGACTTACTGTTTACCACGGAGATGTCCTCTCTATGTTGCCTCTATATCTTTCTCAACCCATTGCTAAGACAGTTCCCGATGTTCTGATGTGGAAGTAATGGCTTTCTATATTATGCTGGCATAAGGTATTCCACATGAACATTTAAGCAATTGATCCAGGTGAACTGTGTCCCACAGCAGAGAAATTATTTGAAACCACTTTCTTCTGTCTGGTCATCAGGTTCCGTGCCTGTTCTGCAGCATGGTTTGGCAGTGAGGAACTTTGTGTTTTTTTATGGGTCAGTTGACCAATTGATTTAAAACTGGTCATTGTCTCAGCTGACAGACCATGTAAAGCATCTGACAGATGGATACTCCCATACCACCCCTGCTCTTGAATAACATAGAATCATAGAATTATCGAATCATAGGGATGGAAGGGACCTGGACGTTTTCTAGTCTAACCCCTGCCTAAGTTTGGAGTCCCTACATTTGTCCCAACCTGTCAAATGGTTGTCCAATCTTTTCTTGAAAACCTCCAGTGATGGAGCAGCCCAACACATGTGCACGCAGGCCAACCTGCCTCTTATGGAAGTTGAGCTGTGTGTGTGCAACTTGCGCTTGGCTCACCACTTGTGTGGCCAGGTTGTGAATAAGCCATGGCAATGGACTGAGGATTGGGGACTTCTGCTCTAGAACACATTCTGTGCAGCAAATCAGTGCTTTGATATTGTGGAATACAGCTATTGTATAGGGTCAGCAGCATAGAATAGCCCCACCTCCCAAATGTGCCTTGAGGGTGCATCAAAGTTTAGGCTTGCTCTGATATGGAGGAAATTGCAAAAAATAGTGGAACTAAATGGTTCCAAAATTTACTGTTATTTATTTATTTATTTATTTATTTATTTATTTATTTATTTATTTATTCGACTTGTATGCCGCCCCCTCTCCAAAAGGACTTGGGGCGGCTCACAGATAAAAACAGCACAATAAATTAGATTAACTAAAATAGAATTAAATTACAACAAGCCAAATTAAACTAAAAAACCCGTAATAAATAAAACACCCACTCCCCAAGGAGTCAGCACAGCCCAGCCTGCTCGAACAACCAGGTTTTTAGGTCATGACGGAAGGTGCGGAGGTCAGGGGCCAGGCAGAGCCCCAGAGGTAGTTGGTTCCAGAGAGCGCTACAGAGTAGGCCCTTCCCCGGGATACCGCCAACTGACACTGAGTCGCAGACGGCACCCCGAGAAGTCCCTGCCTGTGCGTTCGTACAGGGCGGTTGGTATTTGATGCCGGCAGTAGACGCTCCCATAAATAACCCGGACCCATGTCTCGTAGGACTTTGAATGTTAATACTAGGACCTTGAATCTTATCCGGAGGGCAACCGGTAGCCAATGCAGCTCACGCAGGAGGGGTGTAACATGGGAGTACCAGGAAGCTCCCATCACAACCCGTGCAGCAGCATTTTGCACCAGCTGAAGCCTCTGGGTGGTATGCAAGGGCAGTCCTAAATAGAGAGCATTGCAGTAGTCGAGCCGGGAGGTAACAAGTGCCTGAGTGACAGTGCGCAGGGCATCTCGGTCCAGATATGGGCACAGCTGGTGAACCAGCCGAACCTGGGCACAGCCCCCACCTGCTCCTCCATCCTTAGCTGTGAGTCCAGGAGGACCCCCAAGTTCCATGCCCTGTCCATGGGGGGCAACACCTCTCCCCCCATGACCAAAGATGGAATCTCCTGACTGGACCGAGATGTCGGTATGCACAGCCACTCTGTCTTGGCCGGATTGAGCCAAAGCATGGATGGCCAGATCCATACCGCATCCAGACAACGGGATACCACGGAGAGGGCATCACTGATGTGACCTGGGGTGGAGATGTATCATCAGCGTACTGATGATACTTCACCCCAAAGCCACGGATGATCTCGCCCAGCGGCTTCATATAGATGTTGAACAGGAGGGGCGAGAGAACCGACCCCTGAGGGACCCTACAAGTGAAAGCCCTTGGCGCCGACCTCTGCCCCCCTGCCAACGCCGATTGCGAGTGACCCGAGAGGAAGGAGGAGAACCACTGCAATACAGTGCCTCCCATTCCCAACCCCCCGAGACGCCGCAACAGGATACCATGGTTGATGGTATTGAAAGCTGCTGAGAGGTCTAACAGGACTAGGACAGAGGAAAAACCCCTGTCCCGAGCCCTCAGGAGATTATCCACCAGTGCAACCAATGCCGTCTCCGTGCTATACCCGGGCCGGAAGCCTGATTGGTATGGATCTAGGTAGTCTGCTTCCTCCAGGAAAAGCGGAAACTGCTGAGCCACCACACTCTCAACAACCTTCGCTAAAAAGTGAAGGTTGGAGACTGGACAGAAGTTGTTGAATTCAGCTGGGTCCAGGGCAGGCTTCTTCAGGAGGGGCGCACCACCACCTCTTTCAGGGTGGCAGGGAGGGCACCCTCCTTTAATGAAGCATTGACCACTGCCCGGAGCCAGCCGCTCGTGACCTCCCTGGAGGCATAAACCAACCAGGAAGGGCACGGGTCCAACAAACATGTGGTGGAACTCAGTCATCGCATAATCCAGTCCACTTCATCCTCAGAAACAGGGTCAAACTCAGTCCAGATGACATTGGCCAGACCACTTGCACCCCCAGGGTCAGGCCCCTGCACACTAGAGTTCAGCCCTTCCTGGATCCGAGCGATCTTATCCTGAAGGTATTGTCCAAATTCCTCAGCTCTGCCCTGCAAGGGATCCACCACTGCCCCCGGATATAATAGGGAGCGGGTGACCCCAAACAGGGCGGCTGGCCGGTTACCTGCGGATGCTATGAGAGCGGAGAAGTAAGCCCTCCTCGCCGCTCTCACAGCTACCAGGTAAGTCCTAATATGGGCTCTTAGCTGGGCTCGGTCAGAGCCGGAACGGGTCGACCTCCATCTGCTCTCTAAGGCCCTTCTCCAACGCTTCATCTCCCAGAGCTCCCCGGTGTACCAGGGAGCCACCCGGGATCTGCGCCAGGTAAGTGGCCGCATGGGGACAACTCTGTCGAGGGCCCCCGCCGCCGCCTGTTGCCAGGCTGCCATCAGGGCCTCGAGAGAGCTGTGGGCCAAGGATGTAGGGAAAAACCCCAGCTCCGCCTGGAACCTTTCTGGGTCCATTAGGCGCCTGGGGTGGAACCATCTGGATGGCTCCTCATCCCAGCAGTGTGGGGTAGCTTGATGGAAAGCCAGCCGTAGGAGATAATGATCTGACCATGGAACGGGATGGACAGAAAAATCACCATCCCCCAGACCATTACGCCACTGCTCCGAGATAAAAACCAGGTTGAGCGTGTTGCCCCCCTCATGAGTCGGGCCATCAATCACCTGAGTCAGGCCCATGGCCGCCATGGAGGCCATGAATTTCTGGGCCAAACCCGACGACGCCCCAAGGGAAGGCAAGTTGAAGTCACCCAGAACAATAAGTTCAGGGAACTCCAACGCCACCCCCGAGACGGCATCGAGAAGACCAGGCAGGGCAGATGCTACATATCTGAGGGAAAGGTATGTAAGCAGCAAGCCCACCCGACTCCCCGGCCTGCTCCTCAGGAGGAGGGCCTCACACTCGCCTATCTCCGGAACAGGGACCTCCCTTGGAATCAAGGCTTCCCGAATAATGACAGCCACCCGCCCACCCCTCCCCTGGGCTCATGACTGGTGCAACACCCGAAAATCTGGGGGGCATAACTCAACCAGAGGGACTCCACCCTCTGGGCCCACCCAGGTCTCGGTGATGCAGGCCAGGTCCGCCTGTTGAGTGAATATATAAATTATTTGAAAATACTGTTTCCAATAGGAGAGAATATACATAGCTCTCAGTTGAATTTGGAAGTCAGAACAAGAATGACTCAAGTGAAGATGACTTCCCAGGGAAAATTAGCTGCTCTCAAATACAACAGATCTTTGCTTCCCCATTTTTAACAACCGGATGTGGAATTGCATTGTACAACTGGAGGATTATTTATATCTTCCTCTGAATAGCACATTTGTTTCCTTGAAAATTATCAGGTGTGAAATTGGCTATTTTAGGAATTCTTTATGAGGTTCTAAATATAGCACTTCAAAAGGGTGGCTTAAATTTCACTGATGATTGATCAGTAAAGGGCAAAGACAAGCTGTGGAATTTCATGTCCATTCTTTGCTTTATGATAAATAGTAGTGCACTCAGTGCAGTATTTTTTTTAACTGCTTCTCTCTTTCGCCACTCTAGTTATAACTCTTTAACATCCACCATTGGAATTTTTGCATAGTACATAAAAAGTGTTGACTGAACGAGAAGAAAATGTTAAAGTTCAGAGTGTTCCAGTGCAAGGATTTGCCAGTCAATCCCTAATTCAAATTATTCCATTCCATTGTCATCCTACAATTCATTTTCTTATCCCCACAAGCACCTGGTGACTTTCTGTCAGATTTCTCATAAAATGGCTGCCATGGAGAGGACTATTTATCCATTCACAAATGTCCACCAGTCACAAAACATCCATTTATCAAAAGGCAAGCAATGAGACAGCTCCCTGACTTTCTTTCCTTTAGCCCTCTCCCCTTCCCAGTTGCTTACTCCATTAGAGCCATGATGGTGCAGGCTCAAAGTTGGCTCAGCCTTGCATACTTCTGAGGTCAGTAAAATGAGGACCCAGATTGTGGGGGCAATATGCTGATTCTGTAAACTGCTTAGAGAGGGCTATGAAGCACTGTGAAGCAGTATATAAGTCTAAGTGCTTATATATTGCTATTAGCTCACTTTGGAAGTTTGAATGGGTTGGGTAGGCATAACCAAACAAAGCAATCATACTGCAATTATTCAAATTATTATATTTCTTATACATGCAATAGGGTTGATATAGAACCTAGAGCTACTGAGTAAATAGATGTAAGCCTAGCACTTCGTTTTGTAGTATAATAGTTTCCCAGAGTTATTACCTCCCCCACATGAGACAAGATGTCAAGTCCACTCAGAAGCTGCAAAGCTGAATTGGTATTTGAACTCAGATCTCTTAATTCAGTCCTCGGGCTTCAAGCTTGTTTCCCAGTAATTAAATGAACAACAATATACTTCAGTTTAGCATACTTTGTTAAGTCATTCTATAGTTTACTAACATTACAGAGGCAAGGAAAACTGGAGGAGCATGCACTAAAGCATTCTTTATTTTATTTATTTATTTATTTATTTTATTTTGTCAAGCCATTATTAGATAACAGGTATAAGTATAAACATGGTTATGAATACATGAAATGGATACGAATAAGAAAAAAAAAGAAACAATAGGACAGGGATGGTAGGCACATTGGTGTACTTATGCATGCCCCCTACAGACCTCTTAGGAAAGGGGTGAGGTCAATAGTAGACAGTCTAAGGTTAAAGTTTTTGGGGCTTGGGGAAGAAACCACAGAGTCAGGTAGAGTATTCCAGACATTGACTTTTCTGTTGCTGAAGTCATATTTTCTGGAATCAAGTTTGGTGTGGTTTACCTTGAGTTTGTATCTATTATGTGCTCTTGTATTGTTATGATTGAAGCTGAAGTATTCATTGACAGGTAGAACATTGCAATATATAAATTTATGTACTATACTTAGATTGAACCGAAGGCGGCATAGTTCTAGGTTTTCTAGGTCTAAAAGTTCAAGTCTGGTGGCATAAGGTATTCTGCTACGAGTGGAGGATTGGAGAACCCTTCTTGTGAAATATTTCTGGACTTTGTCAATTGTATTAATATCAGATATGTAATGCGGGTTCCAGACTGGTGAGCTGTATTCAAGTATTGGTCTAGCAAATGTTTTGTATGTTCTAGTTAGTAGAGTGATATTACCGAGAAAAAGCTACGCAGGATTAGGTTTACAACTCTTAATGCCTTTTTGGCTATGTAGTTGCAGTGGGCTCTAGCACTTAAATCATTTGAGATGAGTACTCCAAGGTACATTTCATGTTTTCATGATTTCCAAATGGCTGTGAATCATAATGACAAAACGTGATCTTTGATGTTGATAAATAAGTTGAATCATTTAGTTGGAGGAAAAGGAATGATAAATGATCTAGCCTGCAACCTGTTTCGTTCGGAAGAATTAGATCATCTCCAACTGATGGCTATCCAATGTCTGACTGGCTTCAGGTACTCTAGTAAAAAGCTTGATTCACCTAATTTTTACTTTCAATTCTGGCACTTCCAATAATTTAGGAAAGAACACTGTGTAATCAGAAAGACACTATCAGTGTATGATTACTATAATCAACACATTTCAGCAAGAGGTTTGGGAATTTTTAAGCATCATTGCTAAAGTGTAATTATCTAGTTGCTGTAAAAAGTCACTAGATGGCTCTGTAGTATTAGAGAGCCTGCAGCTCCTTTTTTAATGGACTAATTGCAGGTTGGACATTGAGAAGCTGTCAGGAAAGAGACCACTGTCTGAACTGGAATGACAGAAGCATTGGGCCTGTTTGTTTTGGTCTGCAATACACTTCCCTTGACAATATCTCCAAATAAAGTGTAATAGATTAACCACATTTCTCAATCGTTTGAAAGATTTAGTCAGGAGAGAAGTAACCAAACATGCAATGTTATTTATACATCCATCTATTCAAATAACTAACACACATTAATGTTAACTAAATCTTTAATGTTATTCCTGTGTTAGTCTTTGGAGATAGGACTGAGGCTGAGAAAAAAAATCTTATTTGCCCACATGATATTTTTGCAAACTGGAATTGAATCTCTTCTAAGGGCGGCAACTGCCATTCCCACCAGCTTAGATAGATTTAGGTGGAATGAGTAAACTCTTAGCCTGCCATTTTGCTCATAACTAGGCCCAGAGAGAGGATATTTTTAAGAAAAATAGTGGTAGGCAAGTGGGATAAATTAACTCTGGGTCAAAAGCTTATGCAGCAAACATATATTAAATTCTTGATCTACTTCAAAATCATACGGTAGATCCCAATATTCAGTTAATCCAATTGTAGAATATATGTATATTGGGGGAGGGGTGTTAAAACATTTGGAATGCGTAGGGTATATCATGGCTCCTCTTACAAAATACTTGCATTTTGTATGGCAGGTATTCCCAGTTACATATCAGCCAGAGAAATACAGACCATGTTATTTTTTTTGTTACCCCTGGATGTTATCTATGGTCTTGGTTATTTTCTCTTATTTTTCGGGGTAGGTGGGTACACGTCCAAACAAAGCATTTGAATACATTTATACCCTCATTTTATTATTTTCTAAGAACACTTAGAAAATAAACACTTTAGACCTTGGTTTAGCTTTGAAACATTCCTGCAAATAAAAATGATATTACTTTCGGGTTCTTTGCTTTACAGTGTTATCAGCCTTCCACTTTTATTTTTAATTAAAAAATATTACCAAAAGCAAAAACCTTTAATTGTGGGAGCTTATGCTAGCAGATTCCATTCTAGATATAGAAAAGGGCTGACTTTTTCTTAATTTAATCCCAACACACCTTTTGTATAAATTTGAGTTTATTTTGACCAGTTTTAGGCATTTTTTTGTTATATCCCAAACTCAAGTCTTGCCATTTGGCTTCACTACAATGCAGCCCTAAACACAGTTGCTCTAAAATAAGTTTTGCTTAAGGTTTGCTTAAGACCACATGTTTCTACTTACTGTACAGTATACTACCATATATTATACAGTAAAGCTGGTGTTAACCTACAAAGCCCTTCATGGCTTAGGACCAGGATATTTACAGGAGACCCTGCTGCCAGCAACTGTTTCCCATCGTCCTGTGCGCTCTCACAGAGTGGGCCTCCTTGGGGTTCCGTCAGCCAGAGAATGTCGGCTGGCGACCCCTAGGGGCAGGGCCTTCTCTGTGGGAGCACCCACCCTGTGGAACCAGCTCCCCCTGGAGCTTCGGATGGCCCCTGACCTCTGCTCCTTCTGCCGGGGCCTCAAAACCTGTTTGTTCCAACGTGCTGACCTGGGCTGAGGGTGGGGAGGGGAGTTTTTAGATGATGGTTTTATTATTTTTAGCTTTTAATTGGGTTTCTCATTTAATATTTTTAAATTAAATTTGTATCATTTTATTGTACGCTGCCCCGAGTCCTTTGGGAGATGGGGTGGGTTAGAAATCCAATAAATAAATAAATAAATATAAAAGCTGGAGTACGTTAGTTATACTGCCTTTGAGAACTTCAAAAATTTTACTGTTCCTTACTTTTAGTCATGTTTGTAATAAAAAAAAATTGAAGTGAAAATTTTTGGAAGTGAAATCAATAGGCTTTATTCCTTTAATAGATAACCTTGGCATTAAGGAAGTCCCAAAGTACAGCATGTCTTTACAGATTAAATTTCCTGAATAGCTAAGATGCTTATAAAATGTTATGTAATGCATATTTTTTCATAATATCTCTTGGCAGCAGCAGTGGCAGGAAATCCTAAAGGCATATTTTTGGCTATTTTAGGCATCTCCTTTTCCTTCAAGGAAAAAAAATGAAGCAAGATGAAAGGAACTGAAAAGCAGAGATCCAGATTTCTTGGGAATCTTATTAAACAGTACTAAACAACTGTTTCCCATTGTCCTGTGCGCTCTCACAGAGTGGGCCTCCTTGGGGTTCCGTCAGCCAGACAACGTTGGATGGCGACCCCTAGGGGCAGGGACTTCTTTGTGGGAGCACCCACCCTGTGGATCCAGCTCCCCCTGGAGCTTCGGGTGGCCCCTGACCTCTGCTGCTTCTGCCGGGGCCTCAAAACCTGTTTGTTCCAACGTGCTGACCTGGGCTGAGGGTGGGGAGGGGAGTTTTTAGATGATGGTTTTATTATTTTTAGCTTTTAATTGGGTTTCTCGTTTAATATTTTTTTAATTGTATATTTGTATCGTTTAATGATTGTACGCTGCCCTGAGTCCTTTGGGAGATGGGGTGGGTTAGAAATCCAATTAATAAGAATAAGAATAAGAATAAATTGTCTCACTTGTTTCTAATTTTCCTGTTATAAGTCTGCTTATCATATAACATGTTGGCTTGATTGAACATCAGAAGAAATATTAGGGCTGGGAACCAATTCCACAAATTGTCTTAAGCCAGTTCAATGGCCCTGACCCAATGTTTTCTACAATGAAATACTTAGTGTTTGTGATAGGTGTATATCACAATGTGTTGTGACAGGTATATTTTTATAGATGAGATTTTGCCCATTGAACCATGTTGTCAACTCAGTAAAATGACATAAGAGTTGAGAAATGCCTGTAATGAATGAATGGATGGACGAATGAAGGTTGGACTAGATAGTTATTAGATAAGGAAAGGTAGAGAGAACCTATGCAATTAGCCCATCTTTTACACCAGTGGCAAACAATCTTTTGAATTCTGGATGCAATAATCAACAACACTTGTCAGGAGTCAAGGATTGCCAGAAATGGAATTGTGGATTTTTATTTATTTCTGCCAGGGATTTAAGGAGTACCTTAGATTTTCTGCCTTTCTGAGATCAACTTACATCTTAACACCATTCAGATATTTCATGATTCAGAATATTAGGAATCCATACAATCTAAATTTTACACAAGTGGTTAGAGGCCCTATGAAGGCCTCAAAAAGAAAACCTGAAGCTGTATAGAGTCTTGGGTCTTATAGTCCACCCAAGCATTATGTCAAACTATGCCTTCATGAAAGAACCCAAATAACTGAATGGTAAATGTTAGATTTGCATGAAGAGTCAGACACGGAGTGCTTCAGTGAAGAGTTTATTAGTGACTACAGCTCATAACAGACCCGATTTGGCTGGGCTGCGGCTGCTACTTATAGCCAGCAGCCGCAGTTGCCAGCCAATCAGAGTGCAGGGTTTTCCCGCACTTTTTAAACCAATCATTTCTGACATTTTACAAGAACAGTTCAAACTTAACCAATGACATTCAAACCTGCATACATAACAGTAAACTATATACAAATACTTAGTACTACTTCTTCCCCATTCTCCAATTCACAAGCTTTCAAGATAGTCATTTGTGGGCAGGTATTGAAATGGAGTGCGTGAAGGGGACATGCAAATCATTTGGCATATTTCAGGAAAGAGGCTCTTTATGAAAGATGACTTTCCATTTTCCTTTAAGTTTTGGAAAACAGCCAGAGGCTTTGGCAGTGACCGTAGTGCTCTTGACTATGCTAATGTCCTTTCCAGAGGATTTGGAATGAGTAGGAGAAATGTTGTAGACTTTACAAAAGAAACAACACTTGAAAAAATTCCCTTTTCCTCTATACACCACATCCTCCTTCTGAACTGCAGTATTTTCTTTCTGCTTTCCATTATTCCTCTCCTTGCTTCAGAGCTGTAGTAGCAGGTAGAAATGTTTATAAGTATAAGAAAAGCACTTGGCTGCAAAAAGTAGTTTCATTTCACTGTCAGAGCATGCAGGAGGATGGGATACTGTATATGAGGGGAAAGGCAGCTATGAAGTTTGAAAGTTTTTTTATCTTAAGAAGCGCTCAGATTGCTACCTTTGGCAGCTGCATGCACTCAATGTGAACTAAAATGTAGATGGAGAACCACTATCAAATCATTTTATTTATGTTTTGTATGGAGCAGAGGTAAGGTGGTTTTTGTTGCTTCAGGATTTGCAGCAACTTAGTGGGTGCAAGAGTAATTGGGTGGCATTTCCTCCTGATACAGCTTTATGCACATTAATTGGCTCATCATATTCCTTGCATGTTTTTTTTTAGCATTTTGAGACTTGAAGAATTTGACTTTTTTTTTTTAGAAAATGTATACTGTCACTTACTCGCAATGAATGCAAATCAACTTCAAACTGCATTGTGGGGATTGGAGATGGGCGATGTTGGCATGAAAATGCCCCTTGATTATTGTGAAAAGGAGCATAGTTAGCTGGTTGGCTGAAAATATCAAAAGGAGTACATTCCAGTTCATACTGGAAATTTTGCCTACGTGGTCTACTTGTTCTTTTCTAAAGTTACATATTTACATTGATTGTTTTTGGAGCGTTATGCTGACTTCATAACTATGAGATCCTTTTTCTTCCTTTCTTTCAGAGAAATCTCTGCCTCTAGCCTGCAGCAAATGAAGACTATGTTTAGCTTCCTTGAACTCACAGAACTCCCTCAACTCTATCACCCCTACTATGCTTATTCTATTAGATGTTGTTTAGGTTGTCTCCACTCAAATACACTGTCCATGTAGGCAATGTGGAGCCCCTTAGTGCAAGCCATTATGGTCTGTAGCCTCGGTGTTTCAGAATTTCCAGTCTAATTTGCATTAAACTAGAAATTCAAATTGATTTTGGATTTTAACAAAGTGATGCTATTGGTCTTGGTTCGAGTGGTAGTAGCATTACCTTTAAGTGCATTGACCTGGTTTACTGAACTGCCATTGTTTGCAATTATCATAGTAGAACCTTGGCCTGATATTAGCTTGGTCATGTCCTTCGGTTTTATCAGCAACCTTCTGCATCAGATTGGCTTATGCCCAGTACACCCCTTGTAACTCCCACTGGTTGCATGATGAAAAAGAATTGGATGAAACTCAGAAGAGCTCTTAACAGTAGCCTGGCACCAGGGCTGCTTAGGTTCATGACTACAATGAGAGACTCTTTTCCATGCACCTTTTTCTGATCAGCTTGCCAAGAATGGGGCCAGCGGTAAATCAAAGTGAACATATGCCAAAGCAGAATACAAATCCAGAGTGAGATCCACTTGGGGTCTTCTTTCTCTAGTTTAAAGATATTGACCCCTGATTATTCATCCCATTTCTCAGTTATCATTCAGCAGTTAGCTAAGACCCCTGCCCCTGGGAGTCTGACAGCCAATGGGATACATTTCTTGCACAGGAAAAACAGAAAACACTAAGGTGGGGCCCAGCAGAGGGTATATAAGGGACTCTCAGCATCTCAGCCCTCCCTTCTTTTCCTTCACCCAACATCTTGAAGCATGTGATCATCCTTTCCACTTTGGAGCTACAAGCCATGTGGTCCTGTCCACCATTAAACCATCTTTCCAAACAGCCTCCATGTTTTCAGTATCTTTTCCCCCACTTGGAACTGAACCCAGAAGGATATTTCTTCCAACAGTGGAAAAGCAGGTTAGAATTAAAGGCCTGAACTGGCCCTTCCAAAATTTCTATGAATCTCTAACTTGAATAGAGACCCTTCCATAAAAAAGAAGCAAGGCTTTGATCAGCCAACCATGACACCATTTTGATTTTTTGGGATTTACTTACAGATGGCCTGAGTGGTCTTGCATACAGTTAAATAATAAAAAGGAGGAGAGTGGCTGCATTTGTTTCATATATATCATAATTTAAGCCTTGGTGGAGTAGACCAAAAATTCACCTTGCCATACTTGTAGGATTTTTTTCCCCCTGACAATGAAAGCACAGGAGGAAAAAACTATCTGCTAGAAAGTATATAAAATGTAGCTTTTAATTTTAAAAAATGGTATTGATTGTATGCAGGAAGATTGCTTCATCTAAATGAGAGGAAATGATGCTGTTGAGAAAAGAATTCATGATAATATTGAACCAGATGTACTTAATCTTTATTATGTTTTTGTAAATTCTAGAACTGGATCTTTGCAGTAGAAAAATCTTAAGCCTTACACAGGCCTTGCTGAGATGGCGTTCCAAAGATAATTGCAAGCTTGTTTTGAACAGACCAAGGAAAGGAACAAATTGCTGCAGGTCAATTAAACCTTTGTCAGCAACATATTGCCTTGCCCTGATGAATTTGGAACAACCACAGATAAGTTTATTTGGTAGTCCAGCTGCGGTAATCCCCAGAGCTGGCAGACTTTCAGTTTCCAGATGCTTTTGTCTCCTCCACATGTCATCTATTCAGAGATTAGCTCCTGCAAGGCAAATAATCTTCATGAGTTTGCATTATTGTGTAAGGTGATTGCAAATGGGGTATTGGCAGTCATTCAGTACGAATGGCTGAAGCCCAGATCAAATGAAGCATTTTTGCAACCTCATTCTTTGATTAGAGAATATTTATTTACACTTGTTTTTCATCTTCGGGTTGCTGAATTGTGGCCATAAAAATACCTAGCCTGAGTTTCTGTTAGTTACAATACCCTTGGAAGACATTGAATGAGGTGCACAAAATGGTCGGTGTTCTATTAATTGTTGTTAAAAGATCAGGAAATATTACTAGCAGGAACAAAATCAAAAACTCAGATCAGATATAATTTTTGCATGTTCATTTTTATTTTGTATGTTTTGAACTAGTCGAAACCTGTCTGAACATTTAACTAAGAAAATGAGCCATAGGCACCTTCAATATTTAGCTTCAGAAAATATAAGCTGTCAATCTAGAGACCAGCAGAATCCACACCACTGTTATACAAAATGAGCCAACTTTTTTCATTGGCATTTTTTTCCTAGCATGATAGAGAGACATATTTCCCTACAGTGGAGGATAAAGATATATATTGTAGGCAGCCTCAGCTGCACTCCTTATGGCTCACCCTCTTCAGATGCAGCAGAGAATGCTCCTTTGTTGCCAGCATCAAAATATTAAAGTTCTATCAGGAGTTTTACTGTTTCTGTAAATGACACTGGGTAGTTTAATAATAATAATAATTAATAATTTATTAGATTTGTATGCCGCCCTTCTCCCTAAGGACTCAGGGCGGTGAACATTAAAAAATATCATACAATTACAATAAAAATAAATTAAACAAATACAAGTCTAAACAGTCAGTTAAAAAATTAAAACAATTAAAATAACCCACACCCCCGGGTCAGTCCAGACCGGCCTGTTGAAACAGCCAGGTCTTCAGGTCCCGGCGGAAGGAGCGGAGATCAGGGGCCAAACGGAGATCCACGGGGAGCTGGTTCCATAGGGCGGGCACTCCCACAGAAAAGGCCCTAGCCCTGGGGACCGCCAGCCGACAATGCCTAACCGACGGTATCCCAAGGAGGCCCCTCCTATGGGAGCGTACAGGGCGATTGGAGTAGTGGAAGTGTGCCATAGTTACCTTTAGTTTTGGAAGCAGTGTTGGTCTCTACTACCTTTGGTGTCTGGACTAAGCATGGCTGGCTGGGAATTTTGAGTGTTGAAATCCACACATCTTAAAGTTGCCAAGATTGAGAAACACTGCAGTAGACATTGGTCAAGAATAAAGGAAGGTATAATAACCCAGCCACTTCTGGAAGACTACCCTGCTGTAAAGATATGGTCTCTGATTTGTTAGCTATCATATACAGGCATAAAATCCTTCCAGTTGGGTTGCTTGCATTTTGATATAACTCAGATAAGAGATTGACATGCAAAGAATATTAGTGCCCTATGAGGGTTCCACGAAGAAAATGCTATATATGAAAAATCTCCCATCCTCTTTCTTTATCTTGATATGTCATAATTTAAAGGGAAAGGTGGACTCAGGACTGCTTTGTGTTTGGATCAGAAAATTCTGTCTACACAGGAGACACAAGGCTTTATGTTAGCTCCAGAGAGAATGAATAGTTATTGCTTGTCTGTATACCATGTACCCTTCAAGACATTGCAGTGTAGGAAGGAAATAAAGGACTGCAGAGCAAGCTAGTTGATAGAATAGATTTACTGCTATTTTTCCTTATCTAGCCAGAAGCAGTACAACCTGTACTGGGTTTTCTTGTGAACTGTGAGGAGGTTGCCATTTTATTTTTGACAACAGGAATGATATCTTTGTCACCTGAAGGAAATACTAAAAATATGTCCTATCAGTTGGTGCTGCATTAATGCACCTCCCTGGTTTTTAAAAGAGATACGCTGAAAAGAATGATAGAGTGTTATGAAGCTTATCTTGCAGCTCCCACAGTAGTGGCACAAGGAAAATTAATTTCCGCTCTCCTCAATAACTGAGAAGAGGTAGCTGAGTAATACGACAGGTTTAAATTCAATTTGTTCTAACTACTGCAGGCTAAAACTGCAAGGAATCAACCTCTTCCTTTTCTAGAGTTCAGGAGGAAAGAGGAAACAGGACTGATGAAATACAGCATCATTAGAAACTGTTGGAAAACTGAAGATGGCTGTGTGATGGTATTACATTCTCTGCCTGTAGGAGGCAGCTTCCTCAGAAAAAAAAGTCTGTAAAAAAAGGAAGGGCAGTCATGGTGGTTTGGCAAGGCTGCCTGTTTTTCTCTGCTGAGTCTAGTTCCCACTGTAAAGCTTGCTGCTATTCAAATATCTCAATAATTCTAGCTGTGCTCCCAAAATATCTGGACAGCCTCCAGCTGGGAGAAGGCTACTCATGCTTGGTTCAGTTCCCCCCAAAACCACAATGCGTCAAAAATGACTCAAGGTGAGAAGCAGAGCCTCCCCCTAAAAAGAGAAGACTCAAGAAGTAGCAATGTGTAAGGAAGGTTGCAAAGCTGCACAATCTATAGGATTGCAAAAACGTTTGTGCATCAAGGTGCTAGTAACAACTTATAAAGCCCTAAATGGCTTGGGTCCAGGGTACTTGCGGGAACACCTCCTGCCAGCATCACATTCCGATCGCCCTGTTTGCTCCCACAGGAGGGGCCTCCTTGGGATACCGTCGGTTAGGCGTTGTCGGCTGCCGGTTCCCAGGGCTAGGGCCTTCTCCGTGGGAGCGCCCACCCTTTGGAACCAGCTCCCCGTGGATCTCTGTCTGGCCCCTGATCTCCGCTCCTTCCACCGGGACCTGAAGACTTGGTTGTTTCAACAGGCTGGCCTGGAATGACCCGGGTGGGGTTTTTTAATTGCTTTAATTTTAAGGTTTTAAGGTTTTATTGTATATTTCGGCTTGTTTAGATTTAATTTGTTTTTAGGTAAATTTTATGTAAATATTTGCTGTTTTAATGTTAGCCGCCCTGAGTCCTTAGGGAGAAGGGCGGCATACAAGTTCAATAAATTATTATTATTATTATTAAATCAAAAGCATATGGGGCAGTATAACTCGAAGTGTCAAATCAATACTTATAAGCTATCAACTCTTTTATTTAAAAAAAAATTCTTCCAAAATAAGAGGTAGCAGAAATAGCATGTGAAGTTATGAAAACTGAAACAGTATTGTAACTATTTGCCCCAATAAATTAAGGAAAAATTAGCCGATAGAGAAGTGTGGATTATCTGCCTTGTGTGTTTCCCAATAAAATGGAATTCCGATGGCTGGATGAAGAGATTAAAAGTTCAATCCTATATATATCCGGCAACAAGGCAGCCGTCAGCTTTGGGATCCTTATTCATCGCTGCCCCATAGTTTGAGAAAGTGGGAGGGGGGTGATTTTTATTGAGTAGCTCTAAGTAGACAAAGTAGAATTCTTTTGTTAGTTCAAGGTCATGGAGTGTGGCGCAGGAACAAAAAGGAACTTACTTTGGGATTGGTTCATGTGATGTGATGATGAGGGAAAAGGGGATGGGTTGTAGTTTGGGACATTGTGGGAAGTCTGGGAAACTTTTAGTTTCAAAATTCCACAGATGTGTCAGGTGCTATTCTAATAAAGGTACTTTTGAGATTATGCTTGTTTCGGAGTTACTGATTGGAATGGAGGTTCCCTAGAACGCTGACAGCAGCACAATTGACCCCCATTGCTGGTCTCCATCCTACCTTTATTTCCACAGTTTTGGTTTACTATCAATCGATTGTGTTGCGATTGCCCTTCTGCCAAGATGTGTTAAACCAGTTGGATAAATTGTCTAACTTTGTTTCTCTTCCTGTCTCTGAACATCCTTAGCTGGAAGGAATCATCTACTAGTCATAGGATTGCAACATGTAAGGAGTGGGGTTTGACATTTGAAGTCCGGTATTTTGTGGTGCACCCTTCCTCTTGATAGGTGAAGGTTTGTCCCATCAAGAAGAGATCTGAATGGGACTAAATGGAATCCTGAAGGAAGCTGAGTCACCAAACCATATATAATAATGCCCTAAGGTTGACTTCCCCTAGTTCTGAAGGGCATGTTCTCTTGTTTTACCTTACCAAAAAATAAAATTCTAGCCTTCTTCTAAAGGTTGCCACTACAGCAAGCCTGAACAGCTGCTTAGAAGGCCTATACAGAATTAGTCAAATCTAAAAGGGTAGATATGCCACCTCCTGTTTAGCAGAGTGAGTATTTATATTTCCCCCCAAAACTCTGCTTTGTTTAATACATTTGCACATGTGAAATCGGGACAAGATTTCTTGTAGCAGAAGAGGACTAGGGTCTATTCAAGCATAATTGCTCAGTAAGTACTCTGACAAAAAGAGAAGGAGGGAAGGGAGGGTGGAGGGAAGGGGAGAGAGAGAGAGAGAGAGAGAGAGAGACTCTTTGACTCAGTTGCACAAACAGCCTTTATGTTATCACCATTAGAGGATGAATAATACAGATAACCATTTCCAGTCAATAATCCTGCAATATGATATTATATCTTACTGGTATTAGCATTATGACATATGTTTTAAAAGTACTAAATGACTAACTTCTCAGAACACATTATCCTTCAGACTGCCTGCTGCTGCCTTTTTAGCAAAACAAATTCTACATGTGTGTGAGGGAACAATTATTTCCAGACTTTAGTTAACAAAGTAAAAAAATAACAGGGTATGTGCTGGTCCATGTTAAGCAGCACTTGAACCACTTGCTCCTGAGTGGAATGAGAGAAAAACAGGTTACACTGTTAACAAAGTACTATTTATATGAAATTGCTTCTGAGTCAGCCACTCTTCAAAGAAAAAACTTAATTCTGGGAAGTAACTCACCTTGTTCACCAAGACAAACAAGCTGAAATGAAATGAGCAAAATTCATGCAATGTTAAAATTCAGTTAGGTAAGCATCACTCTAGAATGAAATCAGAAAGCTACTTTAACTCTCATGTGGGGCCTTATTAAAATCAAACCATATGACAACTTGGCTATCAGTACAAGTGATTGTTCCATCCCTTTGCATCATCCAGTCAAAATTAAACATTTCCCCCCATAATTTAAGTAGATGAGATTTCAGTGTGCTTTGAATATAAATGAATACTCCTTATTTTCTCTCTCTCACACAGATGTATTTAAACTGTCAGTCTAAGTCTCAAATTTGCTAATTGCAATTAAAAGCTTAATGTCTATCAAATCTATATTTAGAGAAAAGAAATCCCTCTTTTATTTCAACAATTTTTAAGAAAATGTGAAAACTGAACAGCACATGTAAAGCAGAGCAGGGAAAATTATGATTTCTGCTCAATGTGACATAAAGAATAATGGAAAGAAGTCATTTAAAATCACAAGGACATTTCTGTAGAATATTTACATGTCTTGTCCTTTCTTTGCTAATATATAACTGGTCTCTATTGATTTTTTCACTATTGCTATTAAAAAAACAAGGTCTCCAGTAAACTAGCTTCCAGCAATTCACAACTGGCATGAGAGTGGAGGAAAGTAATATTTTATAAAATCGGTATTTTGTGAGAATCTGCTACAATCGTTCAGCTGTTTTGAATAATATAGTTATTAATCTCTATATATTATTTTATTTTGCATTTAATTTAATTTAGTTCCCTATATTATTTCCTTCTTTTGCATTTAAATCTTTTTTGCCATTTCTTTTTTTTTAATTCACATTTATATGCTGCCCTTCTCTGGAGACTCAGGGCAGCTTACAATCTTTAGAGCACAATCCAATGTGCTCAGCAATAGCCTTCATTCTATTGAATGAAGGGGTTTAGAGAGCAGGTGGAGGTCTACCCGTTCCCAATCCGACGGAGCCCAGTTGAGAACCTTTATTGGGACTTACCTGGTAGCTATGAGAGAGGCGAGAAGATCTTATCTCTCCACTCTCATAGCGTCCGCAGATAATCGCCTGGCCGCCCTGTTTCGGGTTACTCGTTCCCTCCTTCATTCAGAGGGGGGGCCGGACCCGTTGCGGGGTAAGGCTGAGGCATTTGTTCAACATCTGTCGGATAAGATTGCTCGTATTCGGGATGGGTTGTCCTCCGATTTGCAGTGGTCTGAGGAAGGGGTGCAGGAGTCTGGCTATTGTTATCTGGGATGAGTTCGATCCGGTTTCCGAGGATGAAGTGGACAGGATCATGCGGCAAATGAGTTCCACCACATGTTTATTGGACCCGTGTCCCTCCTGGCTGGCTTATGCCGCCAGGGAGGTCACCTGCGGTTGGCTCCGGGCAGTTATCAACGCTTCCTTAAGGGAGGGTGTCTTTCCCGCCGCCTTGAAAGAGGTGGTGGTGAGACCCCTCCTGAAGAAGCCTGCCCTGGACCCGACTGTGTTAGACAACTTTTGTCCAGTCTCCAACCTTCGTTTTCTGGCGAAGGTTGTTGAGAGTGTGGTGGCTCAGCAGGTTCCGCTTTTCCTGGATGAAGCGGACTACCTAGATCCGTATCAATCGGGCTTCCGACCCGGGTACAGCACGGAGACGGCATTGGTCGTGCTGATGGATGATCTCTGGAGGGCTCGGGATAGGGGTTTTTCCTCTGTCCTGGTCCTATTAGATCTCTCAGCGGCTTTCGATACCATCGACCATGGTATCCTTTTGCGTCGCCTTGAGGGGTTGGGAGTGGGGGCACCGTTCTTCGGTGGTTCTCCTCCTACCTCTCGGGGCGGTCGCAATCGGTGTTGGCGGGGGGGTCAGGTCGTCCCCTAGGGCGCTCTCTTGTGGGGTCCCTCAGGGGTCGGTCCTTTCCCCCCTTTTGTCTAACATCTACATGAAGCCGCTGGGTGAGATCATCCTTGGTTTTGGGGTGAAATTCCATCAGTACGCTGATGATACTCAGCTGTACATTTCCACCCCAGACCAGATCAGTGATGCCCTCTCCCTGATGACTCGGTGTTTGGATGCGGTACGGAACTGGATGAGCGGGAACATGCTTCGACTCAACCCGGCCAAGACTGAGTGGCTGTGCATATCGGCGTCCCGGCCCAGTTTAGATTATCCATCTTTGGCCATGGGGGGGAGGTGTTACCCCCTGTGGATAGGGCGTGGAGTCTGGGGGTCCTCCTGGATGTACGGCTCCGGTTGGAAGAGCAGGTGGGGTCCGTTGCCAGGGGGGCCTTTGCCCAGCTCCGCCTTGTTCGACAACTTCGCCCTTTTCTGGACCGGGACGCCCTGCGCACGGTCACTCATGCCCTTGTTACCTCTAGGCTCGACTACTGCAACGCTCTCTATTTGGGACTGCCCTTGCATACCATCCGGAGATTGCAGCTGGTGCAGAATGCGGCGGCGCGGGTGGTGATGGGAGTTACCCGGTTCTCCCATACGACCCCCCTCCTGCATGGCCTTCATTGGTTACCGGTTGCGCTCCAGGTGGGATTCAAGGTTTTGGTGTTAACATACAAAGTCCTTCATGACATGGGTCCTCAATATTTAAGGGAGCGTCTTCTTCCAATATCAAATACCGGTTGCCCTGTGCGAGCTCATAGGCAAGGACTCCTCGGGGTCCCGTCGGCGGGCCAATGCCGGCTGGCGGTTCCCCGACGACGAGCCTTTTCTGTCGCGGCCCCTGACCTCTGGAACCAACTGCCTCTGGGGCTCCGCCTGGCCCCTGATCTCCGCACCTTTCGCCGTGAGTTAAAGACCTGGTTGTTTGACCAACCCGGGCTGTGACCCCCTTGGGGAAGGGATGGTTTTAAGGTTTTTATAATGTTTGAACTTATAATTTAATTTAATCGTTTTTTAAGTATTTATTGTTCCTGTTTTAGTTGTAAGCCGCCCCGAGTCTTCGGAGATGGGGCGGCATATAAGTTCAAATAATAAATAAATAAATAAATATATGCCTGCTTATTACAAGGGCTTTTTTTGGGCCCCCTCAAGTGGCATTTTTACAAAGTCAGCTTATTGCCCCCAACAATCTTGGGTCCTCAATTTAACTACCCCGGGGGGGTGGAAGGCTGAGTCAACCTTGAGCCTGGTGGGATTCGAGCCTGCACTAATTGCAGGCAGCTGGAACTAAGTGCTAGGTATTTAACAGCCTGCATCACCAAGGCTCTTTTCATTACACTTGTGATAGTTTCCTATTTTTTATGTTACCTTTTTCTTCCTCAACCACTTCCACATTATGAAAGAAAGCTCATTATTTTAGAAGCATTGAACAAATGGGTCAAATCTTATCCTGCAAACAAAAATCAAGTGTGCCTTTTCATCCAGTTGTTCAATCAGTGATGATGCCACCTTTCCCCAATCTGCTGTCTTCCAGATAGTCAACCAGTAAAGGAGAATATTTGTAGCTCGGGGTTGAAATGAGGGATCCTTGTGCACCCTGAACTTGGTTGTTTTATTGCAGGTGTTTCATTATCCAAACTAGGTAACATCATCAGTGCTGTGACGATGTTGCCCAGTTTGGGTAATGAAATGTCTGCAAGAAAACAATCAAGTTCAGAGTGCACCAGGGACCCCTCATAGTAAATGAGTTGCTAAATCAGAGGACCCCCAGACTGAAGAAGATGAAAGTAACTAGCGTGACCAATGAGAACCCCTACTCCTAGCTTAATTTTTGAAGTTCATTTTTATTAGAATTATTGGACTAGCAGGATTAGTTCTTCAACATGGTTGTATCAAGCATGAAATGAACAAATAATATGGGAGGGGCAACTCTGGATATATCACAGTCGTCTCTCCTACACCCAGTGGAGTATTTGTTTGCTTGTTTGTATCCCACCTTTATTATTTTTGCAAGTAACTCAAGGCAATGAACATATCCAACACAACTTCCTCCTCCTATTTTCCTCACAGCAACAACCCTGTGAAGTGGATTGGGCTGAGATAGTGTGACTGGCCTAAGTTACCCAGCTGTCTTTCATGGCAAAGATCGGACTTGAACTCATGGTCTCCTATTTTCTAGCCTGGTGCCTTAACCATTAGATAAAACTGGCCTTAAATTTGTCTGGAATAGCTGGTAATCAATTGTAGGTGAGATGGGTCCATTTTATTGCAGCCTTAAAACACAACAGTTTTCCCCATCCTGTGGAATCTCTCTAGCTTGGATCTCCTCTTGTAATGATCCTATTGGCTCAGAATTAGCTACAGATTGGCCATTCAATATTTAATTGCAAACGATTTGATTGTAGCCTGACTACTGCAAACTGTTTTGTTTTTTCTTGTTGAAGAGGTAGATGGTGTATTATTTCATAAATGACTCAGGAAAGACACTCTACATTGAATAGCAAGTATATCATAGTCTACCTATTATCAGTAGATCTGCAAAATAGTATGCTGCCTCAATGGCACAAGTTAGTCATTCTCAGTGACTTTTTCTAAGTTGACATGGGGCTTCAGTAAGCTTATTTATAGCATCTGCGAAAGTGAAACAATTCATGTCTGTGGGCCAGTTTACTCCTGATATGGCTTAGGGCCCACACACCTCTTTCTTCCATTCTCTGTCCCCCTTCTCCCACCACCCCAGCCTGAATCTTTGTATCCCAGTTTCAGCAATGATGGTTCATAGTCTGGCAACCTTTTATCACATGTTCTCTTTATTCTTTATTCATCCTCATCCTTGGGGGATTTGACCTGCTGCACAGATGCCACATCTATTCTCTTAGCTTCTTGATGAAGGAGATTTGATTAGATTAGATTAACAGAGTTGGAAGGGACCTTGTAGATCATCTAGTCCACTCCCCTCCCTGCCCAAGCATCATTTCTGACAAATGGCAGCCCAATCTCTTCTTGAAAGCCTCCAGTGATGAAGCACCCACAACTTCTGAAGGCAAGCAGTTCCATTAATTGATTGTTCTCACTGTCAGAAAATTTTTCCTTATTTCTAGATTGAATCTCTCCATGATCAGTTTCCATCCATTATTCCTTTTCTGGCCTTCAGGTGCCAGATTTGGAGTCAGCTCTTAATACTCTGTTCCGGACATATTTTAAAAAGAGTTTGGAAAGCATGTTTATTTCAATCCCAAATGGAATAGAAGAAGCCATCCAATACTTGAGCCTTACTGCAAACTCTTATCCTTTAGCAAAGCACACAAGATTCAATTCATATGCTAAGTTCATAAAACAATTCTTATTGGATTTTTTTAAAATTTAGTATTAGAATTGAATTATTTTGCTGGCCATTTTGTTAGCATTGGAACATGTTTAATTATTGGTGTTGCTTTAATGACTATACTTTTTGTTAGATTACTATATGATGTAAATGTTATACTGTAAAGATTTGTTCTTATTGTTTAATTGACTGCCTTCAAATTGATTATTATGCAACTTATTAAAAAGTGATTCATTATCCCTGTAAGTGGCACTTACGAATTTATGGAACACAGCTGAATTAATTTATTATTGGAACATTCTTTTTGTTGCCAGCCTAAAATAGAAACTTTTATTAAGCGATGCTCCTCCCTGCTCTCCAAAAACCCTTCATTCTTTGTCATAAACAGCTTTCAGACTAATGTAGTTGCAGCCAAAGCAAGAAGAAAATATGAGGGAGAAATGTCATACATAATGTTCTTTCCACTATTATTCCGAGCATGGTGGAGCTCGATTGTAGTCTGTTAACATTTACACCATAAGTAAATAGTTGGCATTTATGGTGCCACAAGGCCAGGGGTGGGATCCGGTTCGGTGATTCACGATTTGCGCGCACATTTGAATCGTCGTTAGCTTGCTGCTTGGACAGCTGAGCAGCGCTGTGTGTGGGTGCACAGCGGTTGAAAAAGCACTTTTTTCCTGCCGCGCAAAGCAGCTGAGGTTGAAAAACCAGGAAATAAAGGTCAGGTAAGAGCCCGGGTGGGTCGGTGGGCCAAAACAGCAGCAGGCATAGAAGTGGTTCTATGTCTGCTGCTCTTCAGAGCTACCGGTTCTACAGAGCCGGACAGAACTGGTAGAATCCCACCCCTGCACAAGACCCATTTATTTACTTTTTTTCAGCCATAATGTACTCAGCTGTCCTTTTAGAACAGAACATGATGGTGGTGCCTGCCTGAGCACCAACAGGAGTCACAAGAATCTGTAATAGGGAAATATGAATGCACTCAAAACATCATCTTGCAAATGCTGTCACTTGCATATTTTGTTAAATTGGTGCCTGGGTGATATTTGCATGATGATGTCATTGTGTACATATTGTCATTTCAGCTTCATTGCCATTTTTTGCAAATGTCCCCTGAGTATAGAAGAGAATAAGTTACAGAATAGAGAAGTATTCTGAGATTTAAAAATAATAGGCTAGAAATGGAGAGCTTGATCACATGTATTTCTCAAGGCGTCCTCTTCCCTCAACAAATAGTGCAACTCATGTTTTTTAATTGACAATGTTACATGTTGCATGCGCGGATGCTTTTGGCTAGGGTTGTCATTTTGTTCCCTGTTTATCTTTATTGTACTTTTTTATCTTGTTTGGTTTTCTTCTGAGCCATCCAGAGTCTGCTTTTGAGTCACGCAATGCCTGAATTGTGTGGAATTGAATACTTATATGTTGATTTTTGCACCTCCATGAGATGCAATATCTTGTCAAATTAGACATTGTGAATTTATTGTTGAATTAACACTGTGTAAATTCAGGGTTGTTTTTTTTTGAGAGCAAGAGAGCTATTTATGTTTCTATATTTATGTTCCTGAGAGTGGAAATATAGCCCGGACAAGGATTAGTCAACAGGTTTAAACTTAAAACTTTATCATAAAGGTTTTTTTAAAAGGAGATATGTGGAAGAAACAGCAAATGCAGATCTAACTAGCTACATCTTATCATGAGATGAATCAGCAAGCAACAAGCCCATGCTTATTGTACAAAGACAGAAAGTAGACATTATGATTAGCAGTCTCATGGACAAACAGGGTAATGGTCAGTCCTTAGACTGATAAGGATTCAGGACACAGTTTTATAAATAGATAACCACTTGCAAGTGCCTTCCTTATCAATAAAGAGACCTGCCAGTTCTTCAGCTCACAGAAAAGCAATTAAAAAATGAGAAAAACCTCTAACCTTATGTACTTTGATGTACATTAGTTATAGACAGGAAACAAGTCCGTTGCTTGAATTCTGATAACCCCACTTTTTTTCTTCTTCATAAATCTTGCTATAGAAACTCTGGGAGAATCATGCTTGGAAAATAATTACTTCTGGTTTTAAGCAGATGCTAAGGAGCTTGTGAAAGAGTAAGTAGATTGGAAAACAAAGAGGGAACACGGAGTAAATACCTCATTCTCTTTCTACACTCTTGTTGCCAGTAGATTGTAGAATTGTGGTATTGAAGTCACACTTCCACAGCAGTTTTAAGGTTATCATGGAGAAAGTGGACCCAGATTAGATCCAGTGCGCAAGTTGATGGCTGTGTTTACAGATCATTTAACTCCATTAACTAACTGCATGGCATAATAATTCTTATATGTATTGGAAGAAATATCCTTCTTGGTTCAGTTCCAAGTGGGGAAAAAGACACTGGAGACACAGAGGCTGTTTGGAAAGATGGTTTATTGGTGGAGAGGACCACATGGCTTAGAGCTCCAAAGTGAAAAGAACAATCACATGCTTCAAGAAGTTGGGTGAAGAACAAGAAGGGCCAAGATGCTAGTTATATACTCTCTGTTGGGCCCCACCTTAGTGTTTCCTGTTCCTGTGTAAGAAATGTATCCCATTGGCTGTCAGACTCCCAGAAGTGGGAATCTTAGCTAACTTTGTAGGCTTTGTTTGGACCACATGGCTTCACCTGAGTGCTGGCTGATGCAATCTTCCCAGGCCAGGTGGTGAGATAGGTAGAGGCCTTTGTTATGTAGAATACTCTGGCTCAGGCCTTAATGGCCCACCAATTAACAATGGTGTGTGTGTGGGGGTGAGCTTCTGCCTTTCTGAATTTCTACTTCCCTTTTAGGGGAAATATTCTGCCTTTTTAATATTTCATAGGATATTTCATTTTTCTAGTAGTGGGGTGGGTGCTAACTTCCTACAGTACCACATAATACGGGAGTTGTTTAAAATTGTCCACATAGTAAATGGCAAAACACTTTTAGTCAGTGGAACAGTTCAGCAACATTACACTTTGGGTTTATAGGGAGGGGCTCTCCAGAAAATGTGAGTTCATTTTTCTAGCCTTCTTAGGTTTGATGAATCACCCATTCATTCAGTGAGTTAGGCCTGGACCTCTGTCCTAATGACACTATTGCTTCCAGGGCAGATACCATAATAAAAAAATGTGCTTTAGACTTCTGGTTGGTTGCTGAACTCACTTTGAATTTCCAAAACATGGTATGACATTTACTGAAAAATATGAGAGCTTTTCACATACAGCCCAAGGCATGGCCATACATCATATAAACTGATGCTGAAAACAAAATTAGTAGCTTGGTTGACAGGGTTGGGAAGGGAATGAAGACATTTCCTCCAAGTCCATCTGCTGTACAGCATTGTTGTTAGCACTAGAAACCTTCAGCCTGCATGCTTCACTCTAAATTCTTGAGCAAAGAGATTGGATGTAGTGTCCTTAATGACCTCTTCTGTGTTTCTATGGATGTAAGTTTATTTTAGATATTTTGATAAACACTTGTAAATATTAGGTTCCTTTTCAGTTTTGCAAATACACCTATACTTCTAAGAATCTTGGGAAATGTCATTTAGCACAATCCCCTCTTAGAGATTCTTAACTTCAATCACCCTGGTGTTCATTTGGGGTGTTACTTGTTAAGCCTCTTTCAGACTATAGCATAGAAAACCCTGAACTGTACCTATTTTATACTTTTATTCCCAAATTGTATAGATTTGGGGCTAATCCCAAAGTGATAAGATTTCTAAGGGAAATGCCAAACTCCCTAATAACATATGAAAGTCTTTGCTGGGACCTAAGTCTGGATCTCAAAAAATATGTTAACAGTTGATGTTACGAGGTATGCTGTAATTATGAGATGGGTCTGGAAAGGAAATCTGCATATAAAATGACAGTGAACCATTATCTGTTTTTCCAGTTATCATGCCATATCAAAGAAAGCATCTTAAAAATGATTTTTCCCATATGATTTGGTTGGCCTACAGTTGAGGAGTTCTGGGTCAAACGTTTCATTTTCTGAAACCACACATCACATGGTTCCTTTGGTAGAGTTTTATTATTTCTCTCTGTCATTAAAGAAGTTAAATGTATTTCCATAATAATGAAGTTTTTCTTATTGGTAGCACAAAGTTAGAGAGAGTGAGAAACTGGAAACTGACCAACACTGATATTTAAAAAATGGATAGATATGGAATGAGCTTCTGTACAAGTAAAAAACTGGCATGTAGATGACAAAATACAAATAACCAAAAGGCAAATCAATACAGGTTTATTTGTAAACATAAAGTTTCATTTTATTACTTTCTATTGTAAAGCCAATTCTCACACTAATCTTGATCCGCTTAGATGTTTTTCAGACAAATAAAGGCTTGTCAGTGATAGAACACTGATGGTTTTTAATTGTGTCTTTTTTTCCTAATTTCCAATGATACTTTTATTTCATTTTATTAAAATAAATCATTTAAAAATGAATCAAAATATTTTTTAAAAAACAATTAGGTTTGCTACATTTTTGGTGCAATGTTTGAAAATATGCCCAGAAAGAAGGCAAAAAAAAGACAGGGTAAGATAGTGATAATATCATCAGTTTTCTTTTTAGCAAATGAGAATTTTATTACTGATCCACCTATCACAGAAAATTATTTTGTGAATGAGCAGTCTGTCTTTATGATGGCCATTTATATATTATGCCCTTAAAATTCCAAAATAACTTTTTTTTTGCTCTAAAAGTTACGTATTCTTGTCAAAGTGAACGTAAAGACAGCTGAAAATATATAAACAGGTCTCTAAAATATAGAAAATTTGATGTAAGTGGGGTTTGGCAACTACAGTGGAACTTCGGGTCATGAACGCATCTGACCACGACCAAATCGGGTGCCAACCAAAAAATCCACAAAATGTTCGACTCTGGTTGCGAACACATCCTCGGGTGGCGATCAAACAGCTGCGGTGATTTTCCCTGCAGCACCATTTTATTTTCTGTACCCACATGCACAGTCAGTTTCGCTTCCGGTCATGACCAAATTGGGTTGCAACCAAAGTTCTGGAACGGATTCGGTCGTGACCCGAGGTTCCACTGTACTATAGGAAAAGCTGTCCCTGAATTGGCAGAATAATGGAAGTTCAGTACATACCACTAAACAGTTTGTGATTCTTCTACCTTTCATCAATATTGCTTATAGCAGGTTTGCTTCCTTCTTCAGCCTATTTTGTGTCATATTTTTTGACAGCCTATTCCTCTCCAAGTGGGCAGAGCCAATGCATCTTGAGGAAGCAAAGTAGGGAAGTTGGAAGTTGCCAGTGATGAAAAAAGTCTACTCCAGAGGGGAAATTTACATGACATAGACATAGGAGCAGTTACTCAACGATGTGCCTGGCCTGTACCATATCTGAAAAATGGATCTCTCTACCTCAGGGGTGTTAAGCTTGATTTCATTGAGGCCTGCATCAGGGTTGTATTTGATCTTGGTGTGTGTGTGTGTGTGTGAGTGGGTGTGGCCAGGGTGGACATGGTCAGGGTGGGCATGGCTAGCTTGACATCCTGCAGCCCTCTGCCAGTGAAAACAGAGCTCGGGAGAGCTGTGTGTGGCCCTCTTGGGCTCCATTTTCTGTTGTGACAACCTCCTGCAGCCCTCTGCCAGTGAAAATGGAGCCTGGGAGGGCTGTGTGTGGCCTTCCCGAGCTCCGTTTTTTAAAAATTACATTTATATGCCGCCCTTCTCCGAAGACTCAGGGCAGCTTACAATTTTTGGGATACAACCCAGTGTGCTCAGCAATAGCCTTCATTCCATTGTATATGCCTGCTTATTACTAAGCGGCATTTTTACAAAGTCAGCTTATTGCCCCCAACAATCTTGGGTCCTCAATTTACCTACCCCGAGGGGATGGAAGGCTGAGTCAACCTTGAGCCTGGTGGGATTCGAGCCTACAGTAATTGTAGACAGCTGGAACTTAAATACAGGCATTTAACAGCCTGAGCCACCAAGGCCCAGTTTTCAGTGGCAGAGGCACCATGGGCTGGTCCTTTGCTGCTTCCAGGGCAGCCTTGTAGGCCAGATTAAGCACACTGCGGCCCGCATCCGGCCCATGGGCCTTGAGTTTGAAATGCCTGCTCTAGCCCTTTACCCTGAAGCTATGAGGTGGGCTTACTGAATCAAATGATCAATGAATCAAATTTGGCTGCTATCAGATTATATGATTTGTATTTGCCTTTTATTAGATGTGTGGAAAACGGCATCCATAGGATGTAACTTTCTTGCAGTTGAGACTAAACTTAAAAAAAAAAATCTCCAAGGGGGGAGATATAGCTAGTGATGCTATGATATCATTAGTATAGGTGAGACTAATATTTATTACATGGGAAATATTTCAGAGAATCAAGGCACCCTTAGATTGCTGGATAAGAAACATTGGTCCAGCCTGAGGGACAGAAGGTTTTAAAGGATGAAATGGATGCCTTAAGGCTCTGCAACATATAAGGCAGTCATTTTTCTCCATTCTACCTCTCCACTCTTACATTGCAAGACAGGTATGGGGTTGCTTTGAGGGAGGGTTCAAAAGTTGGGGACCTTGCAGGCTTTGCATCTGTGAAGTAAGAAGTGTTCTGACCAAGGCTTCTGAGATGGTAATTATGCACATGATTATTTTAAAAACAAGTCTTGTTTTATTGCAATGTTGGGAATTATTTTCATTCCCAGCTGGTAATGAATCTCAAACAGCCCTTTGGGATAAGCACCCACCTTGCTTTCCTGTGAAGTGCTGCCAATAACAGAACTAGAAAGAAAACCAACTGAAGTACAAAGAGCTTCAAGAATGAGTCTGAACCGAATGAATGACTTTGCTTCCTGCAAAGGTTTCATCATCTTTGCCTGTCCTTTATATCTTATGGGAGGGGCAGTCACCTCCCAGCCTTACTCCTGAGTTTCCCCTTTTGTTTCAGCTGCTCTCGCCTTCTAGCAGCTCTGCATACATGTGCACTGGGAACAGGCTCCCCTGGGTTCTCTGCCTCAATGCTGCCAGATTCCAGAGGTTCCAGAGGCAGCACCCCACTCCCAGATGGTCCTGGCCCCATCTCTGCATCAGATACAGAACCCACGTCCTAGTCCTCTCCAGACTCCCAGACTGGTCCCCGTTCTTCCCCACTCTCCGACTCTGCTGCCAGCTGCACAGGCTGCCTGCAAACCACAACAAGAAGTAATAAGACCTTGACATTGTTTTATGTATGTAAGCCACTCGGAATCTCTTGGAACAGCGAGATGGGTGGCATATAAATTTAATAAATAAATAAATAAGAAAGAAAGATAAATAAAAGTAGTTCTTTGTCCTCCCATTTATAGGTTTCTTTAGGAGATAAAAGAATAGAACAATATTATAGCATATTTATTTACTTTCTATAGCTGTCTATCTCAAACAAGTGACTCTGGGTAGTGAACAGCCACAAAATTAATTAAAAATGATTTTGTATTCTAATACAAAAATAAATATTATAGCAGCTGAGAAAAATGGTCATCACAGATGTCAATATAGCCAGGAAATGGGGCCCTTCACACACAGAGACACATTTTTATTCAGCAAGGTAGAAAGCTGACACAAGACATGTTGTTTCTGTTATGTATGCAGGTTTGAATGTCATTGGTTTAGTTTGAACTGTTCTTGTAAAATGTCAGAAATGATTGGTCAAAAAGTGCGGGAAAATCCTGCACTCTGATTGGCTGGCAACTGCGGCTGCCGGCTATAAGTAGCAGCCGCAGCCCAGCCAAATTGGGTCTGTTATGAGCTGTAGTCACTAATAAACTCTTCACTGAAGCACTACGCATCTGACTCTTCATGCAAACTTGGTGATGAAGGTGGGATCCTTCCTGAAGAGAAGACGACACAGAAAACAAGCTGAGAGAGATGGCTGCGCTGAACACCCCCGCAGCCCCATTCGATCCGACGGCAGAAAACTGGGACTCGTACGCAGATCGTTTCCAAATATATTTGGAGGGAAATGATCTTGCCGACATTTCCGAGAAGCGGAAGAGGGCGGTCTTTCTTACGCACTGCGGTCCGGCAGTTTTCAAGATGGCGAAGGCATTGGCGGGAGCTGCAGACATGAAGGTAATGGACTGGCCCAACTTAGAAAAGCTTTTAAGAGCCCATTACGCCCCAAAAGTATCGTGCCTCATTAAGAGACACGAGTTTTACTGTCGGGATCAAGGGGAAAGCAAAAACGTTAATGACTTCGTGGCAAGTTTAAGAGACATTGGGGGTGCATGCGAGTTTAACAACTTGGAAGAGGCCATGCACGATCAATTTGTTCTAGGCCTCAAAGACAAGGTGCTTCAGAGCAAATTATTATTAAAACCTAAGATCATGTTGAAGGAAGCCATAGAAGAGGCCTCCTCAGCAGAAGCCACCAAATCCTCAGCAGCAGCCATGAAGAAAATTAACAAGGCCTCAAGCCATCCTGATGTGGAAAAGTCCACAACAACTCATTGTGAGCAAATAGATTCTGAGTCAGACTGTAGTGAGGTGGAAGAAGGAATTTATAGACTCAGAATGGAGAAGAAAAAGAATGACCTGGGAAGAAAGAGGCAAGATTTTTACTGCAGAGGTTGTGGGGAAGCCACCCCACACTGAATGCAAGTTTCTTGATACCATCTGCCTCCGTTGTGAAAAAAGGGGTCACCTAGCAAGAGTCTGCAAATCATCCAGAACTCCACCCCACAGAAGAAAGTTTCCTGACAAAGAATTCAAGCCCAACAACTTCAGTGAGAAAATGGGGCAACACAGAAGCAAATGGGAAGAATGAAACTCATCAAACAATCACCATTGGTCATTCTTCACCCTTAAGAAGCAGAAAAGTACATGTGAAGGTACTAATTGAAGGAAGGCCTTGCCAAATGGAAGTGGACTCAGGCTCCTATTTATCTATGGTGTCATGGGACACTATTCACAGACTACTCCCAAACATTCAGAAGAAGCATTTCAAGAAGCAAGCACTGACTCTTAAAGACTACCAAGGGAACAAGATTCCAGTAGTTGGAACAAGAGAATTCAACGTGAAGTTCAAAGGCCACACCAAACGCTTGCCCCTGACCATTGTGGACAAGGATCACCCAAGCTTGCTGGGACTTGAGTGATTCAATCCACTAGGCATCGGGGTGACTGGCATCAACCACGTGAGCAACACTGAATGGGAGGAGGCCTTGAAGTCTGAGTTTCCAGAGGTCTTCAGCGACGGATTGGGCAAGTACATGGGGACCCCTATCACTTTCAACCTAGATCCCAAGGTGCCACCAATTTGTTTAAAGCCCAGAAGGGTCCCATTTGCCTTAAAGAAAAAAATTGATGCACAATTAGATAAACTAATAGCTCAAGGAGTTTTAGAGCCCACTGACCACTCCAGATGGGAGACACCCATAGTCACACCAGTCAAGACTGATGGGTCAGTAAGAATCTGTGGAGACTATAAGGGGACATTGAACCATGCGCTTCAACAGAGCGCATATCCAGTTCCAGTGGTGCATCATTTATTACATTCACTTGGCAGGGGTACAGTCTTTGCCAAATTGGATCTGGCCCAGGCATATCAACAACTAACAGTTGATGATGCCACTGCAGAGGCCCAAACCATTGTGACTCATAGAGGTGCCTTCAAATGTAAAAGTTACAGTTTGGAGTAAGCGTGGCACCAGGCATCTTCCAAAGCCTTATGGAATGGATGCTCCAAGGACTGCCAGGGGTAGTGCCTTACTTTGATAATGTGTTAATCTCTGCTGAAAATGACACTCAATTACAAGAGAGACTCAGAGAAGTCCTTACCAGATTCAAGAAAGCGGGGTTAAAAGTCAAGGAAGAAAAATGCACTCTTAGAACTGACAAGGTTGAGTTCTTGGGCTACATGATTGACAAGAATGGCATCCACCCTACAGATGCCAAGGTTCAAGCAATCAAAGAAGCCCCTAGACCAAAATGCAAAACAGATTTGCAAGCCTTCCTTGGACTTATTAACTTTTATCACATGTTCCTACCTCAGAAGGCAACCATTGCAGAACCATTACACAGATTACTGGACAAAAAATCTGCTTGGGTCTGGGGCAGGAAGGAACAATCAGCATTTAACAATATTAAAAGACTAATCATGCCTGATGCTGTACTGATACAATTCTCTGAGAATTTGCCTGTTGTACTGACTTGTGATGCATCCCCTTTGGAGTGGGGGTTGAGCCACAAGCTTCCCAGTGGGAGGGAAGCCCCTATTGCATTTTACTCTCGCACTTTGACCAAAGCAGAGAGGAATTACAGCCAATTGGACAAGGAAGCATTGGCAATTGTTGCAGCTGTCAAGAAATTCCATGAGTACCTATATGGGAGAACATTTACCATTGTCACAGATCACAAACCTTTGTTAGGCATTGTGGCAGGAGACAAACCTACACCCACTATCCTGTCACCAAGAATGCTGAGGTGGACTGAATTTCTTGCTGCTTATTCATACAAGCTCATCCACAAGCCTGGCAAAGACATTGGGCACGCAGATGCTTTGAGTCGCTGCCCACTTCCGTTTCACACTGAAGACTTTGAACCTGAGGCGCACACCTTTTTCCTAGAAACTGTTGCCAAGCTTCCAGTACACGCTGCTGAAATTGCCAGAGAGACTGCCAAAGACACTTTATTGGCTCCTGTTATAGGCTGGATTAAGGAAGGTTGGCCTTTTCAAGATCTTCCTCACCTTGCCCAACCTTTTAAATCCAGGAAAACTGAATTATCTGTATTAAGAGGATGTATTTTGTGGGGTAACAGGGTGGTTATTCCTGCAAAACTGCAAAAGAGGTTTTGGAAATGTTACATGAGGGTCATCCAGGTATTGTAAGGATGAAGGGATTGGCCAGGAGTTATGTATGGTGGCCAGGTATTGACAAAATGGTTGAAAACTGGGTTGCATCTTGTCCCAACTGTCAGGTAGTCAGGCCTGCCCCACCTCTCCCCCCACAGGAATGGGAATGTCCTAGGGGCCCATGGTCTAGGATTCACATTGATTTCGCTGGCCCTACCAGAGGGCACACCTTCCTTATTATAGTAGATGCATATTCCAAATGGCTAGAGGTCATCCCTATGGCATCCACCACAACTGATGCTGTCATCAAGCAGCTTAAAAAGCTTTTTGTAACCCACAGGTTACCTGATGTTCTTGTCTCTGACAATGGCCCTCAATTTACATCCAACCTCTTTGAATCCTATCTAGCACAGCAGGGTATCAGACATGCCCTGACTGCCCCTGGGCACCCTTCGGCTAACGGCCGGCCTGAACGTATGGTACGATTTACCAAGGAAAAGCTTCAGCAATTGGGTCCTGGGGACATCACTGAGAAAGTTGAAAAACTTCTTAGTGTTCAGCACATCACTCCTAACTCATCAACTAACTTATCCCCAGCAGAGTTGTTGATGGGTAGGAAACTTAGGTCTCCCCTTGACCGCCTTCATCCCACTTATGCACCCAACACACCACCAGATTCCACTAGCAAAATTCGCACGTTCAGTGTGGGTGATTCTGTTTATGCTAAGAACCTTATGGGTGAACCTTCATGGATTCCTGCTGAAATAACTCAAATCACAGGCCCTCATTCTTACAGGGTGCAAACAGAGGATGGTGTCTTCTGGAGCAGGCACATTGATCAGCTTAGATCCAGATTACTTCAGGAACACCGCAATTGTTCCTCTCTAGTTCCCATACCTAATGCCTTTTCTAGGGGGGAAGGGGAGGCACATGAAGATAATCAGCAAGCAAGAATCAACCCCATGTGTAATGAGCCATTACGACAGGAACCACCCCAAAACCTGTCACAATGCCAAAACCCATCCTTACAAGTGGAAGAGTGCACATCACTACTTGACTTGGGTGCTGACATTGGGTTGGAGATGGGTTGGGAGGAGAGACCAGATTGTAACAATCAAACAGGGTCTTCTTTCACTGGAAGCCCTAGTAGGGAAATGTCAACAGACACATTCCCTTTCTCACTGGGTGAGAACATTAAAACTTCTGAACCACGAAGGTCTCAACATACACATAAGAGTCCCACTTATTTAAAAGAATACATTAGATAGGTTGGGGTTTGAGTAGGGACTGAACCTAGTGGGGAGGGGTGTTATGTATGCAGGTTTGAATGTCATTGGTTTAGTTTGAACTGTTCTTGTAAAATGTCAGAAATGATTGGTTCAAAAAGTGTGGGAAAACCCTGCACTCTGATTGGCTGGCAACTGCGGCTGCCGGCTATAAGTAGCAGCCGCAGCCCAGCCAAATTGGGTCTGTTATGAGCTGTAGTCACTAATAAACTCTTCACTGAAGCACTCCGCGTCTGACTCTTCTTGCAAACTTAACAGTTTCTAATAAGGACAGCTTCAGCTAGCATGTTTTTGCTACACTCCAAATAAGGATGTGCCTGCCATTTTGCTTTAGGCTCTATGGTAGCTGATAGTTTTGATTTGCTCCTGAATTTTGAGAACAAGCTGTGTAAATTGTTTACTTAATCCCTGGTCGACTTCGCCTACTCTTTTGTGGTTTCTTCCCATCCAAGAGGAACACATGAACCTCACTTCTATAAAAGGAAGTGGGGGAAGAAGCACAGCTATTTTAACTCTCTCTTTTCAATTCAAGGTCATGTCAGAGTTAACTTGAAACCAAATATGGATGATTATGCCATCAGCCATTTCACATTCTTCTGTAGAGCCGTTCATGTGGGCAGGCTACCAATTGGCAGAAAGGAAATGCAGACAAGTGAGCAAATAGGGATCTGATCTAATATGGATTATAAGTCATCCTCATTTAATTGCATCTGGAAATATGTTATGTGGGCGAGTACATTTTTTGGTTTCCAGCATATGTCCTGGAAAAGATATGCAATATCATCCTTAAAAATAATCTGGACTGCTTGGTAACCGTAAATGTTTGGCCAAATATTACTAAGTATTAAAGTGGAAAACTGTATGCCTTCTAATGAATAACACTGAAACCAAGTGGAAAACTGGAGGAAACAAAAGTCACTTCAAAAAACAAAACAAAAAGAACACTTCTACATTATTCAGCACATTTTAAAACAGCTACTGATGTTTATTTTCCATTGTCCTCATCCCACTTTTATCCACAGCTCAAACAAGGCAAATCTGTAATGTCTGTTAAGTAAAATAATTTAAAAAACATTTCAGGGTGAATTATTAAATTTAATTAGAGCCAAACTTGCATCCTTCACCATTTTCCATTCATCTGTTTAGAATAAATTCCTTTGGAGTGTTATGAACATGGCCACATATTTAAAATTGCCATATTCACTGGCTACATGCAGCTCTCGTTAAAACAGTGAGGTTCTATGTTTAGCATTTTCATTAGGATATAAAATAAGGTACAAAATATGAAAGTAAATAGGAAAATGGTGGGGAGGAAGAGGGGGAAGAGAAGTGTGGGAGGATAAGAAAAAAAGAAAAAGAAACACTGCCTATTCTTTGTGTTGCAATAGAATAAGGCATTCACATCAAATCATAACTTTCTGTTTTTTCATAATAATATGAATAAGTTATTTCTATAAAAATCTATCAATCTAATCAGTAAAACCCAAAATCAAAGCTTTATTTTTTTCCACTTCAAGCACAAAGTTGAGAAGCAGTCTTCATGGAGAAATAAAAGTACTTATATTCTTTTCTTTAAGCAAAATAGTCAATTTTGCCATTTCAGCCAACTACATCAACTTCTGCAACCATTCATCCATTTTAGGAATCGAAGTGTCCTTCCATTTTTGTGCATATAGTAGTCTTGCTGCTGTCAACATATATCGTAATAAAGTTCCAAATTTTTTCTCCAGTTCTTTTCCATTAGACCCAAAAGGAAGATGATGTATCATCGATATTTAACACCAGATACGCTATTTAAGACATATAAAGATATGTCAAATGAATGCTGGAAGTGTAAAAGTAAAGAAGGGTTTTTTATCATCTATGTTGGATATGTGTTAAAGCAAAAAAAAAAAAGGAATGTGATTCATATTTTAATACAGAAAATTTTGAAAATGGAAATAAACCAGAATTCTTCCTTTCAAAACAGTGAGGTTCTTCCTTTCAAAACAGTGAGGTTCTAGTCTACAGTAATATCCAACAGATATCAAACAATCTAATATTTGGTTCACTGCATAATCCATTATTCCCTGTACCCTTTGAAAAGCATCTTTATTTGCTAACTAAATTTGAGGGTAATAATTTCGTAAGGAACGGCTAGTGGCTCATTTGGGATGCAGAGAACATGTTGTCTATGCGCTTGTGAAACGATTGACAAGGGCTCAATCATTTACATAATGGTTACTAGGAGGGAATTAGAAATGATGTCTCTGCTGGTATATTTATGCCCCTTTGTCCCCACTGAAGGCTCTATGCTAACCCTGCTTATAGTTGTCCTTTTCATGGGTAGGTTAGAACACTTTGAAGCAGTCCTCTGATACCCATATTTGATTTTCTAAAAAAAGCATATGGGGCCTATCTGGGGCTTAGAAACAACCATAGCAATACAGTTGATGCTGGGGATGGAACTTTGCTTTGCAACATGACTAACATTTTCTCATTTTTAAAAGATGAAATATTTTTAAAGAAATCAAACAGGCCACGATGTCTGATGGGCACCAAAGACAGAAGTCAAAAGCACACTAGCATACCCATGTGTAACATTTGGGGTGTCAATTACAAGACAAAACTTAGCTCTAAATGTTGGCAGTCTCTTACAACTCATTACTTTGAGTCATCACAGAGTTTGTAATAACTCAGGTGATGTCCACAATTTTTCTTAAGCAGCCAGGTTTTTTGGGGGGGCGGGGCAGAGATTGTGATTGGTAGCATTAGCACAACAAAATACCGTTATGGAACTGCCAAGACAGAAAAGAACTTGCTTCGTTCCTAATTTTTTTCAGAGCTATGGCACAGATTTTGATTCTTCTTACTCCGGTTCCTCACCCATTGCCTACATATATATTCCATTGTCTGTGAATTTTCCTGGTTTCCTAAATATGTAGGATTTTCATTCTAAATTTTTACAGTGATAGGTGGTCCAACTCCTTTTGATTCCCAAAATGTTCATGTCCCTCCTCCAATTCAAATTAGCTTTTCCTAGATAGCTTCAAACAAATCACTGAGCTGAAGCTACCCACTGTCACAAAAAAATCCCTGGGGACTTAGAGGTGCTCTTGAAAAGACAGAAGGCACTAGGGGCAGATATTCAGCTTTCTAATAGCACATCTTTCCATTTCATTATTTTTTTAATGAAAGAAATTAAAGTCAAGGGAAGAAAGTAGCCTGATGTTCACCAAGGGAAGTAGAATGTCTATGGCTATTTTCAGTCATCCAGGTTGTGGTTATCCCAAAGGTGCTTTTTCAGGAGGCAACTGGACTTTCTGTTTTTTCTTTGAAGACATTTCGCTTCTCATCCAAGAAGCTTCTTCAGCTCTGACTGGATGGTGGGTAATGGAAGGATTTATACTCCTTGCAGACAGCTGGTCATTTGCATTGTTTTAGCAAGTCGTTTAGGCCACCTGGGGGCTTATCTATCACGTGAGTGGTGCAAATGAGTGTGGAGCCTTCTTGGAACTGTTGAAAGGACTGTGTTGTAGACTGGGGATAGATGATGTTGTGAGAAGCGAAATGTTTTCAGAGAAAAACCAGAAAGTCCAGTTGCTTCTTGAAAAAGCACCTTTGGGGCAACGGAAGTAGAGGGAACAGGCTCACCATACCTTCTTGGACGGAATAGGATAGATGAATGAAAGCAATGGGGAATATTTATTTGAAGTCCCTATGAAAGCTTAATACCATTTAAGCTCTTAGTTTGGAAATGTACTGTAGTACTGGATGTGTGAGAGAGGAAAATTTATTTTTCTTTATTTGATTTTTATCCCTCCTTACTTTACATGTAAATCAAGGTGGAAAACATACATGGGGAGGATGATCCTGTATGTGCTTGTTTTATGAATTCAGGGAACAAGTGATATTATCTGTAACAGACTGTGCTTTTCTCAGAATGACAAAAAGCAGCATTGGGGTGTTGTGTTGCAAATTCTGAACCCTTTTATGCATGCATTTGACATCATAGCACATGACCAGGAAGGGGAAGGCATGTGTTATGATACTACAATGCTGTTGTCATCATTCTACCCACTTCACCTCTATTCCCTCCACCCTCCCCGAAGCTGCTGGGGGCAACAGAGCTGGAGTCATGAATATAGATCAGAGCTCAACCAATCAGGTTGTCTGTGAGCTCTAAGTGTCCTTTACTGCTACCTTAGAGATAAAAATATCCAAGATGGCTTTGTATTCCAGCTTCCTTTTCTGGAAGGTTAAGCCATACAAATGCACTCCACACAAGACACCTTTTCCTAAGCTGTCCCCAGGTCTCTTACTGGATTTATATAAACTAAGCCTTCTCATTCATATGATGGAGCAAGCAGATTTACTGAATGAAAAGAAGTGGGTCAGTGGAAAAACACCACCAAGACTGGGAGGGGGAAACAGGCAAAGGAGCTTTAGACAGAGAACATCCTTACACAACTGATCCACTTGGAGCAGATTTCAGAATTACTGATTTCAACCGGATCTCTTAGCCTGGAGTCTTGCAGAGAGGTTAAAAAGAAGTGACGTGGATCGGGCACTTGGTAAAAACTAAATTTTCAACACCCAATTCTTCGTAAGGCAGATTCTCTTACACACATTACAGTACATACAATCCAGCAGCCCTACTGATGCTGTTTGATATCAAGCATATCGTGTGCAGGATATTGCACTGTGAAGACGTGTGTGAAATAATAAATATAATTGCCTCTATAGGAATGCTACAGAATCCCTATGCAATTCTTCTCCTCCTCCCTCCCTCCCTCCCCCTCTCAAACACACACGCACACACACACACAGAGGCAGGCAGGCAGGCAGGCAGGCAGGCAGGCAGGCAGGCAGAGAAACTCACCCTCTTCTAATGAGTATTAAAACATTTCATATACTTTGTCAACCCCAAGCAAACAGATTGTTTCAACTGTCTTTGTAGAGATAAAGTTGCTGATAGATAGTTGGTTGCTAAGGTTAGAATAATAATGAAAGAAAACATATGTAATGATTACCAGAACTGTTTTCAAACATAGTGATTATCCTAATCATTTTGAAAACAAATGGGCACACTGTTAAGTTTGCATAGAGAGACGAGATGCGGAGTGCTTCAGTTCTTGTTTATTGTGGCTTCAGCTCAGAACAGACCCGAATGGCTCAGCCGTGGTGGCTACTTATAGCCGGCTGCTGCGGCTGCCAGCCCATCAGAGTGCAGGGTTTTCCCACACTTTTACAACCAATGATTTCAAACACTTTACAAAAACAACCAATCATTTTAAACTCTGCATACATAACACCCCTCTCCACTAGGTTTGGTCCATACTCAAACCCCATCTATCTAATATACTCTTGTAAATAGGTGGGGCTCTTATGGGTACGTTGAGACCTGCGTGGTTCAGGTGTTTTGGGAATCTCACCTTGTGAGGAAGGAAATGTATCTGCCAACATTTCCTTATTAGGATTTCTTGTACTGGTAGAACCTGTTTGGTTACTACAACCTGGTCTCTCCTCCCAATCTATTTCCAACCCAGTGTTATCCTGTAAGTCTGGTAATGATGTGCAATCCTCCATTTGTAAAAATGGTTGTTGGGACTGTGACAGGGTTTGGGATGGTTCCTGTCGTGTTAGCTCGTTACACATGGGGTTGATTCTTACTTGCTCATTACCTCCATTATTTTCCCCTTCCCCACTAGAAAAGGCTGTGGGGATGAAGTCCAGAGAGGAGCAAGGGCGATGCTCCAGAGGCAGTCTGGACCGTAACTTGTCTATATGCCTACTCCACAAGGCACCATCCTCGGTTTGAACCCTGTAAGACCTGGGGCCTGTAACCTGGGTTACCTTTGCAGGAATCCACAATGGTTCACCTACAAGGTTTTTAGCACAAACAAAATCACCCACGGAGAATTGGCGAGTTTTGCTAGTGGAATCTAGTGGTGCGTTGGGTGTGTAAGTGGGGTGAAGGCAGTCCAAGGTAGACCTGAGGTTTCTACCCATCAAAAGCTCGGCTGGAGTTAAATTAGTGGATGGGTTAGGAGTGATGTGTTGGATACTGAGTAGTTTTTCAACTTTCTCAGTGATGTCCCCTGGGCCCAATTGTTGGAGTTTCTCTTTAGTAAAACGTACCATGCGTTTAGCCCGGCCGTTAGTCGAAGAATGCCCAGGGGCTGTAAGGGCGTGTCTGATACCCAGTTGTGCTAGATATGATTCAAAAAGGTTAGCAGTAAATTGAGGACCATTGTCAGAAACAAGCACATCAGGTAGGCCGTGCATTACAAAAGTTTCTTAAGCTGTCTGATAACAGCCTCAGCTGTGGTGGATGACATGGGAATAACCTCTAACCATCTGGAGTATGCATCTACCACAATAAGGAAAGTGTGCCCTCTGGTAGGGCCAGCAAAATCAATATGAATCCTGGACCAGGGCCCCCTAGGACATTCCCATTCCTGTATGGGGCGATAGGTGGGGCAGGCCTTGTTTCCTGACAATTTGGACAGGATGCAACCCAGTTTTCAACCATTTTGTCTATCCCTGGCCACCATACATAACTCCTGGCCAATCCCTTCATTATGACAATACCCGGGTGACCCTCATGTAACATTTCCAAGACCTCTTTTGAAGTTTTGCAGGAATAACCACTCTGTTACCCCACAGAATACATCCCCTTAAGACAGATAATTCAGTTTGTCTAGATTTGAAAGGTTGGGAAACCTGAGGTAGATCTTGTAGTGGCCAACCTTTTTTAACCCAACCTACAATAGGAGCCAATACAGTGTCCTTGGCAGTTTCTCTAGCAATTGTAGCAGTATGGACTGGAAGCTTGGCAACAGTCTCTAGAAAAAACATGTAAGTTGCAGGAGCAGGGTCCTCAGTGTGCAAAGGAAGTGGGCAGCGACTCAATGCATCTGCATGCCCAATGTCTTTTCCCAGTCTATGGATGAGTTTATATAAATAAGCAGCAAGAAATTCAGTCCATCTCAGCATTCTTGGTGACAGGATGGGTGGCGTTGGTCTGTCTCCTGCCACAATGCTCAACAATGGTTTGTGATCTGTGACAATGGTGAATCTTCTCCCATAGACATATTTGTGGAACTTCTTGAC
The DNA here is from genome assembly GCA_009733165.1 of Naja naja. Classification (NCBI taxonomy): domain Eukaryota; kingdom Metazoa; phylum Chordata; class Lepidosauria; order Squamata; family Elapidae; genus Naja; species Naja naja. The sequence goes on from CM019148.1 coordinate 99,414,323, forward strand.
TGCTGCTACTAGTGCCAAAGCTTCTTTGTCCAGTTGACTGTAGTTCCTCTCTGCTTTAGTCAAAGTGCAGAGTAAAAGCAATGGGAGCTTCCCTTCCACTGGGAAGCAAGTGGCTCAGCACCCCCCCCACTCCAAAAGGGGATGCATCACAAGTTAATATTACAGGTAAATTCTCAGAAAACTGTATCAATACACAATCAGAAGTTATTAGTCTCTTGATATTGATAAATGCAGACTCTTCCTTTCTGCCCCAAACCCATGCAGATTTTTTATCCAGTAGTCTATGTAAGGGTTCTGCAATGGTTGCTTTCTGAGGTAGAAACATGTGGTAGAAATTAACAAGTCCCAGGAATGCTTGCAAGTCAGTTTTGCATTTTGGTCTGGGAGCTTCTTTGATTGCCTGGACTTTGGCTTCTGTGGGGTGGATGCCCTGTTTATCAATCATATAGCCCAAGAATTCTACTTTGTCAGTTCTTAGTGTACACTTTTCTTTTTTTACTTTCAACCCTGCTTTTCTGAACCTGGTCAGGACTTCTCTGAGTTTCTCTTGTAATTGAGTGTCATTTTCAGCAGAGATTAAAACGTCATCAAAATAGAGCACCACCCCAGCTAACCCTTGCAGCATCCTTTCCATAAGGCTTTGAAATATGCCTGGCGCCACACTTACTCCAAATTGTAACCTCTTGCATTTGAATGCACCCCGATGGGTTACAATGGTTTGGACTTCTGCAGTTAAATCATCTACTGTTAACTGTTGGTATGCTTGGGCCAGGTCCAGTTTGGCAAAGACTGTGCCTCATTCTCTCACTGTTGTTGTTTGGCTTGACTTCTCTGTCTTTGTTGTTTGCAACAAACTTCCTTCTGTTGGATGATTTGCAGACTCTTGCAATGTGCCCTCTTTTTTCACAACGGAGGGAAATGGTGTCCAGGAATTTGCATTCAGTGCGGGGGCGGTTCCCCCCACAACCTATGCAGTGGAAATCTCGCCTTTTTCTTCTCAGGTCGTTTCGTTTCCGCTCCATTCTGAGTCTGTTAATTCCTTCTTCTTCTCCACTGTATTCTGACTCAGATTCAAGTTCATCAAAATGAGTTGTGGTGGTCTTTTCCCCATCAGAATGGCCCGTAGTCTTGTTCATTTTCCTCATGGCTGCTGCTGAGGTTTTGGTGGCTTCTGCTGAAGATGCTTCTTCTATGGCTTCTTTCAGCGTAATTTTGGGTTACATCAGTAATTTGCTCTGCAATACCTTGTCTTTAAGGCCCAATACAAAACGATCGTGCATGGCCTCCTCTAAACTGCTGAATTCACATGCCCCCCCCAATGCTCCTTAAACTTGCCACAAAGTCATTGATGCTTTCGTCTTCTCCCTGATTGCGGCGATAAAACTCGTGTCTCCTAATGCACGATACTTGAGGCATGTAGTGTGCCCTTAAAAGTCTCTCCAGATCAGACCATGCCATTACCTTCATGTCTGCTGAGCCAGCCAATGCCTTCGCCATCTTGAAGACTGCAGGACCGCAATAAGTGAGAAAAACCGCTCTCTTCCGCTGCTCAGAAATGGCGGCCAGATCGTTTCCTTCTAAATACATCTGAAACTGATCTGCATACGACTCCCAGTCTTCATTCTTTGGGTCGAATGGGGCTGGGGGGGCTGTTCAGTGCAGCCATCTCGCTCTTCTTCGTTCTGCGTTGTCTTCTTTTGGGGGAAATCCCACCTTCGTCGCCAGTGTTAAGTTTGCATAGAGAGACGAGACGCGGAGTGCTTCAACTCTTGTTGAACGGACCCAAATGGCTCAGCCGCAGTGGCTACTTATAGCCGGCTGCCGCGGCTGCCAGCCAATCAGAGTGCAGGGTTTTCCCACACTTTTACAACCAATGATTTCAAACACTTTACAAAAACAACTAATCATTTTAAACTCTGCATACATAACACACACCAATATTGCTCAAGATTTTCTTTTGCCAAGTTTACTTTCCTGCAACTTTCTTCTCCAAACATTTTGAATTCAGACATAAAAATATTGGAATAGACATAGAATAGTAATAGAAAAGATCTCTAAGAGAAAAGCTATGGGAAAGAACCACACTGGAAAGGGAGAAAATGTGCTCTCCCTATTTTCATTAGCTTCCACAATCTATTTAACCAGGTATAGTATATTTAACTGGAGGTTTAATGGAAGGAAGGAAGGAAGGAAGGAAGGAAGAAAGAAGGAAGGAAGGAAGGAAGGAAAGAAAGAAAGAAAAAGACAGAAAGAAAGAAAGAAAGAAAGAAAGAAAGAAAGAAAGGGTCTTGAAGTCTCTGAAAAAAAAACCCCTGTAGTCTGTACACAGTCTATGATGGACTCCAAATAGCTTTTGGGAAATTGTCATTCTAAATCTTGTTTCCTTTGAACAATGAATGCTGTAATTTAAATTATTTTCCAGCTGTATGTGTTGTATGCTTATTGAAAATAAATGAATAGGGGCATTCTGTAAGATTTCAGCTGTGAGTCTTCCCTTGAATTAGAGCTGCCCGAACTATTACCAATAGTTTTGTTGCAGTTATTTTAAAAGCCTTCTTTATGTTAGCAATGAAGCAAATTGTTTTGGAATCCTCACTATGCTTAGTCTCTTTATTTCTAATAAAAAGTGGAAAGAAGCCATGTTAAAGAAGGAGAGGTCTTGTGGTTTCAGATATAGAAGAGGGCACAAGGCAAACCGCTTCAAAAGCTCTATCTATCTCTTTGTAGAGAAGCAGAAGCTTTATTTCCAAGGAGGACGAATAGGGTTGAATGAGTTTGTGGAGCTACCCACCTTCCTTTTCCTTTTTCTCTTTTCCTTTGCCTACAGAGGAGAATTCTTTCCAGGGAAATTCTCCCTGAGATTCTAGAATTTTGATATTGCTCTACTATGTGTAATAGACAGTAATGAATGATAAGGGAAAAGGACTGAGCTGGTATCACAACTCCCTCTACTTTTGCTTTGGTGGTGAAGTGGTTAGAATGCAGTATTGCAGGCTAACTCTGCTGACTGCTAGCAGTTCGATCCTGACTGGCTTGACTCAAACTTCCATCCTTCAGAGGTCGGTCAAATGAGGAGCCAGATTGTTAGGCGCAATATGCTGACTTTGTAAACTGCTTAGAAAGGGCTGTAAAACATTGTGAACTGGCATATAAGTCTAAGTGTTATTGGTATTGCTACATTTGTGTAGAATGATACAGGGCTCCAATGACTACGGAGATAAGGTGAAGATTTAAAATGCTGAAAAGGCTATTGCCTCTTGGTACATATAAGAATTGAACTTCCCATGCTTATTCTTTCAGTGCTTGTCAGAAAGCTGCCAATTCTGCTCTCTACCATGCAGATTTGATTGGCTTTTGAAAATGCCATAAGATCTGGACAAACAAATGGGTATCCTTTCTGTCAGAAGTAGGGTGACCATTTCTGACTTGCAAAAATCTGAACAATGATTAGATGGCAATAAAGGATTCTGGTACTCAGATGGAGTTCTGTGGCTCAGATCTGATAACCCTTGGCTAAGTGTAGTTAGGAGCTAACCATTTCTAAGAAAGGAAGCTACTGTGTCATCTATGAATGACTGTACAGAAAGGTAGGGTTTTTCTCTTCTTCTTTCTCACAGAACTCTCATAAAAGAAGTTTCTCATATAACATAACCTTTGAGAAGTAATCCGCTAGAAACTTCTATATTTCTCACAGAACATAACTTTTCCCAGAAAACTGCAGTGTGTGTTTGTGTCTGTGTGTGTGATATACACCTTGGGTCTTGGCTGTATCATTTTCACCCAGGCTGTATCATTCATAACTTTTCAGGAGATAGAAGACTCTATCTTCTATAAAAGAAGACCTTCACCAAGGCCAATTATATTTGGGTTATTCATTCTCTACAAGAATGACTAGTTCTATCCATGATCTTTCTTGGATCTCCCACCCTTGAAGTCAGGGACTTTATGAATGAAGGCAGATATACATGTCCCAGGATAATGTTGCAGGATCCAATCTGGGTTGGTCACTAGGACCAAGTGGCTTTTTAGATGTTGACTGGGGTATGTTGATGGCCGGTTTTTAAGTCATTAGCTGTCATTTGCTTGTGCTACCCAGCCCTTGCCTTCTACGTACTTGATAGGCTGGTGGTAAATCAGCACTCCTGTTGACTGAAGAGGGGCCTGTTTCCCAGGCTTCAATCACTTCCCTGTCTGTGTTTTGTGCCTGCTTGTCCAACAATTTTAGTGGCTGCAAAATTGAATGTGTGCCCTTGTTCATTGCAGTGTGAAGCTACCAATGAGTTTGTGTCTCCTCATCTGACCGCTTATCTGACTTTAACACAAAGAGCTAGACACAAAACCGACATGGGTGACAAAATAGCCTTTGATCCCTTCCATGTCACTTGTAGAACCCCTTAATTACAGTTTTTTAAAGATTAAAATCATACAAAGTGAACATAACGAAACCTCCTGACATTTCAGCAAAGTTGGCACTGTGGAACCTGAAATTTCCTTGTCTTTGGCTTAGCCCAATACCTTTAATCTTTATCTCCCAATGTATTGTAGTCACATTTCCCCCACCTCCTGTTACAGCTCTGTTTCTTGTGGAGAAATTTGCCTGAAGAGAAAGGTCAGCCTTCATTTTCCCCTGCTCCTTAAGTTACTGTGTAAGAAGCCACAGAGATGGATAGCAAAACAGCAGCAGCACATTCTGAGGGCAAACCCACATGTAGTGGTAGTACTTTAATTAATCTAAACATAACAAAGATGCAGATCAGTTTTCTGTTTAAAAACCGTATGGCACAAGTTAATATGGGATGTGCAGAAATATTGTACCAGGGAAAAACACTTGTTTACTGTCGCTGAAAAGAAATTGAATTTAGAATGGAAACAGGCTATGTTTTCATCAAGGGTTATGGGGTGTGGGAAAGGTGAGGACTATAATTTGGGAAAGTGGGTACCACTTCTGCATTTAGACCTTCAGAGCTTGTTCTTTTTATCTGTGACATGCCTATAGTATTTTAGAATTTTCCTTTGCTTCTTGTTTTAAAATGGTGGGAAAACATGTCTTCAGTTTTTAGGAATTGTGGTTCCTAAAGAATTTTAAAGGCTGCAAAAAGGGAATGATGGATGAATATGCCTGAATGATATTCATCATTTTCTTCTCTCCATTTGTCTCCAAGACTGGAATTATCTTTTCCCGCTAGGAGGATGAGGGGCTGGAAATATTTGCTACGCTATCTACTATATTCTTCCTACTTACCTATGTCATATTTTATGCTCTAATTCAGTTCTATTCCAATACATTAATTCAGGCTGACCTATGTACTAACAAGTGGCTTGTGTAGCTTTAATGTTTACTTTGCTTTTACATAGTGCATGACCTGAAAATGCATTCAAGGTATGTTCCTATATTTTCTTCACTGTCTGGAAGCAAAGAACAATATTGGTTGTTTGCCTCAGTAGCACATTTGGAAGGGAAATGTATATTCTTGGGAACACTTGAGAATAGCTTCTGGCTTTTCCTCAATTTCCCAGAACATGTTAGAAAGCTGCAGAAGAGTTTTGTGTTAGATAATTTTCCTTCCTTCCTTCCTTCCTTCCTTCCTTCCTTCCTTCCTTCCTTCCTCCTTCCTTCCTTCCTTCCTTCCTCCCTCCCTCCCTCCCTCCCTCCCTCCCTCCCTCCCTCCCTCCCTCCCTCCCTCCCTCCCTCTCTTTCTTTCTTTCTTTCTTTCTTTCTTTCTTTCTTTCTTTCTTTCTTTCTTTCTTTCTTTCTTTCTTGAAATGATCATCGAATGAATAAGCAGTGTAAAAAACACTTCCTTTTTAGCACATCCCGAACATGTACAACCAGACTTTCCAAACTAGGAATGCACCACCTAATCTTAAACTAATGAATACCTTTGGTGATAAAACAACACGATCCATATACCTCACTAGGCATAATTGAGCAAGTTTTATGCATGATGAGATCTCTTGAATTCTGAGGAAATAATATTGAAATATGTGCTTCATTTCAAAAGTTTTCAAAAGCTATGCATTGACTGGTACTTTCCTGGATTCCATCCATCTCCTCTGAAGTCCCCTGCTTAATCTTTCTGGTACATACTTGGAAGATTCTAGTCTATTCCATGAAGGACTTTGACTGTTTTGTTTTTTAAAAAGAGAGAGATGTTGCTGATGTACTCTTTCATTAAAGCTTAACCTGTGGCTCTTAGAACAATTTCAAAAAGTGTGCTGTAATGTTTAACATGGCAAAAGTAGAGATAAAATCGTTCTCAAAGGAGTTAAACTCCTGGTGACTAAATGGACACCTTCAGGCACATTGTTTACCAGCTTCTCCTACATAAAAAAAACAACTTCTCAGTCTTCAGTACCTCAGAGTGGTAGCCCTGAGGTTTCTTCAAAGTCTCTCATCTAACTGCTAAGCTAAACTGCTTAATTTTCCTATATCAGCCAATGCTAGTTAGATGCTGCCACTCACTAATGTGAAAGAAGGGTAGTATTAATAGAATTTTCATTTATGGAATTTTTATAATGTATATAACATGGAATGACATTCTAATTTGGTCCTGTTTTCTCCCATTTCGCTCATCTTCCTCAGTTTTAAAAAAGTAGCCCTCAGCACACAAACATAGCTTTCTACAACAAGCCTCAGTGGTATAAAATGATGATATGGGCATCAAGATTTCATGGCACAAAGGGCTTAATTATGTAATTGTGCCATGTGATCTGATTGCACGTATGTATTTTCTATCATCTGGGTGAAGATGCCACAATGTGGTTACTTCCTTCTCTTTTTGCCCTTTGTAATCACTATTTGTATAAGATTCCCCAAAGGGTGAGTATTTTCCTTTGGGGGACCTATATGAACGAGCTATTCATATGAACCCATAACCAAGCCAATGGCTCCCACCATTATACCTAGGTGCTGATAATTTATACTTCTGTTTGTTGTTCCTGGGTATGCAGGTTCTTTTCTTTTCTGATAGTGAATTTATTATTATTATTATTATTTATTATTATTATTATTATTATTATTTATTTATTTATTCCTGGATTTTACTAGCAATTGAAGATTACAACCCAGCTGCAAAGGAAGAGGTCACCAGAAATTGCTGCTATTGATCTTTCTCCATCTGTTTCTCAAAAGGGGGTTGCTATACATTACTATGTGGAGCAGCTCCCAAGCAAATTCCAACATTTGAATGAAACTGTTGTCATTAGGCTGAACAATAGGTTCTGTAGCTGCTTACAGATTATCTTCCATCACTCTGTTCACTTAATATTCTAACTATGTAAACGGGTTTATTGAAAACCAACTGCAATATTCCACTATTCTGACATGAGAAACACATATCATATCGATCTATCTATCTATCTATCTATCTATCTATCTATCTATCTATCTATCTATCTATCTATCTAATCTATCATCTATCTCATTCATTCATCCATCTCTATTACAGTATATTTATACATCTCCCATTTTATGGCTCAATTTAACATTGACTTGATTGGATTTTTGCTTTTAATTTCATTTCACTGCATTCTTGAAAATATACTTTCCCTGCTGGAAATGAGATCTTCCCTGCTAAGAAGTGACAGAATTGTAAAATGTAAATATGACTCTATTAAACTAAATGAGGGTAGATACTGACCCTTGCTTTCTGGTTTCTTTCTGGGAGCCAGAGGTAATATAAGCTTATAAAATAAAATATAAATGTACAGTGGGAGATGGGACATGATTCTATGTTTGTTGTACTTTTAAATTGCAAGTGTACAGTATGTTCCTACATATGCATAAATGAATGGGTGGGAGTAAGAGAGATATACGATGGATGTGAGCGATGCAATTTATATTTACACCATACCGATTATCCTATGTAAATACTGTACCCTGCTGTTTTCACCCAGTTGTAGTAATTTGTATTCTTAGAGCCCAACTGTGGAAAAAAAAAGATTGCAAATGACAGAGAAGGGGGAAGCCTTTAGATCCCTCCCATTCACTTAATATTCAGTAAGCAAACCTATTGTCCCTGTGTGAATGCCATAAGACAAACACACAATGCTTCTCAGATTAAGAGCTGCCCCACAGTTACCTAGGCCTCATTTCAATAAATGCATTCAAACAGTGGCTGGGTAGCCATCTGTCAGGGGAGCTGTGGTTAAGCCCTGCTGTACTATGGGTTTGTATTTCCAATGTCCTGTCTCGTCATCAGAGCTAGTATGATAGATATTGAACTGCACAGTTACATAGTAAACATCTCTACTCATGGGTCTTAAAGGAAGCCTTTCGCCTCTCTGTATCCAATGGGCTCTGGGTAATCCCCAACCCCTAAAGCAAATTTGAGATAAAGTTGCGTAGGAATGGGGGAAATCAATGCTCGTACAGTTTCCATTACGTTGCCAGACTAATAGCCATGCATAAAATCTATAGAGTTAAAATTGGGACAAAGAGCTGTCATGTGTTGGTGGCATATATATTTAGAAAGAAGGTAAATAAGAATTTTAAGAAAGGAAGTAAAAAAATGACATTTTGGAGATGATAAATCTCAGAAAGGAGAAGCTCCCAATCATTAATAAATGCACAATATTTCACTTTACCCCTCACTTTTAATTATCTTTGCTTTCAGCCATTAAATCAAAGTGGACAATGTGAGCTTGCAAATTGCATATGGCTCTGTCAGCCCTTCAAGACAGAAACTAATGCTACATAGGAACAGTATTGCTTTTGTTGTAAAGTAATACCTGTAGCAACAAAATCTTGCAAGCTTTATAATTATTTCTATTCCCTCCCTGTATCTTTATGTGAACAGGGAGGGTCTCCAATGTTTTCCCAGGTTACTTTCTTAGCCTGCAGTCAGGATCCTTGTAGCTGCCTCTTCCCTTGGCAGCAGCGTTTCCTCCTGTCCCTCAAGGTCATTCTCTCATCCCTCCGTAGGCTCCCAGGACTCCATTTGTTGGTAGATGTATATGCCTCTGTTCTCCAAAATTCCAAGTGGTATCTGCAGCACACTCTCCTCCATTTTTTGCCACAATTACCAACCTGTGGAAAAGATTGGCCTGAAAGTGAGTGACTGCCCAAAGTTACCCAGTGAGAAGAAGTCACCCAGGTTGAAGAAGACTTGAACCTGGATTTCTCCGATGCCTTACTTCTGCAAAACATCTCTGATCCCCAAGTTCCCACTCACCCCACCTTGTAAACAAGGCAAGCATTTTTCAAATGTTTCAGAGATACTGAGGAAATTTTAAGGGGAGATGTGCACATTTCTTTAGATTTGCAAAACCTCCCCCTGCTCAATTCTACCCCTTAAGTTCCCAAAACTATATCTCAAATGGCCTTCTGGCAGAAAACCATCACTGTGTGGTCTCTAAGTTGAGAAATCTCCCCTTGCATTAAAACATTGGCAACTTGACTTAAGATAGGAAAGATATTTGCTTAAATTAAATGTCAAATTCCGAATCATCTGCTGAATTCTGTTCAAGAGACACTTCCTCATGCACACATTTTAATTCAAACTGCAGTCCCAAGCATATCAACCTAGAGTTTGCTCCAGAAAGAACTAGGAGATTTATTTCTGAATAAGCAAGTACCAGTGTTGTGTTTACCCTGTTTTTTCGTGAAATTTTGGTTTGATGTTCCATTCCTTCACAGATTTTTATTTTTATTTTTATTTTTTTTATTTTTTTTATTTTTTTTTTAATTACATTTATATGCCGCCCTTCTCCGAAGACTCAGGGCGGCTTACAATTTTTGGAGCACAACCCAATGTGCTCAGCAATAGCCTTCATTCCATTGCATATGCCTGCTTATTACTAAGCGGCATTTTTACAAGGTCAGCTTATTGCCCCCAACAATCTTGGGTCCTCAATTTAAAGAACTGGGTGACCTGAGAATTGGAACTCAGAAGTTTTAAAGAAAACAGAATGAAAAGGAAAATGAGAGAGAGGTAATAATTTTTCATGATAATTATCTGTGTAGAGTCTGGTAAAGGATGGGAAATTTGAGCAGGCTTTCTCATATTTCAACATATTTTGCCCTCTCTCACATTTATTCTTATCTGCATCTCTTCTGAAGCTTGGCTGTCATTCAGTAACCTTTGGAGATTGGCCTTTCTCAAGATCATATACAGGTGAAACTCAAAAAATTAGAATATCGTGCAAAAGTTCATTTATTTCAGTAATGCAACTTAAAAGGTGAAACTAATGTATGAGATAGACTCATTACAGGCAAAGCAAGATAGTTCAAGCCATTATTTGCCATAATTGTGATGATTATGGCTTACAGCTCATGAAAACCCCAAATCCACAATCTCAGAAAATTAGAATATGACATGCAATCAATAAAACAAGGATTGTACATAGAACAATATTGGACCTCTGAAAAGTATAAGCATGCATATGTATTCAGTACTTGGTTTGGGCCCCTTTTGCAGCGATTACTGCCTCAATGAGGCGTGGCATGGAAGCTATCAGCCTATGGCACTGCTGAGGTGTTATGGAAGACCAGGATGCTTCAATAGCAGCCTTCAGCTCTTCTGCATTGTTCGGTCTCATGTCTCTCATCTTTCTCTTGACAATGCCCCATAGATTCTCTATGGGGTTCAGGTCAGGTGAGGGTTAGGGTTAGGGTTGCAGTGTGTGCCTCTCCATTCTTCCTCCAGACTCTGGGTCCTTGGTTTCCAAATGAGATGCAAAAGTTGCTCTCATCAGAAAAGAGGACTTTGGACCACTGAGCAACAGATCAGGTCTATTTTTCTTTAGCCCAGGTAAGACGCTTCTGATGACATTTGAAGCCCATGTCCAGGATCCGTCTGTGTGTGGTGGCTCTTGATGCACTGACTCCAGCCTTAGTCCACTCCTTGTGAAAGTCCCCAGCACTTTTGAATGGCCTTTTCCTGACAATCCTCTCCAGGCTGTGGTCATCCCTGCTGCTTGTGCACCTTTTTCTTCCACATTTTTCCCTTCCACATAACTTTCTATTAATGTGCTTTGATGCAGCACTTTGGGAACATCAACTTCTTTTGCAATTACCTTTTGAGGCTTTCCCTCCTTATGGAGGGTGTCAATGATGGTTTTCTGCACAACTGTCAGGTCAGCAGTCTTTCCCATGATTGTGATTCCTACTGAACCAGACTGAGAGACCATTTAAAGGCTCAGGAACCCTTTGCAGGTGTTATGGCTTAATTAGCTGATTAGAGTGGGACACTTTGAGCCTAGAATATTGCACCTTTTCACAATATTCTAATTTTCTGAGATTGTGGATTTGGGGTTTTCATGAGCTGTAAGCCATAATCATCACAATTATGGCAAATCACGGCTTGAACTACCTTGCTTTGCATGTAATGAGTCTATCTCATATATTATTTTCACCTTTTAAGTTGCATTACTGAAATAAATGAACTTTTGCACGATATTCTAATTTTTCGAGTTTCACCTGTAATTGGAACCCTGCTAAATATGTATGTTACTTAAGTCATATTTGTTTCACATTTCTTGCCGGCTTCAGTAGTGTCTGAAGGCAAAGGGTGACTATGGTAGTTTACTACACTACTGTCAGGGAATTCTAGCAGAGATTTTAATATAACAAGATGTTCCTGATGGAGCCAATAATTGGTCCAATCTAGCTCACATTTTTGTCTGGGCTTCACATGACAGTGGTATTCCAGAGTCTAAGGCTCAGAGGCACATAGCTATCAGTTTCTTTTTTAAATTGCCAGCAATTGAACTAAAACCAGCCTGCATGAGAAAATATGCCTTGGTTGTTAATCAGTTATGGACCCGCCCATCATAGTCAATGTGAGATGAACATAACCATCAATATCAGTGACCTTTTGCAGCCACCTTCTTCTGTGTCTCATTGTTTGTTCCTTATTCACACCACAGCCTTTTCTGTCATCTTTCGATTTTTTATTTGCTTTGGATTGTTACGAAAGCTAGGCTGCTAGAACACTTCCTTCCAAAACCCAGCCAAATCAAATAGGAACACGTTTATTTATTTGCTAAACAGCACTGGAGTCTCACATGCAACTGTGCTGAAGTTGATACCAAAATGAGATGTCTCAGATGCAATTCCCATGTGTTACCCCACATGAGCAGGAAGATTTAAACTACATTTAATCAGAAATAATTATCCATGGTCCCCCCAAATTTAAATAAGCGATGAAATAAATAATAAATGTGGTAGTAAGAGAGGACAATGTTTAGTTTCTTAGGATGACGCTCTCACTGAAATGCTTGCTTATCTTGTTTTAGGACGTTTTATGGCAGAAAGGTGATGAACTGCTTTATTATCTAAGCTGTTGCAGGTGCGAGTTAGTTTTCTAGCAAACAGCCATAAATTGTTTCCCAAATGTACTGATCTGGTTTCCTGATTATATGTCCCGATGAGGGATACATAGGATGGAGATTTACTGCTACGGTAGAAATCACTGTGCAACTTTTTTCTGGCCAGTTGGTTCCAGTGTCTTAGCCCAGCTGAACGAAATGTTATGCCAAGGAACAGACAGTTGAAAAGTAAGCCATGAGTAAGAAAGGAGACATTAACATTGCTGCATATGCCTTCCTTTCATTCTTGGATGCATTTGCTTTTAAAATGATTTGGTCAGTGCACAATTTTAAGACATGGATCAGTAACCATAATGTCAAGATTATGCTCAGGAATAGGAAAACTATGGATGCCCTTAGGGAAGCAGCTCACAATTGTGCCAAGGACCGGTTTCACAGAGGGCGGGGTTTTTTTGCGGACTGGGTGGGGGCGTGGTTTAGTGCCCTGCCTGCATCCCGCATCTGTGTGGATGGGGTTTTGCTTACTTATACAACCCAGTTCCTGGTGGGCCTCAGATCAGTGCCAGTTCACAGCCCAGGGGTTGGGGACCCTTGCCTTAAGATGTTCAACAGATGTTTTCTAGATTCCTTATAACAGCTGCTGGGCACTATGGCTGAGCGACACCTTGAAAGATCACAAGCTCCCAACTCCTGACCAGACTTCCCTGCACTCAGATTCCAAGTGTTGTTAGATTTTAATTTCCATCATCCCATGAATAATTATTTCACTTACAGGGAAGTTGGGATCTAAGTACGTTTCACAATAGAGATTCACAGACATCATATCATGAGTTAATGTAAAAAATTGCGGATCATTTTATAGGCTCACATCTCAAACCAATGCCACCATTCTAGGCTTCACATGATGGGCTAGTAACAGCAGGTGCTAGTCAATTTCAGCATCTTTCTCATATCTAAATTGGTATAAATCTGTTGCAATAATGAATCAGGCCGAAGTCTTAAAGGATAGTATTGTCTGGACCTCTGAAAATAAAGTGATGCTACAAAGCAGGCTCTGTTTCTTTTTCTCTGGCTTCAACAGTCTCAAATATAGGATATCTAAACTTTTGCTGAATCATTTCCAGAGGTTTAGAATGTTAGACAAAAATAGAATTCGACGTCACTTTTTTAAAAATAGAATTCCATGTCAATTCCATGTATCTGTGTCACATTGACAATTGTTATGATGGCAACCAGAGCAGCAGTGATTTTATTTTCATCACCCACAGGTAATCTGCCTTTTTTTAGATTTAGAATTTTTAAAAAATATTTTACATATTAACATACACAATTACCACAAGCTTTCAATTTATAGAAAAAAACTTTAAAAATAATAGAAATTTTAAAAAACACAAAATAAAAAAAACAGCTTCAAAGATTTAAAAAAGGGAAAATTTATATGTCAAAAGTCATCAATTTATGAATATATGCTATTATAATCAATACAAAATGTTATTATAAAATATAATAAAATCTCTGTCCTGTAATCTGCAAAGCGCCAAATAAGCTTTCAGTAGCAAGACAAAGTTGCAGGAAATAAAGCATATTAAATCAGAACTGAGCTTTTTGATTCATAAGATCAAACTAAAATGGAACAAAGAAACAAAGAAGTAGTATATTAGAGACCAACTATCAGATCTGAAAGGGAAGGTTGCAGAAAAACAGGAACATACTATCAGATTAATAAAAAACTACAGAGGAATGTCAAATATCATGTGAGCTTTGACTTAGGAAGATCTGGTTCTTTCTAGATCACTAGATCTAAGCTGCAAAAAAGCCTGATTAACTGTTTATTAAGTAAAAGCCATAGGTGTGCTTGAAAATCAGCTCCAGTTCCATAATTACTCCAAATCATTTCACTTTATCACATTAAAGACAAGTAGTTGAGGAATTACTATGAGGCAGATAATACTTAGACAGGGGAACATAGCTAATGCAATGCTTATTTACATGTCGTTAAAATTGATTATGTGGAGTTTGTCTGGAAGGCTTTTATCAACATTGGTAAGACTAGTTGAAACTGTTTATTCAAACTAGACAGAAGTTTATAGCTTTGCTCAACTCAAAGATTCCTGTTATTTCTGAAATAATCAGCATCCTGAAAGATATGTATGTGATAGATAAGTATAGAAAAAATAGTAAGCCTGAATAATCTAATTTGAAAATATAGATTGTTGCTTTCAAAACATCCTTCTGCAATATGACACTATGACATATTTCTTGATGGGTCAAATCTGCTGGGATGGTTCACAATTCTTATGGCATAACACAATTTATTGTCTTGAATGTGCCACAAGATACTGAGCTGGGTTTGAGAACAAGAGAATCATGTTGTTTACGCCACATTTATTTAGCATCAGTTATATGGTTAAAAAGTGGGAAATGTATTGTTGATAGCAGAGATCAAGTAATATTTCCTTGCAACACTCACATAATAGGGACTTGGTGGTGCAGGCTGCAAAATGCCTAGCACTTAAGTTCCAGCTGCCTGCAATTATTGCAGGCTCGAATCCCACCAGGCTCAAGGTTGACTCAGCCTTCCATCCCCCTGGGGGTAGGTAAACTGAGGACCCAAGATTGTTGGGGGAAATAAGCTGACTTTGTAAAAATGCTGCTTAGTAATAATAAGCAAGCATATACCATGGAATGAAGGCTATTGCTGAGCACATTGGGTTGTATCCCAAAAATTGTAAGCCGCTCTGAGTCTTTGGAGAAGGGTGGCATATAAATGTAATTTAAAAAAATGCAGAATCAAAATCATTTTTGATACCTTGCCTACATTTCTTTGGAATTAATAATTCACCATAATCCACAAATATGGCAAAAGGCATTTTTCTCTCTAATCCATAACATTTTATCCTCCAGATGTTCAAAAACATTATTTTACTAACATCTATCTTGCTACTCAATACCTAGTTAATTGAACTAAGAAATTATCTAAATTATTCTAGCTCATTCGGAAGAAAATTCCTGGGATTAGTTAATTGCAATCTTGACTAGGAATATTGAAGAAGTTACCTGGAAAAGCAGTGAAATGTTTCAAACTGAAAGGAAAGAGGTCCAGTTGCAATGACTCGATTTCCAGACAATCTTGACTATTGGCATATATTTTGGATGGGGCTGCCTTTGGTACAGTGATGGGGTTCAAATTTTTTTACTACCAGTTCTGTGGGCGTGGCTTGGTGGGCATGGTGTGGCTTGGTGGGCGTGTCAGGGGAAGGTTACTGCAAAATCCCATTCCCTCCCCACCCCACTAATCTGCTTTCCTGCTCTGTACTCCTGTGCAGGGCAACAAAAGAAGACCCAGCCGATCAGCTGGGACATGGGAGGCAGAGAATAGATGGAGGCGGGGCCAGTCAGAGGTGGTGTTTGCCAGTTCTTCGAATTACTCAAAATTTCCACTACCGGTTCTCCAGAACTGGTCAGAACCTGCTGAATACCACCTCTGTTTTGGTACAGAACTCAAAAAGTAGATTAGGCTCTTTCAGAAAGCAAGGAAACCCCAAATTACTTGTGTTAAAAACATTGCAAAGCTGTTTCTAGGCAAAATACCGAAAGACCTATAGTACTGCTTTCTACATTGGTTCCTCTTCCCTGATTCACCGAGTTCTTTTGAGATTTGTCAACAATGACCACAAACTTATCTAGTGGCAACTCAGAATTCAGCTATCTCACTGGCTGCTCAGATCTCTGATATACACTTACTACCGAGATGAAGAGGGCTTCTTGGTTCATCTTTTACAATAGGGGCGTCAAACTTGTGGGATCACATTTTTGTCACATGATGTATTGTGACTTTCTCCCTTCACTAAACTGGGGGTGGGGGTGGCCAGCGTGTGATGCATCTACCCCCATGGCCCACGAGTTTAGCACCCCTGTTCTACAAGATCCTCAAAAGCACACCTTTCCAAAATTAAGCTGTTGGTTTCAGCTTCTTTTAATATTACTGGTCTTAATATTAGTTTTAGGTAGCCCTTCCTTAATGATTGGCCAGTTTAGTAACCTATGAAAGTTACAACAGCTAACAAAATAACTTTATGACTTGGCAACTATTGCAGAATCCCACAGTCATTTGATTGACATTTTGCACACTTTACACCTGGCTTCTAACAATCAGTCAATGGAGAAGCTGGCAGTAAAACCCCAAGTCATGTGATGTCTTCCTCAATGATCACATTGCTTAGCAATGGAGTTGGTAATCCCAATTGTGGTTGTTAAATTAGGTAAATGGACTGTAAAATGCTAAGAAACCTCATTGGACAGTGAAATATGGCTAAACAATAAAATATTTTGCTTGCCTTATTTATCCAAATAACCTACCCAACCTTCTATCCTTGAACTCAGCTGAGAAATTCAATTGCCAGGATGATGCCACACAAAGAAGACCATCCTAAGTTATCTGAAGGAATAGTCAGACTCTTTACAAGACTTGTATTTTCAATTGCACAATATTGTTAAGTCACAGAAAATGTCAACCTGTTGGAGGACTGATGTAATTCTTATGTAACTCTGTTTACATCAACATCTTTTCCTCTTTGCTCAGCCTGAAGGTCTCCTGCTGTGGTAATCCTTTTGACCCTCTAATGATTTCAGCACAAGGATTTTGTTGCACTTGTTGGCTCTGATTCTCACCAGCTGGGACTTAGTGGGACACTATGAAAATCTTTCCATAACATCAGCATAAACCCAATTTGGAAAAGTCCAGTTTTTCTCCTTAACTATAATATAACATTACATATTACTGCTGATAATGACATTCTGGAAAAAGACTGGAGGCTCTTTAAGTTCGGGTAAGGCAACGTGCAATTTGTGGATGGTTCTGGTGGCCCAAAACTCTGCTAAAGAGACTTTGATTGTGGGATCTGCTGAATATTCCAGATCTGCCACCCCTACTACCATAAGTAGACCAGACTAGGTAATCAGATCCATTAGAAGGCTGGAAATTCTTTTGTTGAGATTGGCTATAATAACGGAATCTTGCTAATCTGGTTGTACTGTTGTTCTCCTTTCTTCTCCTTCTAAATCATTGAATAGGGGAGATACCTGCCTCAGCTGCTTCAGCCCGCTTTGCTGTGGTAGTGGTTCTTGCACATCTTCCTCAAGATCATCTTCATTAATCTTTATAGGCTTAAAATACAAATCTTAACACTTTACATGAATGAAGCTTTGTCCTATAGGCAAGCTACATTAAATCCATGCTTGCTGGTAGTTCTTAGACTTGCACAAAGATAGTGCATGTTTAGCTGCCTTTTGCATAACATATTTCATCCATTTAGTTTTGAAATTTCACAAGGATGTTCCAAGATATATACACAAGAAAAACAAATACTTAGGACTTAAGTATTACAAATATATATGTGTATATGTAAACACACACACACAATGGGGACTCCAGAAAGAAGAAAGAGTTGGTTGAAAACCTCTCTCTCTCTCTCTCTCTCTCTGCCTCTGTCTCCTCCTCCCCCTCTCCTTCTCCCTCCCTCTCTTCCTCCCTCCTTCTCTCTCTCTCCCTCCCCCCTCTCTCCCCCTCTCCCTCTCTCCATCTTCAACCATCTCTTTCATCTTTCTGGAGTCCCTGTTGCATTGGCTTTTTGAGGTTTCTCTTCCATCTATGGTCCCTTCCATGGCCGTTCCATGTGTTTAATATGTGTAATGGGAGCATACTCAGAAGTACATTTGTGTCTACAATAATGCATACTACTATTATTAGCACCTGATCATATGAATTGCAGCCAGAGTGGCTTACAGGCATCCCTATTAGTCATCTTTATATACACCAACAGTGTTTCATGAGGACAGTAGCTGATGTGTCAAAAGCTTTATTAAAAGTTGGTCTCCAAGTGCATATACCAGAAGAGACCTTGTCACTGTCATATGTCTTTCTATGATTTAATTTGCTTTTTATAGGCAAGTATGTGATATTAATCAACTGAAAATGCCATTTCTTGACTATTCTAAACATTTTACAAATATAACAAAATGTTTTAATAGTGGGGGCTTGGGGGTGCTTTTACAGCTTTCAATGCTGAAGAACATGTGCTAATGGGAGGCAAAGATGGATAATTTAGGGCATATGAAACAGATACCTTAACTACCATAGTTTTTTTTCTTTCTTATGCAGTATGATGGGTTTTTTTTAAAAAAAGATATATATGGCGTTTTAATGAATAATGTGGCCAGTTGATGGTTACTGTCTAAATAACTTTCTATACCGCCAAAGATTGTGATGGAAGAATTTCTACATAGCTGTGCTTTACCCATCCATACAGTACTTGTTTTGATTTGTGTAGCATTGACAGATAAGCTTTCAAAATAGATGTACACAATAGATTCTATGTGCACCATTAGGCTTCCTGACTATTGAGAGAAAGACTGTGGCTCAGTATGCAAGATCCCAGGTTCAGTTCCTGGTATCTTCAGGTGGAATTGGCAAAGACTTTCCAAGATTTCATACACCTGCAACCTTGGGAAGTACTTACCAGTTAGAACAGATAATGCTGAACTCAATAAGGAAGACATCCTTTTTGATTTAATGCAATTTCCTGTGTGCCTCTTGGGTCTTGTGAGAGAATCTGATACACCCATGAGAGAGTGAGTCAATAACATATTCAAGCAAAAAGTGGACTGACACTCCTCCCCCCCCTCCCCCCCTCCCTCCCCCTCCTCCCCCCAACCAAAAACATAACAGTGCTAATGAAACCAGAAAATAAAATGTGAATGTGAAACTAGCTCAGTCCTTTAATACATTATTAAATTTAGCCATACAGACCATCTATTGCTCCATCTTCTTTCACTTCTGTGAAATCAAGAGCAGGGAACAAATAATCGGAAAACATTTTTTATGAAGAACTTGTACAGGACTATTTCTTTAGCTCAGTGATTTTCACATGTGTGCAAACAATTTAATAAACAGTACCCAACGGAAGGAAAATGTTTAAATGAGAACAATGTCATAAATAGAGATGTCCTTCTTTCATGTATTGGATTAAGAGTTTTTTGTTTAACAAAGGTAGCAAATGTGGTAATAAAATGCGAGGCATGTATTTTGGCTCAGATGGTACATTCTGTGCATTGTTGTGTGAGAACAAGGAAATACTTAAAAGATCACCATACTGTGTTCTTGCCACTACTATGATTTACCGGATTAATAAGTTACTCATTATCTGAACTCTTTAGAAGGAGTTTACAGAATATTTAGGTGAACTGAAAACAACAAGTACAGACCTGTGACATCATTAAACATACATCGTAATATGACTTTTAACAATCAATTCAAAGTAGAGCACAGTGACTTTTTATTTTTTTATAGCCTGATCTAATTTGGGAATGTGATGGAAAACATTTTCAGATTCATTTTATATGAATGTGAATTCAGACCTGCAGAAGGCTAAAATGTTTTGACTTTATCCATAAATGTAGTACAGTGGTTAAGGTATTGGACTAAATACCCACATATTCCCATGTGACCATAAATGTCATTGAGTGAATCTCAATTGATTCTCAGCCCAACCTACCTCCTTATGTCTGCCATGCCCCTGCTCTGTGGGCTTGCTGAGGAGAAGGAAGGAAGGAAGGAAGGAAGGAAGGAAGGAAGGAAGGAAGGAAGGAAGGAAGGAAGGCAGGCCAGTCGGCCAAAGGCTATTCATTCAACATTCCCATAAAATACATTCTATTAAACTGCCTTGGTCCTGATAACTAAAGTTCCTTTCAGCTAAATCTTCAGGTGAAGAAGACTCACTGTGAGCAAGAATGAGTGAGTTTATTTGCCAAAGTGATCATCCATCATTCTAGTGATTCTCTTCTAACAAGTACTCATATATTCAGATTGTAAACATTGGCTAGTTAGGAGAAAATACCTTTTAGCACTCTGAAGGTTCATTTTTAATAATAGTTTTCTTTTAAAAAGTCCACAATTTGGCAGACAAAGTTTGAGTACTGAGATGAATGGATGGAGAAATTTTGGGGATATTTCAGATGCTGATTTAAAATCTTCCTACAAATACACTGGGAAATCATGGTCTGTTTTTCACTGATCTATCACCTAAGTTAGCTGACATGATTTATGGGACTCTGAAAAAAAATCATAAAAGAAATTTCATACCCCTTGGGCTGCAAGTTGCTATTCTCTGTTTGGTAATAATAAAGATTGCACATAGCAAATTGAGAAGCTGAGTAAGTCAGTTGGAGAGAACTCAGTGTGAGGTGTGGCATACAGCATGCTAACAAGTTTCAGTTGCCATGAATATTAAGAAAAGCCCCAAGAAACCCAGGCCAGTCCCTGTGACATACATGGATATTTATTGACTTTATCAGTAATGGAAGGCTTATGTACAGTTGGCGTGGTGTACAATGTGTTGGGTGGTGGAGGATGGAAATTTTTCCTAGATGGATAAAGAAACATCAATTTCCTCAACAGAGATAGATCAGGAAGTTGTCATCACTGATTATAGTCACATAGAAACTGCTTCTGAGGTGAAGACTTCCAATCAAAATTCAGCAATAGGAGACTGAGAATCTTTGAATCAGTATGTGAAAGAGAGACCTTTAAGGGGCCGTAAATGAAATCTTATTTGATTTCCTCAACAAGTATCAGGAAATAGCATATCTGACAGATGACTGGCTATTAAGGTATTTAGCTTCTGTGTTACATTCTCCCAGCTCATAAACAGCAACTGGAAATAATTTTTCTCCCTGCATCCAAATGCATTACTGCATATCTTATTTCTTTCATCTACTATATATTTTTTGTTCTGAAGACACATATTGCTCAATGCACATTCATTTCTCTGGGACTAGTCCTCATTTAAGTGCTTTGGGAAAGAAACTGTTATTCAGGCAAAATGGAATCAAACCAACTCAGAAATTCAGTGGTTTTGTGATGCCCCCTTCTATTTCTTTGCATTGTTCTACTGATTCTTCAGGATGTTCATTTGGAGTATGTCCCACTGAAAATAAAGCTTATTTCTGATAAGGCTAGCAAAGGATTCAATCATATCTAATATTTTCTATTTATCTTTCTCTCTAAAAAGGAAAGTCTGCTGTTGATAAAATATTTGATTTTGTATTGGCTTCTAAAAGATGCTGCAACATATATCAGACACAGCAAAAGTCATTTCATGTGGGTTTCAAATAAAATCGAATAGCATGAGGAAAGATAATTGTAATGCCTTTCTTTGAAAGGATATTTAATTACATTCTACCTTTATAATAAAATGAACGGTAGGAAGATCTGTATACTTTTTAGGAGATATTTGTCTTCTGTCTAGGGTGGGGTTTAGTGAAATGGGGAGCAACTGTTTTAGGTAAAAGGGATTCCCAAGCCACTACAAAAGAGTGCTTACAAAAAACCAACCAACCAATCAACCAACTAAACAAACAAACCAAACAACCCAAAGTAAAGGCTGTTGCTATTTTTGTGAACCTCAAGAATTTCATTTTACTTTTGATGTTCGACGAATATGAAATAGCCAGTTTTGTAGTGGAAAAAATACCTGCTGACCCTTTTAGTTAAAGACTAATGATTCTGTTCATTTCAGTGGTGAAATGGATCCATCATTTTTGATACATCATATTACAGGCATTTTGGTCTGATTCTGTATATTTCTATTCCCATTGATTCAAAAAGCCCTTCATCTAATTGATTGGCATCTTTCTTCACACCCACATTCTTGCATACTTAGTCTCTTTAAAAAACAAACACCTCTAGTCACAACCAGTCATTTCCTCTGAAACAGTAGCTGCATTGATAGTCTTTTGGATTTCTGAGTTCATAAATGCAAATCTAATTGCAGATATGAATTATACTCTCTTCACTTGATCATGTTTTATTCATAATCCCATGACACTATAAATTTTCGAGGAATGTTTGCTTTTGACTTTTTGTGTGAACATTTGCTCTATGTCATCTATTTAGCAAAATTTCTGTCACCCTGAAATTAAATTTAATAATAATGCACTGGTGAAGTTTGTTTATGCCCCAGTCTTTTTTTTTGCTATCTATTCCTTATTGCTTGATATAAATTGAAGCTGTTGTGGGACTTAACCAATTATAGGTAGTCCTTGTTTGCTGACTGCCTCATTTAGCATCAGTTACAACTGTGATAAAAAAGTAACTTTGCAACTAATCCTTGTATTTACAACCTTTGAAGGTCTGTAAAACAAAGGAAAGCCGAAGTACAATGATAAGCACAGTTGTGGTTTCACTTAGCAACCACTTCACTTAACCACTTGCCAGTCACAATTGTGGTTGCTAAATGAGTCTACTTGTATGTTTCTGACAATACTGTGAAGGAATAAAACAATTTGGCATAGATCAAATTGTGTTGAACGCAACCTTTGTGCTTACCGCTCATTTGCTTGAATTAAAGGCAAAGATAAATCCATTGGGTTGAATCTGATTTGGAAGATGTGAATTGTATCCTGGAGTTGATTTAGAATGAATGCAGTGAGAGAGCAGAGCAAGGTATGTTGGTTAGATCAAAACAAGTCAAGACAAAGGTATAAATACAAGAAAAAAGGTGAGTTTAAACTCACCAAGACAAGAAAAAAAAAAGCCAGTATTAACGAACAAATACACCAATAAATCAAACTGTATTTTCTTCAATTTGTCAAGTTTTTTTTAAATCAAATTGCAAGATAGGGCTTTCAGCTCAGAGACTTTGACTTCTGAGCTGGCTTTATGTCATAAAATTATCAATTTCATGTAATGACCTTATAACATATAAGAAGTAAATTATCTTATTTATTTGTATCCTGCCTTTATTATTTTTACAAGTGCCTCAAGGCAGCAAACATATCTAACACACCTTCTGCCTCCTATTTTCTCCACAACAACAACAACAGCAACAACACTGTGAAGTGGGTTGGGCTGAGAACGACTGACGAGCCCAAAGGTCATTCAGTTAGCTTTCATGGCTAAGGCAGGACTTGAATTCTATATGACCACAAGCAATTTCTTAAAGCTCTCTGTGCCATACTTTTCACATTTCTGAAGTGTGGTACTTAATTTATAGAAATTAAGCTAAATAATGCTCTTTTTCAGTCCAAGCAAAATGAAATACTTGCATTTTAAAATTGCCTGGCACATCTTCAGAAGATGCTCCTTTGTCTTCCAAATATCTATTTCATTTGCTCCAGCAAACAGAAGCATTATTCCATGTGATTTATACCACACAGTATTAAGTAATTTCAATTTATACATTAGTGTTCTGGTAGCTAATTGAAAGTGATACTAGATTTAATCCATTTGGAATGATTCAAAGACAAGCATTTTAATGTCTTATTAATATTAGGGTGGAAACAAATTAAGGCTCTATTTCACTTTCCAGCTGAAATTAATGGGACCTTAAAGTCTTTAACATTGGTTGGATCATACCCATCATTGTTAATACCATAAATCATAGGATTGGTTGATAAATGATACTTGTTCTAATCTAAAGATTTTTAGATTAGTGATATCTTTTTGTAGCCATACATTTCATCCTTAGGGGGCACTCTTATACCACTTTCTATTACCAATAATGTTTGTACATAATCTGGAACTAACTTCATTATAAGTGTCACCTGTGCTCAAATTTCCATCATAAAAGAAATCAGTGGCATAAAATATTGGAGGCACAAGTTTTGACAAACTAAAATAGGGCAGTGAATTTGAACTTTGCACTGGGATTATATAGGAATATACAGTTATTTAAAAATAGAACCATAATTTGCTATAAATCTTGCTCATATTTGCAAACCCAATTTAAGATGCAATTAATATTTTTATAACAATGCATGTTAAGTGAAAAAAGTGATAGCTAGAAGAAATAACTGTTATTATTCTTTCCTAGTTTACTGGAAAGCTACAGAAAATCTAACAAAGATTTATATTAACCAGCCCTGGGATATCATGTGAATATAGTTGTTTGGTACTTTACCCACCTGGTTAAGCAGGTTGTAAAATATATATCATCACTGAGTAATTCAAAGGAATTGTAGTTTCTGTTTTGGTCAGTACTTGACTATAGGATTGGGAAGTTAGTCTGTTTCATCAGACCATGGAAAAAACAACACACATTAAGTTCACCAATAGATGCAGTTATGCAGGGGTGGGATGCTACTGGTTCTGCCCGGCTCTATATAACCAGTAGCTCTGAAGAGCAGCAGACACCGAACCAGTTCTGTGTCTGCTGATGTTTGCCCCACCCACCTGCCCAGGCTCTTACCTGTCCTTTATTTCCTGCTTTTTCAACCTCAGCTGCTTTGCGCGGCACAGCTGAGGTTGAAAAAGCAGTAAAAAAGTGGCTTTTCAAATGCTGCGCACCCACACGCAGCACTTATCTGCTGTCCCGGCAGCACAGCTAAAGGTTTTCTTACATGGACGCGCAGTGTGCGTCTGGTGTGTGCGTGCATGAAGCGCACATATGCGCAAAACATAATCACCGAACTGGTAGTAACACCGGTTGAATCCCACCACTGCTGTTATGCCAATAGCAGTCAGCCAATGTTATTCTGGTTAACAAACTTGGTGGTCTTTTTATCTGCATCATGGTTGCTGGTGCAATCTTCCCTGTACATAGCAAAATTGAATTCAACAACAGAAGGTAAAAGGTATGTGGCACAGCTCTAATACTTTTCTTCAAGCTGGTATTCAAGATATGTGCAAATGTACCACTGGCTGTGGATATTGGTAGCTGTACTTGAATAATTCTGGAGCTTATGAAGCACATCCATGCCGAGCAACATATCGAATCAAATATAGTGGTTTGGAATATTTATAATGTTCCTATTTTTTTTAATCCTTGAGGATGCATCACATTGCCTTACACAAACAAGAGATTGGAGTTATAAAATATTGTAAATATTTTATAATATATTTTAATCTTTATTATGCTTATAATTGTTATTTTATTTATTAAAATTCTGGTTTGACGCCCAGAAACACTTGATGAGATTGGGAGCCATATAAACTAACGAACGAACGAATGAACGAACTAACTAACTAACTAACTAACTAACTAACTAACTAACTAACTAACTTTTCCCCTCATTTCAAAGCCATGAGATTAGAATGTGTGCCTATGAATGTGAGTCATATTAATTCCTGATATACAATGGCTGAACAGCTTCTGTCGGCTCACAGCATAGCAGGACAAGAAACCTCTCCTCCTCCTCCCAACAAGAGATCCAGCTCCAGAAGAGGCAGATCAGCCAGTCAGGAGGCAGCTGAAAAAATTAAATCCAAGGCTATCTACTCTAGAAAACCATCAAGGGCTGAAGAGAAGGATGCCAACAGGAGACAGAAAGCCCTGGAGAGGCAGTTTTCCAGAGTGCAAGAGAAGGCTCAGCAGGAAAGCATCACATCTCTTGCCTTGACTGAAACTGCTATTCCCCACCAGCCCCTAGCCAGCTTTGCAGACTTGTGTTGAAATTCATATGAGCTGGTCACCAGAGTCATATGAATTCCTGATATACAATCTGAATTTAACTGATTTGTTTAAGTGGTACCCAAGATATAATGAATGACAATTTATAGACCTCAATACCTTGTTGCCTGACTTCTCCAAATTAATTGGAAACAGCAAGACAGCAGCTAAGAGTGCTGCAGCTGGCAGAGAAAGGTGTTCCCCCCCCCCGGCTTTAACTTTCTGTGTGGCATTCCAGTGAGCCACATTTGGCATACTGAATATATTACACCAAGGAAAAGAATCCTGCTGACTCCATAGCATTCAATGGGAGAACTATGTTAATTGCACAGAATGCATGCAGAATAGCATTCTCCCTGCTGCACATTTAACAGAGAATAAAGACGGAAATGCTTTGTACTTCCCACCCAGCTCTGACACTCAGCTTCTAGGATTACAATCATTCTAAAATGGGAGAAAAAGTAGTTTTATTGGATGCCATCTTGCACATCAATCTGCAGGGGAGGACCCGATGTTATCTTTATTTGGGGAATACTTGTAGGCCAGGTGCATTGGCTATGGAGCCCTTGTGTGAATCCCAGATTCCATATATTGAAGTAAGTTTTTTTTAGGTTGAATATACCAAGTGCACATGATTCTTAATTCTTACTTCCGGTAACAAATTACTTTTTTGCAAGACATAATTACCCATGTAACAATGTTAGGTCTTTCAAATAATAGAGTTGGAAAGGATCTTGGAGGTCTTCTAATCCAACCCTCTGCTCAAGTAGAAGACTCTGTACCAGGGGTCCCCAAACTTGGCAACTTTAAGACTTGTGGACTTCAACTCCCAGAATTCTGGAAGTTGAAGTCCACAAGTCTTAAAGTTGTCAAGTTTGGAGACCTCTGCCCTATACCATTCCAGAAAAGTGGCTGTCCAATCTCTTCTTAAAAGCCTCTGATGATGGAGCACCTTTGACTTCTGAAGGCAAACCATTCCACGGATTACTCTCCACACACCCCACATTTACACTTCTGGGGGAATTTCTTTTACTAAATAATGCTTTTTTGTGCAAATTTCCAATCTAAACACATAGATATTAGCAGCTGCTAAATATGCTGTGTTGCACCACACCATTCACAGAGACATCTGTAGCACAGCCCTTCTACATGCCCAGTTGTCTAACAGTATTCAGATTATGCTCTGAATGGTTTGAAGCACATGGTTCAGTGTGGAAATAGTTGAAACTCTAGTGTGCAATCAAACCTCTGCCTAATAATAATAATAATAATAATAATAATAATAATAATAATACAGTGGAGGAGAGCTGAGCAGTCAATCTAGCATTATAAGGTGAGGAGAAGAGTTAGATGTTTTCATACACCCCCCTGCAGGATGGAAATATTCAAGGAAAAACATTTGGTCCAATTTCTCTCTTTGTTGTTATTATCATGCTGCAGATAAAGACATGAAGCAGATCTCTTGGGTGGACTTTAGGTTTTAGAATAGAATTCTTTATTGGCCAAGTGTGATTGGACACAGAAGGAATTTGTCTTGGTGCAAATGCTCTCAGTATTCATAAAAGATACATTCGTCAAGAGTCAAGAATCATAAGGTACAGCATTTTATAATAGTCATAGGGTACAATAAGCAATCAAACCATACTAGGAAACAGTCAATAAAAATCATTAGGATACGAGCAACAAGTTACAGTCATACAGTCACAAGTGGGAGGGGATGAGTGATAAGGAGTGATGAGAAGATTAATAGTAATAGTAGTGCAGACTTTATAAATAGTTGGATAGTGTTGAGGGAATTATTTTAGCCTTTTCCTTTAAAATAGTCCAATTAATTTTACTATTATTTGGTTATTTTTTTTCCACATTTTATTGATTAAAGTGAGAGGTTTACAGACTAAAACCAATGGACCCAGGAAGTCCTGTTCTCTCACAATTTATTTTTATTTTTGCAGTTGTAGCTGTGGTCTTTTCTAGAATTGCAATATGGTATACCAATGTGAATAAATAAATGATACTTAACAGTTTAACGATCTAGGATTCCACAAATCAGATCACCTTCAGGCCTAGTTGATTCCTTGCCTGCTGGTCTCAATTTGGTTTTTTTCAGGTAGTGGTAGCCCCTAGAAAATATTAGTTGGGGAGGGAAGCTTTGTATAATGGAACTTGCTACTAATCTACTCCCCTGCCCCAATTTCAGACTCCAAAGCTCTGCATTTCAACCCAGCGAATAACCATTACAGCTAATCACATACTGGGGCTGATGGTAGTCATAACAATTTGGAAGTACATCCCATTGTGCTGACTCCAGTTTACAAATAGTTTGGTTTCTTTTCCCTCTTTCTATTAGATGTTAGCGATTTTCAAACGAATCAGTTAGGAATAAAATTGAAGCAAACACCTTAATTAAACAGATACTGTTCATGTTTGGTGATACACATGCAGGTTGCATCAGAATGGAGTCCTGAGGGCTCTGTGCTTTCAGAGAGATATTCTGGTTAGCTGCTCAAATAATAGACCAGCCACACACAATGTTTGCAATAGGAAGCCAGCCTGTGTTTTAGAAAAAAGCCAAGCAAAGAGAATTCTAATGTTTTGGAAATGATCAGCAGGAGGGAGGATGAAGGCTGGGCTCCAAAAAGGCTGCTCGGGTTAATGTTGTGCATCCTGGATGCTGTGTGTGTGGCAACTTGCTCAGGCCCCCCAAGTGACCTATAATAAACAGGATGAAGGAAGAGCAGTCGCTGAATGGCGTGGTAGTGAGTGGCGCTGGCCTGCCAGGCAAACACATTGAAAATAAAATAAAATAAATAAAAGGAGGAAATTCTGCATCCAGAGATCTCAGATTCCAGAAGACAAATGATGACCTTTGGTGGTTATAAAGAGATACATGGGTTGCCTTTTGTTATCATCAATTGACTGAGAGAAAGTGTACATGGGTGTACAATTTATACCCATAAATCATTTGTTGGGGGCCACCACATTTAAACTGTGAGCAGAAACAACTGGTTTTTATTTGACTGCCGTAATAAAGCACACCACAACTAACAGCAAAAATAATATAAGATAAATCAGCTTAAGTGGAAGCAAATTAGGCAATTCCTGGGTTATTGTCATATATCAGCATCCATGTAAGTGATACTTATGTACTAGAAAGATGGAATAGAAATCAATCAATAAAAAGATTAGTGTTTACAATTAATGCAGATAGTTCTTGGCTTACATTTAGCAACTGTTCAAAGTTACAACGGCACCGAAAGTGTGACTTATGACTGGTCCTCCCACTGACAACTGTCTCAGAATATTTACAGTCATGTGATAAAAATAACAGATAATCAGAGTTGAAGGGGACCTTGTAGGTCATTTAGTCCAACCCCTGCCCAAGTAGGAGAGCCTATACCATTTCTGACAAATGGCAGTCCAATCTCTTCTTGAAAGTCTCAAGTGATGGTGCTCCCACAACTTCTGAGGGCAAGCTGTTCCATTGGTAGATTGTTCTCACTGTCGGAAAGTTTCTCCTTATTTCCAGGTTAAATCTCTCCTTGTTCAGTTTCCATCTATTATTCCTTGTCTGGCCTTTGGGTGCTTTAGAAAATAGCTTGAAATTTTGGGCACTTGTCAACTAGCATATATTTACTATAGTTGTAATGTCCTCTGGCCCTCTGATCACCATTTGTAACTTTTCTAGCTGGCTCCGGGCAAACAAAGTTGATGGGAGAAGCTGAATTCACTTAATGACTGCAGTGGTTCACTTAATTATGGCAAAAAAGAAAACTGGGTGTGATTCATGTAACAAATATCTTATGTATCAATGGAAATTCTGGTCCCAATTGTGGTAATAAGTTAGGACTATATTTCACCTGGATTTCAATAGCTGGCCAAAAATCCACTGGCATGTTTTTCTAACCACAAGATTTCCCCAACATATGAACTTTAAAAAATAATAGTGGTATTTTTAGAAATGTGCCAAAACATTTATTTAAAATCAGGATAGAAACTTTAACTTATTATGAAAACAATAGATCAGATGTGTTGAAAACAATGTCAGAAATGATTATCTAAAGCAAAGACAAAAGTCATGTTCTTTGTTACTCTCTTAATTAACAAAATAATTGAATCCAATCCATTATCTGTAATCTTGGTGAGGGGGTGGTGGATTCTTCTGTATTTTTATGTTAGCAGCATAAATCAATAACCACTGAGTGGTATAATTCACCTGAAAATCATTATGATTGGAGTTGAGTGTGGTTAATGGAAATAAAATGAGAAGTATTTTCATTGGAAAATTTTGTGCCAAACAGGTTCAGGAAACAGATCCCTGACCTTTCTTTCACCATGACAGATAGCTTTTGCATAATGAAATGGACACCCAGCTAGGATGGCTCAGTACTCTTAGATGTGTCTCATTTCTGTCATGATGGTCAGATAATTTCTTTCTCAGTAGAACGATCAAAAGATTTGAAGTTCAGGTTGTCCCCCCCCCAAAAAAAAGTCTTGAAAAATTTTGATACCATAGACTTAGACTTGTATACTGCTCCATAGTGCTTTACAGCACACTCTGAGTGCTTTACAAATGTCAGATTATTGCCCCCAACAATCTGGATACTCATTTTACCAATCTCAGAAGGATGGAAGGCTGAGTCAACCTTGAGCCAGTCAGGATCAAACTCCTGGCTGTGGGCAGAGTTAGTCTGCAGTATTGCATTATAACCATTGTGTTAAGTTTGCATGAAGAGACAGACGCGGAGTGCTTCAAGCTCTTAGTTTATTAGTGACTACAGCTCAGAACGGACCCAATTTGGCTGGGCTGCGGCTGCTACTTATAGCCAGCAGCCACAGTTGCCAGCCAATCAGAGTGCAGGGTTTCCCGCACTTTTTTAATCATTTCCAACATTTTACAAGAACAGTTCAAACTAAACCAATGACTTCAAACCTGCATACATAACACCCTTCCCCACTAGGTTCAGTCCATACTCAAACCCCAACCTATCTAATGTATTCTTTGAAATAGGTGGGGCTCTTACGTGTACGTTGAGACCTACGTGGTTCAGATGTTTTAAGGTTCTCACCTTGTGAGAGAGGAAATGTGTCTGCTGACATTTCCTTCCTTGGACTTGTAGTAATGGTAGAACCTGTTTGGTTACTACAACCTGGTCTCTCCTCCCAATCCATCTCCAACCCAATGTCAGCACCTAAATCAGGTAGTGATGTGCAATCTTCCATTTGTGAAAATGGTTGTTGGTATTGTGACAGGTTTTGGGATGGTTCCTGTCATGTTAGCTCGTTACACATGGGGTTGACTCTTACTTGCTGATTACTCTCATAATCCTCCCTTCCCCTAGAAGAGGCAGTAGGTATGGGAACCAGAGAGGAGCAAAAGCGATGCTCCTGAGGCAATCTGGATCTTAACTGATCAATGTGCCTGCTCCAGAGGACACCATCCTCCGTTTGTACCCTGTAAGACCTGGGGCCTGTGATTTGGGTTATCTCAGCAGGAATCCATAATGGTTCACCCATGAGGTTCTTAGCATAAACAGAATCACCCACAGTGAAAGTGCAAATTTTACTAGTGGAATCTAGTGGTGTGTTGGGTGCGTAAGTGGGATGGAGGCGGTCAAGGGGAGACCTGAGTTTCCTACCCATCAACAATTCAGCTGGGGTTAGATTAGTTGAGGGGTTGGGAGTGATATGCTGAACACTGAGAAGTTTTTCAACTCTCTCAGCGATATCCCCTGGACCCAATTGCTGAAGTTTTTCCTTGGTAAATCGTACCATATGTTCAGCCCGGCCATTAGCTGAAGGATGCCCAAGGGCTGTCAGGGCATGTCTGATACCCTGTTGTGCTAGATATGATTCAAAAAGGTTGGCAGTAAATTGAGGACCATTGTCAGAAACAAGCACATCAGGTAACCCATGAGTTACAAAAAGCTTTTTAAGCTGTTTGATGACAGCTTCAGTTGTGGTGGATGCCATAGGGATAACCTCCAGCCATTTGGAATATGCATCAACTATAATAAGGAAAGTGTGCCCTCTGGTAGGGCCAGCAAAATCAATGTGAATCCTGGACCATGGGCCCCTAGGACATTCCCATTCCTGTGTGGGGGCGAGAGGTGGGGCAGGCCTGACTACCTGACAGTTGGGACAAGATGCAACCCAGTTTTCAACCATTTTGTCAATACCTGGCCACCATACATAACTCCTGGCCAATCCCTTCATTCTGACAATTCCTGGATGACCCTCATGTAACATTTCCAAAACCTCTTTTTGTAATTTTGCAGGAATAACCACACTGTTTCCCCAAAAAATACATCCTCTTAATACAGATAATTCAGTTTGCCTGGATTTAAAAGGTTGGGCAAGTTGAGGTAGATCTTGAAGTGGCCAACCTTTCTTAATCCAGCCTATGACAGGAGCCAATAAAGTGTCTTTGGCAGTCTCTCTGGCAATTTGAGCAGCATGTACTGGAAGTTTGGCAACAGTTTCTAGAAAAAAGGTGTGAGTCTCAGGAACAGGGTCCTCAATGTGTGAAGGAAGTGGGCAGCGACTCAAAGCATCTGCATGCCCAATGTCTTTACCAGGTCTGTGGATCAGTTTGTATGAATAAGCAGCAAGAAATTCAGTCCATCTCAGCATTCTTGGTGACAGGATCGTGGGCGTTGGTTTGTCCCCTGCCACAATGCATAAAAGAGGTTTGTGATCTGTGACAATGGTAAATGTTCTCCCATATAAATACTCATGGAATTTTTTGACAGCTGCTACAATCGCCAAGGCTTCCTTGTCCAGTTGGCTGTAGTTCCTCTCTGCTTTAGTCAAGGTGCGAGAGTAAAATGCAATAGGAGCTTCCCTCCCGCTGGGAAGCATGTGGCTCAACCCCACTCCAAAAGGGGAGGCATCACAAGTCAGAACAACAGGAAAGTTCTCAGAGAACTGTATCAGCACAGCATCAGATGTGATTAGTCTCTTGATATTGTTAAATGCAGCTTGTTCCTTCCTCCCCAGACCCAAGCAGATTTTTGTCCAGCAACCTATGTAGGGGTTCTGTAATGGTTGCCTTCTGAGGTAGAAAACATATGATAGAAGTTAATTAGTCCCAAGAATGCTTGCAAATCTGTTTTGCATTTTGGCCTGGGGGCTTCTTTGATTGCCTGAACCTTTGCCTCTGTGGGGTGGATGCCATGTTTATCAATCATGTAACCCAAGAATTCCACTTTATCTGTTCTAAGTGTGCATTTTTCTTCTTTGACTTTTAACCCCGCTTTTTTGAATCTAGTTAAGACTTCCCTGAGTCTCTCGTGTAATTCAGTGTCATTTTCAGCAGAAATTAAAACATCATCAAAATAGGGTACCACCCCTGGCAACCCTTGTAACATTCTTTCCATAAGGCTTTGGAAGGTGCCTGGTGCCATGCTTATTCCAAATTGCAATCTTTTGCATTTGAAGGCACCTCTATGGGTCACAATGGTTTGGGCTTCAGCAGTGGCATCATCAACTGTTAATTGTTGATATGCCTGTGCCAGGTCCAACTTGGCAAAACTGTGCCCCTCCAAGAGAGTGTAATAAATGATGCACTACTGGAACTGGATATGCGCTCTGTTGTAGCGCATGGTTCAATGTCCCCTTGTAGTCTCTGCAGATTCTCACAGACCCATCAGCCTTGACTGGTGTGACTATGGGTGTCTCCCACCTGGAGTGATCAGTGGGCTCTAAAACCCCTTGGGCTATTAGTTTATCTAATTGTGCATCAATTTTTTCCTTTAAGGCAAATGGGACCCTTTTGGGTTTTAAATGGGTTGGTTGTACCTTGGGATCTAGGTTAAATGTGATGGGGGTCCCCAAGTACTTGCCTAATCCATCGCTGAAGACCTCTGGAAACTCAGACTTCAAGGCCTCTTCCCACTCAGTGTTGCTCACGTGATTGATGCTAGCCACCTCGATGCCCAGCGGGTTGAACCACTCAAGGCCCAGCAGACTTGGGTGGTCCTTGTCCACGATGGTCAGTGGTAGGCATTTGGTGTGGCCCTTGAATTTCACGTTGAATTCTCTTGTTCCAACTACTGGAATCTTGTTCCCTTGGTAGTCTTTAAGAGTCAATGCTTGCTTCTTGAAGTGCTTCTTCTGGACGTTGGGAAGAAGTCTGTGAATAGTGTCCCATGACACCATAGATAGGTATGAGCCTGAGTCCACTTCCATTTGGCAAGGCCTTCCTTCAATAAGTACCTTGACATGCACTTTTCTGCTTCTTAAAGGTGATGAATGAACAATAGTTACTGTTTGGTGAGTTTCATTCTTCCCATTTGCTTCTGTGCTGTGCCCCATTTTCTCACTGAGATTGTTGGGCCTGAATTCTTTGTCTTTGCTTGTAGCAAACTTTTCTTCTGTTCGGTGGAGTTCTGGATGATTTTCAGACTCTTGCTAGGCATCCTCTTTTATCACAACGGAGGCAAATGGTGTCTAAAAACTTGCATTCAGTGCGGGGGTGGTTTCCCCCACAACCTCTGCAGTAGAAATCTTGCCTCTTTCTTCCCAGGTCTTTCTTTTTCCGCTCCATTCTGAGTCTATAAATTCCTTCCTCCACCTCACTACAGTCTGACTCAGAATCTATTTGCTCACAGTGAGTTGTTGTTGACTTTTCCACATCAGGATGGCTTGTGGCCTTGTTGATTTTCTTCATGGCTGCTGCTGAGGACTTGGTAGCTTCTGCTGAAGAGGCCTCTTCTATTGCTTCCTTCAGCGTGATCTTAGGTTTCAGTAATAACTTGCTCTGTAGCACCTTGTCTTTAAGGCCCAGAACAAATCGATCGTGCATGGCCTCTTGTAAATTGTTAAATTCGCATGCACCCCCAATGTCTCTTAAACTTGCCATGAAGTCGTTTACGCTTTTGCTTTCCCCTTGATCACACGGTAAAACTCGTGTCTCTTAATGAGGCACGATACTTGTGGCGTAATGGGCTCTTAACAGTTTTTCTAAGTCAGGCCAGTCCATTACCTTCACGTCTGCAGCTCCCGCCAATGCCTTCGCCATCTTGAAAACTGCCGGACCGCAGTGCGTGAGAAAGACCGCCCTCTTCCGCTTCTCGGAAATGTCGGCAAGATTGTTTCCCTCCAGATACATTTGGAAACGATCTGCATACGACTCCCAGTCTTCTGTCGTCGGATCGAACGGGGCTGGGGGGGTGTTCAGTGCAGCCATCTCGCTCTCCTTCTGCTCCGCGTTGCTGTCTTCTTCAGCGGGATCCCACCTTCGTCGCCAGTGTTAAGTTTACATGAAGAGACAGACGCGGACTGCTTCAAGCTCTTAGTTTATTAGTGACTACAGCTCAGAACGGACCCAATTTGGCTGGGCTGCGGCTGCTACTTATAGCCAGCAGCCGCAGTTGCCAGCCAATCAGAGTGCAGGGTTTTCCCGCACTTTTTTAATCATTTCCAACATTTTACAAGAACAGTTCAAACTAAACCAATGACTTCAAACCTACATACATAACACATTGCGCCACCATGGCTCTAAACATAATCAATCCAGGCATTCTCCAGTTGTGGATGATTGCATTGCTTTCAGTTTTATTGCTTTACATTTTAATTTCAAAATAACTCCTGCATTGTTTTCAGTGTACAAAATAAGTGCTTTATTCTCTCTTTCTCTTTTTTTGACAGTTAAAAGTTTTCAGGAATGGCCTGCCTTTCTTTACAGTGCAGCACTGTATACCTGTGTTTTTCAATCTTGGCAACTTTAAAATGTGTGGACTCTCAGAGTTCTCCAGCCATGACAGGTGAAATCCACACATCTTAAAAGTTGTCAAGGTTGAGAAACACTGATGTATATCAGAATAGAAACTTACTGGATTTTCTGGGACTTACTTCAATCAAATGGTTAGAGCTGGAGTTTGTGTAACTTTTCCTGGGTAGAATCATGTTTGAATACATTTTGCGTAGACAACTATAATTGCACTTTAATATAAGTGAATTGCACTTTAATATAAGTGAAAAAAAACAGCTGAAAAATGATAAGCTAACCCAACTCTCCCTGTGCATATAGAAAAAACAGGTGGAACTTTGTTGTGGCTGCCATTTTGAATTTTTACCATGACACACAAACATCCATGCCTGAAATGGAGAGCACAAAATAATGAATAAATTGTCTTAAGCCTAGTTTGTATTTCAAATTCTTTAGCTTTAATCCGTTGACTCTTCTTAGCTAGGTTACTTGCCACATTTTTGTTCTAACCCTGCTGTTGATTTTATTTATTTATTTTTTCTTTTTTCCTTCTCACTCCCACTCTCTTATAAATCCAAACTTTAGAAATCATCATGCCTGATGTTTCTAGAAAGGCAGACTGGTGCAGTGGTAATGTAGAGTCTTGAAACAAATCCCACAAATTAGGCAGATTTCACTTAGAAACATAATCAGAGATTCATTCCCCACCCCACCCCAATAAGTAAAAGCAGTTTGCTTATATTTGACTCAAGCAACTGGGAACCGGCCAACTTGCACATGCAGTAACTTTTCCCATCACCCTCCAGGAAGAAGGAGAAATATTTTTTTAAAAAAGAACTGGTTAGGCAAAAAGACTACAGGGCTGTTTACAGCCTCCCAGTATTGCAGATGGTATACACCATCTGTGCATTGCGATTGTGAATCGCCATCTGTGATTGTGGAAAGATTCTTTATGCCCATAATATATGAGGAATGTTAACAAGGCATTCTACAGTCTTATACTTCATTGAGGCAGTTGGTTGCATACAATTGCAAAATCTCAGTTTGGGAAAAAAAAGAAACACAGTCCTATGGACATATTCCTGAAAATAAACACTTGTGTGATGTAGTAATTGGAAAGGTATGGTGCCAATCTCCCCCCTCGTGCTGTAATAGTGATCACAGCTGTAGATATGGGAGGTAATTTGGAACAAGTTCTGAGGTTCCCTCTAATAGTAGAGAGCTCCAGCTCCACTTATCTGATAAGGAACTCTTCCATCAGGTACCAGTTAAGGAAGAATGCTTATCCAATAAGTATCAGACATAATAGAATTGTGATTTGAGAAGAGAGTGGCCCATCCTGGTTATTCATAGTGATTAGGAACATCTTTCCTGCATGACCTACAACTTATCATAGGCTGTAGGGCATCCAGCAATTGATTTGATGGTAATTCTACAGCAAGGGTCTTCAAACTTGGCAAGTTTAAGACTTGTGGACTTCAACTCCCAAAATTCTTGAGCTAACATGACTGGAGGAGGAATTCTGGGAGTTGAAGTCCACAAGTCTTAAAGCTGTCAAGTTTGAAGACCCCTGTTCTACTGTATAGCCTTCAAAATAAAGGCTCCAGGATTTTTAATGAATGCCTGGAACTGTAGTGTGGAATAGCTTGTCTCACTCCACATTCATGCAGATCAATATGTACCATGTGAACATAGTTTCTGTCATTAACCACAACTGCTATTCTATTAAGATCCATTTCAGTTGATTCATAGACCAGGGTTCTTTAAGACTTTAAGCTTTGCTGGCTGAGGAATTCTGGAAGTTGAAGTCCACAAGTCTTAAGTTGCCAAGTTTGAAGATCCCTGTCATAGACAATTCAGATTGATATGGCACCCATTTGTTTCCTTCTTCACCAAAAATCCAAATTTTTCTTGTCTTTCTCTGAGTTACTTTCACAGACGTTACAGTTGGCATCACGTGATGAGCTAGGCCCCAGTGTGCTTGAATAAACGGCACATTAAAACAGAAACCGGAGGTCAGATCTTCAAACTGCAGACAGAAGAGTTTTGAAAGTTCAGGAAAACGAGCCACTGATATTTTTGAGAGTAGAATTCCAATAACTGTTTGACCTTCACTTCCTTGATTCTGTAGGGGATGATGGGCTCCCTGAGATTAAGGGAGCAAAAATGGGTAACAAATGACTCCGAGTATCAGTGCTCAGGAAGCAAATGACATGTTAAATTGCTGTGCAGATTGAATGCATCATTCAGAGATTTCCTGCTGTGGGGATGTGCCAGTACAGCCATGTTGTCTTTTTTGGCAATTGGAGGCTTTGGGGCCTGTTGTCTCCAGCAGTCTCTCTTTTGCTTCCTGTCATAGGAAAACCTGTTTCCTGAAAGCAGAATTCCTGATTGGTGTCTGTACTATTTTAGTCCAACAGGTTGCTTCTTGGCATTTTATAATGATTTGTAGTATGTGGAGCTAATTTTTAACAATTCTATGACATGTGAGTTTTTTTCGGGGGTGGAAATCTGAAAAACACCATAGATAATATGGACACTTTTGCATATGATTCTGGATGCACAATCTCAACAGAGCTGTTCTGCTCTTTGAATGCAGTTGTTACATATGAATATCTTGAAACTACAGGCATTAAATATAAAATTATAAAGCGGAAGAACTAGGACGAATCTCAGATATTATCTAGTCCAATCTGTGGCCAATGGAGGAAATTCTTTTCGAGGTTTAGCAGTAATTTAGAAATGACTAATAAAAGCAAAATCCACTCCCATTTAATGAGCAGCCAATTACTTTATCAGGCCTTTCACATTTTCATTTTTTGCATTTTTGAATCTCTTGGAGGAAGCCGTACCTTCTGGAACAATATAAATGTATTTATTGGGGGTGGGGTGGAGTTGGTGACATTTCCTTATCCCGAAGAAGCTTCTTCTTGGATGAGAAGCTAAACATCTTCAAGAAAAACGAAGTCCAATTGCCTTTTGAAAAAGCATCTTTGGGACAATTATGACCTGGATGACTGAGAAATCTAAATAGACAGACACGATGATCAGTGTAGTATTGCTTCTGAATTTCTCTTCCTGATTTAACATAGTATTTGTTTCACATTGTTTGCTAAAATGCAATTCTTTGATAGCTACATAAAATCTCAATATCGGTAGATTATATATATTTTGATAACTTGAGCCAGACAGTTTTCTGCCTTTCTTCTAAAATTCCAGGGATATTACAGTAACCCAATCCAAGTAGGTAGTTTTTACATTAGCAACGAGATAACAAGTGCACATTTTCTTTAGCAGTAACCCCTATCTTACTTCCAACAAGCTATCTAGATAGGTATATATGATGTACATTAATAATTTGTGAATGCATATGATAGCCTCCTAATTTGCCTCTATTTAGATCTGGCTTCTATTGTTTATTATCTGTTATCTCTCTGTTAATGATATGTCCCTGACTGGCTGTATTATTTGTAAGATAATGTGCAAAGGTACAGTAGGGCAGACGTGAGTGGAATCAAGCACCAGTGCAAATCAGCAGGATTAATATGTAGCCATCCATAGAACCTGCTGTTGCCTAACACGTTCCTAATGGCAAACTAATTCATCCTTAATGTCACCAGCCTTTCAATGGTGGTAACCCGCAAGAGGTTCAGTGAACAGCTTCTCCAGTCTTGCTTGCTGCAATCGATGGTGCTATCAGAGGCCTGTGGGGCAAAGGTCCAGTGTCCCATTCCACAGAAGGAGCAGGGTGACCCCAAGCACAGTAGATTTGGTTTATCACAACTTAAAGTTAGTAAAGTAAAATATAAGCAAAGAAAATATGCTTCTGAGACAAAGGGGAGGTTTAAATTTTAGCAGCTGGCTAAAAATTAAAAAAAAAAAGTCCACATGTCATGTTCTCAAATCAGGCTGAACTACTTAAAACAAAGCGAACTTAAAAACTGCCTGGAATTGAAATTCAGTTCTGATGACTATAGAAGTAGCTCATTATTGTCTTTATTGGAAATATTTATTCACTTAGAAACTCCTGCCTTGAGCAGGAGGCTGGACTAAGAGTGTTATGTATGCAGAGTTTGAAATGATTGGTTGTTGTTGTAAAGTGTTTGAATTCATTGGTTGTAAAAGTGCGGGAAAACCCTGCACTCTGATTGGCTGCCGTGCCTGAGCCATTCGGATCCGTTCTGAGCTGAAGTCACAATAAACTAAGAGCTGAAGCACTCCGTGTCCTGCCTCTTTATGCGAACATAACACTGGCGATGAAGGTGGGATATTCCTGAAGAGAAGGCAACGCGGAACAGAGAAGAGCGAGATGGCTGCGCTGAACACGCCCCCAGCCCCGTTCGATCCGAAGAACCAAGACTGGGAGTCGTATGCAGATCAGTTTCAGATGTATTTAGAAGGGAACGATCTGGCCGCCATTTCTGAGCAGCGGAAGAGGGCGGTGTTCCTCACTTATTGCGGTCCTGCAGTCTTCAAGATGGTGAAGGCATTGGCTGGCTCAGCAGATGTGAAGGTAATGGCATGGCCTGACTTGGAGAGACTTTTAAGGGCACACTACACGCCCCAAGTATCATGCCTCATTAAGAGACACGAGTTTTATCGCCGCGATCAGGGAGAAAATGAAAACGTCAGTGACTTCGTGGCAAGTTTAAGGAGCATTGGGGGTGCGTGCGAATTCAGCGTTTTGGAGGAGGCCATGCGCGATCGTTTTGTATTGGGCCTTAAAGACAAGGTTTTGCAGAGCAAATTGCTGATGAAACCCAAGATCACATTGAAAGAACCCATAGAGGAAGCATCTTCAGCAGAGGCCACCAAATCCTCAGCAGCAGCCATGAGAAAGATGAACAAGACTACGGGCCATTCTGATGGGGAAAAGACCACCACAACTCATTTTGATGAACTTGAATCTGAGTTAGAATACAGTGGAGATGAAGAAGGAATTAACAGACTCAGAATGGAGTGGAAACAAAACGACCTGAGAAGAAAAAGGTGAGATTTCCACTGCATAGGTTGTGGAGGGAACCATCCCCACACTGAATGCAAATTCCTGGATGCCATTTGCCTCCGTTGTGAAAAAAGAGGGCACATCACAAGAGTCTGCAAATCATCCAGAACTCCACCAAACAGAAGGAAGTTTGCTGCAAACAACAAAGACAGAGAAGTCACGCCAAACAACACCAGCGAGAAAATGGGGTGCAGCACAGAAGCAAATGGAAAAAATGAAACTCATCAAACAGTAACTATTGGTCATTCCTCTTCATTAAATAGCAAGAAAGTGCATGTCAAGATATTTATTGAGGGAAGGCCTTGCCAAATGGAAGTGGACTCAGGTTCATACCTATCCATGGTGTCATGGGACACTATTCAAAGACTGATACCAGACATTCAGAAGACTCATTTCAAGAAACAAGCACTAACTCTTAAAGACTACCAAGAGAACAAGATTCCAGTAGTTGGAATGAGAGAATTCAACGTGAAATTCAAAGGCCACACCAAGCGCCTGCCATTGACCATTGTAGGTAAAGATCGCCCAAGTTTGCTGGGACTAGAGTGGTTCAAACCACTGGGCATCAAAGTAACTGGCATCAATCACGTGAGCAACACTGAGTGGTAAGAATCATTGAAGTCTGAGTTTCCAGAGGTCTTCAGCGACGGATTAGGCAAGTACTTGGGGACCCCTATCACTTTTAACCTAGATCCCAAGGTACAACCAATCCGTTTAAAACCCAGAAGGGTACCATTTGCCTTAAAGGAAAAAATAGATGAACAATTAGATAACCTGATAGCGCAAGGGGTATTAGAGCCCACAGACCATTCCAGGTGGGAGACACCCATAGTCATGCCAGTCAAGGCTGACGGTTCCGTGAGAATCTGTGGGGATTACAAGGGGACATTGAACCATGTGCTACAACAAAGCACATATCCGGTTCCAGTGGTTCATCATTTATTACATTCTCTGGGCGGGGGCACAGTCTTCGCCAAATTGGACCTGGCCCAAGCATACCAGCAGTTAACAGTAGATGATCTAACTGCAGAAGCCCAAACCATTGTAACCCATCAGGGTGCATTCAAATGCAAGAGGTTACAATTCGGAGTAAGTGTGGTGCCAGGCATATTTCAAAGCCTCATGGAAAGGATGCTACAAGGGTTACCTGGGGTAGTGCCCTATTTTGATGATGTTTTAATCTCTGCTGAAAATGACACTCAATTACAGGAGAAACTCAGAGAAGTCCTGACCAGGTTCAGAAAAGCAGGGTTAAAAGTAAAAAAAGAAAAGTGTACACTAAGAACTGACAAAGTAGAATTCTTGGGATATATGATTGATCAACAGGGCATCCACCCCACAGAAGTCCAGGCAATCAAAGAAGCCCCCAGACCAAAATGCAAAACTGACTTGCAAGCATTCCTGGGACTTGTTAATTTCTACCACATGTTTCTACCTCAGAAAGCAACCATCGCAGAACCCTTACATAGGTTACTGGACAAAAAATCTGCATGGGTTTGGGGCAGGAAAGAAGAGTCTGCATTTAACAATATCAAGAGACTAATCACTTCTGATTGTGTATTGATACAATTTTCTGGGACTTTACCTGTAATATTAACTTGTGATGCATCCCCTTTTGGAGTGTGGGGGGGGTGTTGAGCCCCATGCTTCCCAGTGGAAGGGAAGCTCCTATTGCCTTTTACTCTCACACTTTGACTAAAGCAGAGAACTACAGTCAACTGGACAAAGAGGCTTTGGCAATCGTAGCAGCAGTCAAGAAGTTCCACGAATATGTCTATGGGAGAAGATTCACCATTGTCACAGATCACAAGCCACTGTTGGGCATTATGGCAGGTGATAGACCAACGCCAACCATCCTGTCACCCAGAATGCTGAGATGGGTTGAATTTCTTGCTGCTTATTCATATAAACTCATCCATAGACCAGGAAAAGACATTGGGCACGCAGATGCATTGAGTCGCTGCCCACTTCCTCTGCACACTGATGACCCTGCTCCTGAAACTTACACCTTTTTTCTAGAAACTGTTGCCAAGCTTCCAGTCCATGCTGCTACAATTGCTAGAGAAACTGCCAAGGACACTTTATTGGCTCCTATTGTGAGTTGGATTAAAAAAGGTTGGCCACTACAAGATCTACCTCAGGCTTCCCAACCTTTCAAATCCAGGCAAAATGAATTATCTGTTTTAAGGGGATGTATTTTGTGGGGAAACAGGGTGGTTATTCCTGCAAAACTGCAGAAAGAGGTTTTGGAAATGTTACATGAGGGTCATCCGGGAATTGTCAGAATGAAGGGATTGGCCAGGAGTTATGTATGGTGGCCAGGTATTGACAAAATGGTTGACAACTGGGTTGCATCCTGTCCAAACTGTCAGAAAGTCAGGCCTGCACCACCTCTCGCCCCCCCACAGGAATGGGAATGTCCTAGGGGTCCATGGTCCAGGCTTCATATTGATTTTGCGGCCCTACCAGAGGGCACACTTTCCTTATTGTGGTAGATGCATACTCCAGATGGTTGGAGATTATCCCTATGGCCTCTACCACAGCAGACGCTGTTATCAAGCAGCTTAAGAAACTTTTTGTAACTCATGGGTTACCTGATGTTATTGTTTCTGACAATGGTCCTCAATTTACTGCCAACCTTTTTGAATCATATCTAGCACAACTGGGTATCAGACACGCCCTTACAGCCCCTGGGCATCCTTCGACTAATGGCCGGGTTGAATGCATGGTATGCTTCACCAAAGAGAAGCTCCAACAATTGGGTCCAGGGGACATCACTGAGAAAGTTGAAAAACTTCTCAGTATCCAACACATCACTCCTAACCCATCCACTAATTTAACTCCAGCTGAGATTTTGATGGGTAGAAAACTCAGATCTACCCTGGACTGCCTTCACCCCACTTACGCCCCTAACACACCCTTAGATTCCACTAGCAAAACTCGCCAGTTCTCTGTGGGTGATTTTGTTTACGCTAAAAACCTTGTAGGTGACCCATTATGGATTCCTGCAGAGATAACCCAGGTTACAGGCCCCAGGTCTTACAGGGTTCAAACTGAGGATGGTGTCTTGTGGAGTAGGCACATAGACCAGTTACGGTCCAGACTGCCTCTGGAGCATCACCCTTGCTCCTCTCAGGTTTCCATTCCCATAGCCTTTTCTAGGGGGGAAGGGGGAGAAAATGGAGGTAATGAGCAAGTAAGAATCAACCCCATGTGTAACAAGCTAACACGACAGGAACCATCCCAAAACCTGTCACAGTCCCAACAACCATTTTCACAAATGGAGGATTGTACATCACTATCTGACTTAGGGGACAACACTGGGTTGGAAATGGATTGGGAGGAGAGACCAGGTTGTAGTAACCAAACAGGTTCTACCAGTACAAGAAATCCTAATAAGGGAATGTTGGCAGATACATTTCCTTCCTCACAAGGTGAGATTCCCAAAACATCTGAACCACGCAGGTCTCAACGTATCCATAAGAGCCCCACCTATTTACAAGAGTATATTAGATAGATGGGGTTTGAGTATGGACCAAACCTAGTGGGGAGGGGTGTTATGTATGCAGAGTTTGAAATGATTGGTTGCTGTTGTAAAGTGTTTGAATTCATTGGTTGTAAAAGTGCGGGAAAACCCTGCACTCTGATTGGCTGGCAGCCGCGGCAGCCGGCTATAAATAGCTGCCGCGCCTGAGCCATTCGGGTCCGTTCTGAGCTGAAGTCACAATAAACTAAGAGCTGAAGCACTCCGCGTCCTGCCTCTTTATGCAAACATAACAAAGAGTTCTGGGGTCCCTTCCAGACCACCATCCCTTGGGCAGGGAGTTGGGCACTAGATGACCTGCAAGGTCCCTTCCAACTCTGGTTATCTGTAATCTGTAATCTATGTTCTGGGTTTCCCAATCTAGCCTATAATGCTAAGATTCCTTCATGATTTCATCCAAGATCAGACAAAGTCCATCAGATGCTGCCACCTCTGCAAACATGTATCTGCCTGTCGATTTTTGTTTTGTTTTGTGGTGGGAGTGAAAGTTCTTTAAAAATGTGTACAAAGTTCTCATTCTAACGTGCTTCCATTGCAGGATATACATTTATCTAAGACTTTTTAATATTTTTATCACACACACACGTATGCACATACACACTCATACACAGAGTTCTTACTATAAACTGTGTCTTCTACTG
This sequence comes from Naja naja, assembly GCA_009733165.1. Lineage (NCBI taxonomy): Eukaryota > Metazoa > Chordata > Lepidosauria > Squamata > Elapidae > Naja > Naja naja. The sequence continues at coordinate 99,458,937 of CM019148.1, forward strand.
CTGTGATGTAGAGGACTTTTCTAAAAAAAATGAACAAATGACCTGCTAGGAGTTCTTGTAAATTGGAATCAGAACAGATGGCTTCCTGGCAGGGGTGGGCTTCAAAAATTTTAGCAACAGGTTCTCTGCCCTGTTTCTGGGGGCATGCCCACATGGCCTAGTTGGCCTTCTGCAGCATGTTGGGGGGAGCTTTTTGCCCTCCACGGGCTCTATAGGCTTTCCTCAAGCCTCTGGGAGGCAGAAAAACGGCCTCCCCGGGCTCCAAATGCTCTCTGGAAGCGGGAAATGGGTCCATTTCCTGTGGAACCAGCTGCCCCTGGGGTTGCGGTTGGCCCCTGACCTGCATTCCTTCCGCCGCAAACTAAAGACCTGGCTATTTTTGCAGGCCGGCCTGGATTGAGGGGGATTGGGGTTTTTAATTGGGCACTTTTAACGTGGGATTTTATCGTTTATTTGGATTGGGTTTAATACTTTGTTAATACTTGTATGTTATATTTTTTATATGAGCCGCCCCGAGTCCTTCGGGAGATGGGGCGGCATATAAATCCAAATAAATGAAATGAAATGAAATGAAATTTCCGGCCTTCCTGAACTTCCGGGAGGCCCATTTTTTAACCTCCTCAAGTCTCTGTGCGTGCCCTGCACTTACCTGCATCCAAAACGGGCTGGGAGGGGGTGGGATGGGCAGGGCCAGCCAGGAGTGGGATTTGGGGGTTCTCCAAACTGCACAGAATCTTAGCTAGCGGCTCTCCCGAACCCCTGCAAACCCCCAGCAGCCCAACCCTGGTTCCTGGTCTTGATCCCTTTTGGTACAATTCCAGACATGTTTTATTTTGCCACAAATAAGTTTCTGCTTGTCTTCTCCTGAACAGCAGTAGGCACCTTTAATTGAGCCGCTGTAAAAGCTACTCTGCCTTACAATAAATGTCAGATTCAGAATATATGAAAAAAAAAGGACCAGGAATGTCATCATTATGGAAAAAAACGAATCCAAGTCATGATCATGACATTTAAGTCAGTCTTAAAGTATTACTGAGTTTGGCTACAAATACCTGCCAGGTTCACATGAGATGCCAAGCTACTTTTTTCTTAACTATGGTTTGTTGAAATCAATAGTGGTTTCACAAAATTTACTAAGCTATAAACAATATTTTCATATCATGGTAGCTTGACTTCCTTTTTTCATTAAAACTATTTATTTATTTATCTTAATACAATTTACTGAAAGATATAGAGAATACAAAATAAAAAAATGAGAAAAAAATATGACAAACTATAAAAATATAAATACACACGTTAACAGCAACAAGACAGAAAAAGGGGGAGAATCTATCAATACAGATCATGTATTAATAAAATATCACACAAACACCTTCTGGTGAGGATTTTTGGTGAGGTTTCATAGTGAACCAAACAAACATCTCCAAGGTAGCGAAGATGGGATTGTGGTAAGATCAGAAGTCAGATGGTATGTTTTCTGGCTGGCTGAGCTTCTCTGGATAAAGGAGAGATTGTAAGATCATTCACTTGCACTCTGTTTATTGTGAACAATCTGCAGCAATTGAAGTTTTTGCACCTGGCTGCAATGCCAAAGCAGATTGTTGGAAATAAGGCTTTGGAAAAAGGAAACATGGGCCTATCGACCTTCATTCACTTTTGCTTAGTATATGTTAGCATGAGCAGGCCTGCTAGTCTGCAATCAGCTATGGCTCATTAAGTTTTGTGCTATAGTTGAAAAAACACTGCTCTTTTCCCTAGAACAAACTTCGCTCTTACAGATATAACCCAGCATCACAAGACTTTGAAAGAAGGTTCCCCTCCCAATAATCTCTAGGATTTTATATCTGGGGGAAATGGAAGAAAGATCTTACAATTTCAAGTAGCCTCTGAATTGAAGAGAGGATTTAAAGCACTGGTTGAGGATATATATTTCTATCTGGCACAAGCTCTCTGAAACATACTAATATAAGGACTAAAATAGGATATGTGATTTCTAGAAGATGCTAGAAGGGGGTATAGATCTAAGACAGGGATGTCAAACTTGTGGCCCATGGGCTGGATGCCTCATGGGCTTGCCTTCCCCAACTCCAGTTTAGCAAAGGGGGAAAAGTTGTGATACCTCACGTGACAACAACGTGTCGTCATGAGTTTGATACCCCTGATCTAAGATATATCTATCCCTGTGATGGCAAACCTATGGCACACGTGCCAAAAGTGGCACGCAGAACCATTTCTGCCAGCACTTGAGAGGTTGCTGGAAGAGCCCCACTGCGCATGCGTGAATGCCCCCCTGCCAGCCAGCTGATTGTCGGGTATTTGCTGTGCATGTACGGGGGAGATGCGTGCATGGGAGATGCGTGCACATGCGCAGGGGGTGGGGAGAGTGGGGGTCATGTGCGCATGCGCAGAGGCATGTGGTGCGTGCACAGGGTGTCACATGGGCATATGCAGAGGGGCGGGGGGTCACACGTGCATTGTGTCACGGCTGTAGGCATGCGAATGCATGTGCGTGCACAACGGCACACAACGTAGAAAAGGTTAGCCATTACTGATGGGGCTTTCAATCCAGGAGGCTGCCAGCATCTTTGCATACTAGCTGAAATCAGTGAGCACAAAGGTTCTTGCCTTGTGTCTATGTGTGCTGAAGTTTTTGTCCTCTATTGTCATGCCTATTGCTTTCTGGGAAATGTATGAAATTTTGCTGATTGTTTTCAGGAACAGCAAATTCAACTCGAATCAACATCAGATTAAATGATGGTGATCTATGATAAATATGCATGTGCCCTATTGGACAAATTCAAGGGTGGTGAATGTATGAAGACTATGGTGAATAAGCAATCAATTGCAGTACTTTAATAACATTCTTCTGTAATGTTGATCTGGCTGGAATATTGGTGTCCATCATGAAAGCATGAAGAGAGACAAATGCTTTTCCCTGTTGCAGCTTCATCTCTTCCCCAAACAGACAGGATAGAAATCCATATGGAGAGCAAGGAGGATGCACTTATGGGATATTTTATAGCCCTGGAAGAGAGCTACAGTTCCTGATTTAAAGACAACAGCCTCGTGATTCGTAATAGCAATGGAAAGGAAAAGGCTGTACAGTCTCATTCAGCAGAGCCAGGAAAATAGGGGATCAAAGAGGTGACAGTTGGTAAAGAGAGAAATCTGGCTTCCTTCCCAGTGGGTGTTTGTTGGCAAGAGCAGCAGGAGGTTTTTTGCACAGTAAGGTGTAACAGTGTTCCCGTTAAATGGTCATACATTGGGTCCTATGACTATCAGATCATACAAATGGATAAACATCATGCAGCAAATGTTCTTTCACGTAATGAGATTTGTGAAATATTTAAAAAGAACAAAGAGACGTATTTATGAATAAGCAGCGGAGAGATCAGCCTCTTATGGAATTAAAATGAGATCCTTTTTCGCGTGCACTTTTTGTAAAGGGCAAGCTATACTTTAATAAGGTTATATGACAACTGAAGGGTGAGATGTTGACTCAAGATTTCATGTTGGAGGTATCACAAGCATGACTTCAGAGGTTTCACCTAGCCAAGGCACAATTACACATTTCATTGGTCATCCTCATGGTTTCATGTCCCGCCTCTTCCCTAGCTTCCCTAGATCCCTCTGACAAACAACAGGTGAATCCCAGTCTAAGGAGCACTAGATAATTACTTTTCCACCAGTTTCCAATTTCCTACCATCTTTTTCCTCACCTTTACAGCTCTATGGCTTTTCTAAACTTTCCTGATGCCACCGCTATTGTTACCTTTCCCCATTTGCGGTGTTTGCTTCATTACTATTGTATGTTTCCCCTTGCACTTTTTTTAAAAAATTACATTTATATGCCGCCCTTCTCCGAAGACTCAGGGCGGCTTACAATTTTTGGGATGCAACCCAGTGTGCTCAGCAATAGCCTTCATTCCATTGTATATGCCTGCTTATTACTAAGCGGCATTTTTACAAAGTCAGCTTATTGCCCCCAACAATCTTGGGTCCTCAATTTACCTACCCCGAGAGGATGGAAGGCTGAGTCAACCTTGAGTCTGGTGGGATTCGAGCCTGCAGCAGCTGTAGGCAGCAGGAACTTAACAGCCTGAGCCACCAAGGCCCTTTTGAGATCTCCCATTGTTGTTCTCACTAGATTGGTCAGTCTTTGCACTCCCACATATACAAGACATTGGGATTTTCCCTTCTTTTTCTCCAACTGTTGTGAATGTTCCCTTTACTGTTTTGGAAGGCTCCCAACACTCAAGAGCAGATTTTGTGCAAAGGAAAATAGGAAAGAGGAAGAAAGGCCATTTCATCGGGGAAAGAGAAAAACACATGAAAAAGACTAAAACAAGAAAAAGGAAATAAGAAAAAGACTGAACTATGAAGAATGGTTGCAGGAACTGGATACAGCTAGTCTAGCGAAAAGAAGGACCACAAAGAAGAGGGGGGTCAATCTATTTTCCAAAGCATCAGAGGGCAAGACAAGAAACTAATCAAGGAGGGAAGCAACCTGGAATTAAGGAGAAACGTCCTAACAGTGAGGAGTCGGACAATTAACCCGTGGAACAGTTTGCCTTGAGAAGTTGTCCATGCTTTATCACTGCAGGTTTTTGAGAAGATACAGGACAGCCACTTGTCTGAAACGGTAAAGGGGCTCCTGCTTGGGCAGGGGGTTAGACTAGAAGACCTCCAATGTCCCTTCCAGCTGTATTGAGTGTTATTGAGAAGCCTTCTTGTCTCCCAATGCCTAGCCTCGATCGTTTGCCTATCAGATGTGCGTCTTCTTAGAATTCTGATGGTGGGAGGTGTACTTGTTTTGTCTTTCAAAACTCCAATGAAAGAGGTTTGTGGCTCCCTTCCCTAAAAACTTGTACTGTTTTTTAAAGCTAAATGTCCTTCCTGTCATGTAAATCCACTGCCATGGTTGAGTTCACTCTGGTGGCAAAAGGCTGTCTTCTGTGCATCAGTAAGCATCAGTCATCCATTTCAAGGCCAATGGACTCTTTTTACATTAGCATTTTTTCCCCTCAACCCTCCTGGTATTAGAGGTCAGTTTTAACTCCATTCAGAAGCCTTGCCAAGGGGGCCTGAGTGTTATTTCGACTGATCATTTTTAGACTTGCCGTGTCTAGTCAAGACTGAACCAAACTGGAGAGTTTAGGCAGTTGGCCCAGGAAGATTTTACAGATATTCAAGCATTCCATTTTTAGGTGCCAGTCCTGTAGTGGAGAAAGCATGACACAACTGAGATAAAGTGACGTTTCAGGTTCTTCTGCAGGGCAAATGATGGGCAAATAGGACTCAAAATGTGAGTGGATTTGCAGGGAATTTAGGGCAGATAAAACCTCATTGAAGGCCAAGAAGACAGGTGAGCCAGGGTGATGGGTCACGTTGGGCCCATATGCTAAAACTTTTCAACTCTGTCTTAAAATAGGCTTGCTTCCTTGTAGAGCAAGAAGCCTGAATGTTAATATATAGGTAGAACAAATGTGAGTTAAGCAGTTATTGCCCAAAGAGAGTGTGAAACCACAAGTTCCTGAATAGTATTAGTACTAGTATTAGTTTGTATAAGACATATTACAGAAAAGTCAGTTGCTCATCTGGAGATTTAGCAATCAGAGGTAGGGCATCTACTCTGCACACTTAACTTTTCTAACAAGATGTAGCAAAAATATTGTTGTGGAGAAGAGACTAAAGAAAATATGAACTGTCCCAGATGAATAGAGACTGTTAGCATATCTAGGCAAGTTTTGTCTAGTGCAGTGGTTCTCAACCTGTGGTCTGCAGACCACAGGGAGGGGGTGCGATGTCATCACAGGGGGTCCATGAAGGATTGAAGAAATGTTATGGTTTAAATCAGGGATCTCCAAACTTGGCAACTTTGAGACTTGTGGACTTCAACTCCCAGAATTCCCCAGCCAGCATGGCTGGCTGAGGAATTCTGGGAGTTGAAGTTCACAAGTCTTAAAGTTGTTTAAGTTTGGTTTAAATCTTGGTTTAGATCTTGAGTTAAGTCTTGGTGATTCATGGCCATGGTCCCTGACCAGAAAATGTATTTAAAGGGATCCATGGTGAAGAAAAGATTGAGAACCACTGGTCTAGTGATTAAGGTGCTGACCTACAAACCAGGAGACTGTGAGTTCTAGTCCTGACTGAGGTATGAAAGCTGGCTGGGTGATCTTGGGCCAGTCATTCTCTCTCAGCCCAACTCATCTCATATGATTGTTGGGGAAAACAGGAGGAGAACAGAAGTATAATAATAATAATAAGGATGGGATATCAAATAAATAATTATGAGCATATACTCTTCCACACAATTGCACACTGACCTTCAGTTGTATCTTTTACATGGGTGGGATTCTTCTATGTTTAACAGCCTGAGAGGGAAGTAATAATTGACAAGCTGAACTCAGACCCATTACTGGTATTATTTTAAAATATCAATATTATGTCCATGGTTATGACTGCTGAATATAGAGTATATCGCTTAAGTAAACCAGTGCAGATGTGCTAAATTTGTGGAATGTACTTTTCTGATAAGGAATGTACCTGACTGGATAAGAGCTAAGCACTTGAATGCCAGACTGCAAAATTCCCAAGGTTATTTTCTTAACTTAATTTTCTTGAGAATTAGGAGCCTTTTTAAAAAAAAGGTTATGCCCAATTAACTTTATGTAAATTTTTCTTAATTTATGTAGAAATTGCAGTATAAGCCATGCCACAGGGAGACACTACAGAAAATTACAGGAAATGAAAGACGCTTCTTAGTTTTGTACTATGTTATCATAATGAAAATTCAGGGGAAATATCTTTTTGAAAAACCCTTTCCTGCAATTTCCCATTGTGGTTGGGCCACATAATGTTATACTTAAAAAAAAAGATTATACATCTTTGAGAGGTGCCACAATGCCTAGGATTATATAGCACTTTGTAAGAGGCAGGGTGTGACTTGGTAGTTAGACTTGAATTTCTGATTCTTGAATCTTGTCTTTGCAAGTCCAAATATAAATAAATTTGCATGTTCTACTTCCTTCTCTGAATCCCAGTAGGGTCATTTACATTTTGCCACCACACCTGCCTGTTCTGATTTTGCTGTTGTTTCCTATTAAAACCCTAATTTCATCACTGGAATTCTAACCCAAACATGGGTGGAATAATGAATGTTCAGGTAATTTCCAGTTTCCACCCACCTCCAAGTCACATTTTACTATGTTTTAGATGAGAAATAGACAGGATCTTACTCAGCAAAATAGTTCACCTTGAATAACCAGCTAAATTTTGTAAAAAGTTTTGATAGGAACATTGTTTTCTGCCAGCTCTTGCAAACACAAGCCATTGTTTGCAGTTTGGGTAAAACAATAGCCATCTAATGGTTTGCCCAAACCAGGAAGTTGTGGAAGGAATCAGAACAAAGAAAGGAGTTAAGAAGGGAGGCAAAACTCTATGGAGCACTTGGGTTTCTGGGCAAATTTCCAGAAGCCAAAGACAATGAGCTTGTCAAGGCTGCTGTTGACCTCTTGGGTAAAACTGAAAGGGCTAACGACACAATTGCTCATAAGTGTATTCTTCTGGCAGTTTGTCCTTGGTTTTCTGTGGATGCAATGAAAAAGTCAGGGAACAACTAGAGTGCAAGTAGTGTAAGACGTGCCAAGAGGCCAATTGGACCTAACTCAGTGCATATAATTGCACCCACTGTGTGGCAGTGAACCTTGTAAAATAGCTTGTGGCTTCCATTGCATCCTCAAACAGCCATCCAGCAAAGCTCTTTAGAATGGTGAAGGGCTTATTACCATCTGCTTCAGAGCTCCCCATGCTGTCTATTTCAAGGCAAAAAAGAAGATAGTTACAGAATAATTCTTTACTTGCTATTCTGAATAAACCAACATGACAATTCCTGTTCATTTCAGCTTATCTGAGCTAGCCAAAGGGAGGGAGGGAATTGATCAAATAAACACAGAGAGTGATGCCACCAAACTTGAAGGAAGCAGAGTTCTGCTTAGTCCCTGGATCCAAAGGATTTTGTCAAATACCATCCCTTATTTTTGTTTTGAAGGTGCTGGAGAGGTTGCACTTGTATAACTGCAGAGCTTGGATGACATCAGTTACTCTGAACACTTTCAATTGGGACAGAATGAGACATGGTCATCCACCAGTTGGAAAACACAGACATTGTTGATCCTGCTTGATCTCTCAGCAGTTTCTGTTACTGTTGACTAAGGGTATTTTTGGACTGTCTCTGGGAACTGAGAGTTAGGGACACTGTGGTGTGTTTCCACAGGCATGGTTGGCTGCCAAAACCTTCATTTTGTCCCCAATGCTATCAAGCTTTTATATGAAACCATGAAGTTGCTTGCTCATCAGGGATTTGGGAGTGGATGTCATTTCTTCATAACATTTGAATTAGCAAAGACCATGCTGGGGTACATGAGCACAAATATACTAAGACTAAATCCTGGGGGGGGGGGAGAGTTTGGAGCATTGGGGAATTGCCAGTTCCAAATGGTGTTATATGGCCTTGGAAAAACAGATAGATCAGGGGTGTCAAACTCAAGGCTCAGGGGCCAGATCCGGCCCATGGGGTGCTTAGATCTGGCCTGCAGGGCTGCCCTGGAAACAGTGAAGGACTATCCTGTGGGGCCTCTACCAGCGAAAATGGAACACGGGAGGGCTGCACGGAGTTCCGTTTTCACTGGCAGAGGCTGCAGGAGGCTGTTGCAGCTGAAAACGGTACCCGGGGGATGCACCCGGCCCACCTGAGCTCTGTTTTTGCGGGCAGAGGGCTGCAGAAAGCTGTTGTGGCTGAAAACAGAGATCGGGAGACTGTTTTCGCTGGCAGAGCACTTGGGCCACCACAGGTGGCCCCAACATGAGTGACGACAAGCTGGCCACGCCCACCCTGGCCACACTCACCCAGGCCCCTGAGGTCAAACACAACCCTGATGCAGCCCTCAGTGAAATTGAGTTTGACACCCCTGAGGTAAATGATTTGCAGGAACTTTTAAAATCATCATTATTAGTGGAGATTGAAGTGATCTCCATAGCTGGAAATATGTATTACCACTTTCATGTGGAATATCAACTATGCCCTTTGGCGAAAAGGGACAGCTTACTTACAGCAGTTCACAGGTTGGTAACCTTACATTTAGATTACTAGAATGTATTCCTTGAAGTCATTCTGGAAACTTTAAATAATGCAGGACATTTCATCCAGGGTACTGATTAGAATTCAAAATTTGGGATGATCATAAGACTCTAAATAACATGGTACCAGGATAGTAGTCAGTGTACTGTATCTTCACAGTTATTAGACCTGGCCAGTCAGTGAGATCTTTGTGGGAAGATCCTTTATAGGTCCTGAGGACTATTGAATGCCATATCATAGTTGCAAACAGGATAATTTCTTAATAACGTTGTTAATACTCTGCAACTGACTTCAAGAGGCATCTGTTGAATGGTTGGTTATTTACCCAGGCCTTTCCCACACTTTTTAAATGAATGGATTTACCTGAATATTATTTTATATAGTTGTCTTATACTGTCCAAGTATTGTTTCATTATTTATTTATTGCTGTTTTTATTGCAAACCACCTTGAGATACTTTAGCAAATGAAACAGTATATAAATACATTAAATAAAGAAGAACAATAAGTTACATTCTGATATATTGGCCTGATAAATTAAAAGTTTCACAACTACCAGACATTCAAAAACAGTATTCTGCCTGATCACAGCACATTATTATGGTATTTGAATCAGCCAAGCTGACTTAAATTTTGTGAAGCATGTAGTCTGGGAAAAAAAGCCTTATCAAATCATGCGCAGCTTATTTTTAACAGCTTAGGTATATATAACTGAAAGCTTACATGATGTCACTGAAAGTCACATGATTGTACAAAAGCACAGTATATGTTATGGCACAAGATGTACCTGCTGTAATATTGCTTGCCATTTAGTTATCCTGGATTTTACTATAATTTATAATCGCATTTTGGGAAAAAAAGTATTACGGATTCCCAGCAGTAAACCTTTTGCCAACAAAATGCAAGAACATCTAGGTTGGCATTATGCTTATTGTAAGTTGATTTGTTGCTAAGTGCTGTGACTAATATCATACCATACCAAGATACATGGACCTGGTAAACTATAAGAGTTTTAAATGGGTGGCTTTTGAAAAAGAATTTTCCAAGAATGTTCCAGTTTTTCCTAATTGTTTAATTTAAGAGTATGGTGAAACAATTGTAGACTTAGAATCCTACAATTGCTCTGAAGCTACCAGATTTTCATAATGGAAACTGATGCCATTCATCCCTCTGCTGAAATAGAGAGGGACAAGGTCTCTCGGGGATAATACAATTAATATAAGAAGAGAAGACTACTATATTTAGCACTCAGGACAAGAAGAACACGAAAAGGAAAATAAGCTATGGTAAAGCTGCTTCAAGGACAGCTAAAATTAACACATGAGAACACTACCGTATCGAATCTTATACGTATTAACTCAAGATTATTTCCTGTTACATGGCTTTGGCCCTACAGCCCAATTTTTTTTCCATAATTGCCATTTGATTTGTGTGTGGAGCTTTTTAAAGTCAATTTTGCATTTTGAATGTCAAATTTGTACCTTAGATTTTCAACTCAAATAATTTAGGCTTTTTCATTGCCTCTTTTTTTTATGAGAGGAATTGACTTCATATGTAAATGATGTTTTATAGTCTTTTTTTCCTGAGAGAAGAACCAAAATCTGAACTTTACTATGGGAAAATAATGGACGTAATCAGAGATTGATTTTATTTCTTTATTAATAAATAAATTATTAATTTATTTCTTTATTAAAGAGTGTCTGGTGAGGGCAGAGTGTGGACTTTTGGACTGGAGCTATATATAATAGCAAACATGCAAGGATTGTTTAGAATGAATGGAAGGAGGTTCTCCAAAGGTAAATGCTTGAAAAACACTGCAAAATACTACTATATTATCTGCTTTCAATGCTGTTAAATATTAACTACAGGTAGTCCTTTACTTACAACTTCAATTGAGCCAAAAATTTATGTTGCTAAGCGAGATAATTGTTAACTGAATTTTGCCCTATTTTACAACCTTTCTTGCCACAGTTGTTAAGTAAATCATTGCACTTGTTAAGTTAGTAACACAGTTGTTAAGTGGCTTTTTAAAATTCACATTTATACACATTTATATGCCGCCCTTCTCTGGAGACTCAGGGCGGCTTACAATCTTTGGAGCACAACCCAATGTGCTCAGCAATAGCCTTCCTTCTATTGTATATGCCTGCTTATTACTAGGGCTTTTTGCCCCCCAGCGGCATTTTTACAAAGTCAGCTTATTGCCCCCAACAATCTTGGGTCCTCAATTTACCTACCCCGGGAGGATGGAAGGCTGAGTCAACCTTGAGCCTGGTGGGATTCGAGCCTGCACTAATTGCAGGCAGCTGGAGCTAAGTGCTAGGTGTTTAACAGCCTGCACCACCAAGGCTCTTTTCCATTGGCTTTGCTTGTTACAAGGTGATCACATGACCCCAGGATACTGCAACCATCATAAATACATCTGAATTTGGATCACATGACCATGGGATGCTGCAAGTGTGAAAAATGGTTATAAGTCATTTTTGTCAGTGCTGTCATAACTTCAGATACTAAATGAACTGTTGTAAGTCAAGGACTACTGTATTTTACATATTTTACATATAAATTAACAGAAAAATATAAATGAAATATATGCATATATTGTATCTTTTAAATATATTATAAACAAATATGTAAATCTTTGGGCACCATTGTATGTCAACCACATTGCAAAATATCAGCTGCTAGATAGCAATATTGAACTAGACTAGAGCATCATTGAGTTTCAAAGAAAAAAGAGACAATTATTCAAAGAACATTCTCAAGTACTCATGAAATATCTTGAGTTTGCTGTATTTGACAATATTCATAAAGAAAAATGTTGAGGAGGATTACACTTACATTTAGTTTCCAGCTTAATAAGAATTAGAAATGCTTGATTGGACTAACACTGAAACATTAAACCCTGAAGAGTTGTATTGTTATGACTTTGTGTAAAACTCAACCGTTTGGTTAATTTTATATTTTACTCAACTAACGTGGCATAGAGAAAAATCATAGATAATAACCCGAAATGAAAGAGGAAATAGAAAGAAGATAGCAGAAGATAGCTATTTTCAGAAAAGAGCATGGCCGGAAAACAATTTAATTAATTGTTCCAATTCAGAAATTATAGCATAATTGGCCAGAAGAAATATGAAAAAAAGCCCAAGAACTGTGCTTTGAATGCAGTAATGGTATAATGACATAAGTGAATGGCTTGCTGGCCTTTAGACCATCTTTCATATTAGGTTACTATATGACCTAATTTCTGCTGCCACTGAAGGAGAAGCAATGCTTATTGTGAGTAAAGATGACAATTCCATGTGCTTCCATTTTCACCAGTAGATCTTCTGCATTTGCTGCATTTCCCCCTCAGGTAGAAAAGCAATGTAGGCAAGGAGATTCAGTAAATAAATTGCATTAAGGTATTCATCAATAAACTAGAAGCCAGATGGCTGAGATGGCTTCAACGATCCATTAGGTGGAGTTGGAATATAAAAATCTGTCCAATGTCTTTGAAAAATTTCCACAAATTATAGCGTTTGGCTTTGTCAAAGCAATCAGAAAAACAAGAGAGCCCTTTGGATACTAACTTCATTTTGTTTTCCTAGAAAAGTGCAAGAAGTTGTTACAGACTTGCTTTAATTAAACAGCTGGCCTTACCGAACTGCTATTTAGCCTCCAGAAAGAAAACAGTGATTCTGGAAGGTGACCAATTTACCTATTTCTGGCTTCTGTGTATCATGGGTGTCAAACTTGCAGTGTCACGTTGCTATCACGTGACATTTCATGATGTTTTTCCTATTCACAGAGCTGGGTTGGGTGTGGCCTGCTTTTGACACATCTGGCCCGCAGGCTGCCAGTTTGACACCCCTGATTTAGAGGATGAAGGATTTTGAAAGGGCTTCATTCACTAAACATTTTTGGAAAAAAATATTCATGTACGTTTTAAAATACTGAGGAGCACATCAGTAAAAGACAGACTAACATGAAGTTTTATTTAGATATATCAGAACCAAGAAGTCACCCTGGAAGCAACTGGAATGCTGGATGATAAAGAATTTAAAAAGTAAAATATAATGATAAAGACATGGCCGAGAAGTAGAAGAAATTATATGCATTTGACTTCCCAGCAGAAAACACAGCGGCTGCCCAGGACTGAATGCATTTTTTTCAGAGAAAATCTGAAGAATCAAGGCATTAAGAGGCAATTAAATATTAGGCATCAAGGGCAAACTGACAGCAATAGGTTGACATGATATCAATTAGTCTAGAGCGTATTCACCCAAAAGTTCTGGAACCCCCCCTTCAGATATTCAATTCATGATTGTCTAAGAAAAGTATCTAATATTGGGTTCTCTACAAGAGCAATGGAAAGTGATCAGAGTAATACCAATTTTTAAATGTTACAAGAAATTATTGACTAATATCAATTTTATGGGAATTTAAGAAATTGAATGTTACAAGAATCACAAAGCTAAAAGAAGGCATCTTATCGCAAGCCCTGTAATTAAATAGGGCTACCAGATTTGGCCTGCAAGAATTCTGATGGCCACTAGATGGCAACAAAGGGATACAGAAACTTTCAACTTTTTGCTGCCATCTAAAGGCCATCTAGATTTTGCATGCAAGTTCTCATAACTCTATAGTTAAATTAAGGAATTCCTTTCTAGAAATTGTAATAATGGTCATTAATGTTTCTGACTTTACAGAGAGTATAACACATTCATTGTAAGGTGGTTTTTAATGGTGATTTACTCAAAATATCTGTTCTATATAGCGTCAGTTGGGAAACAACAACAGGCAAGCCATTGTACACTCCCGTTCTTACGTGTTTCCCATTGGCATCTAGGGGCCGCTGTAGAAACAGAACATTGGGCTAAACAAGGCCTTGGATTTGATCCAACAGGACTTTTGTTGTGTTCCTATTCAATGAATAGCATCTGACAAAACTGCCATTCACATTTGGTCAGCTGCATTAGACTAGGCAGGTCACGAGAGTGTTGGCTTGAATGATTGAATCATGTATTGAGAGGAGATTATCGCTTCCTAGTATAAAGTCATACACCCTCTGGGCATGCAAAATAGGCCAGAAAGAACACGACATGCTCACATGGTGGAAATGGAAAGATTGTGTTTCTGTAAAAGTTTTACAAGCTATATGGTTGTAATCTTATGGTTCTCGTGCTCCATTGCTGGTGAGCAGAAGCTTGCTGAGATTTAAATATGTTACATAGCCCCATCCCCAAAAAGGAAAATAAATTCATCTCTGATTCCTTGTTATAAACAATAGCTTAAAGTAAATTGGGTTTTCTGATCATGTCTTGATCATTCCAAAAGTGTTTTGAATTAGAAGTGGCCCTGTTTCAAGCTCAGAATATTTCTGATGGCCAGAACAGCTATTTTAACCACAAAAAATGGTTACTTTGAGCTCAGAACACTTAAAATTTGTACACTGTATACCACAGCCATGGCGGAACAGTGGTTAGAATGCACACTCTGCCCACAGCCTGGAGTTCAAGGTTGACTCAGCCTTCCATCCTTCCAAGGTTGGTAAAATGAGGACCCAGATTGTTATGGGCAATATGCTGACTCTGTAAACTGCTTCAAGATTACTATAAAGTATAGTTCCCAACCCCCAGTCCATGGTCTGGCACTGGGCTGCGAAATGCTAGAAACTGGGCCACACGCACAAACAAGCAAAGCCACATCCGTGGGATGCAGGCAGCATGCAAAACCACACCCCCTCCAGTCTGCGGAAAACCTCTCTCCATGGAACTGGTCCCTGGTGCCCAAAAGCTTGGGGGCTGCTGCTATAAAGCACTATGAAGCAATATTCTAAGGGCTATTGCTGTTTTTCATTTTGCACACGTCTCTCTCTTTTTTTTTTATCAGCGTTTACAATGATAAATATCTAGTACCCTGTTCATTCTCAAAACTTGCCCTGTAGATAAAATATCCTTCTTCACATTTAGTGGATGAGTTAAGGTCAATAAAAATAGAGTGGTCTGAATAAAGATTTAATACAAACATGTTTTCCTACAGGCAAAAATTGTATCCTGTATAATTGTTAGGTTTATTACTATTTCACCACTAATTGTGACCCCCCCGCTCACAGATGACATTTTTCAATTCTTTTTTTTTTGAAAAACTTTATTAACTTTTATTACCATTAAAAACACACAAAAAAACCCCACACCAAACACAAACTGTTGGATACACCAACATAAACCATTAAAACATTAAAAATATTGTATTCAAAACAACCTGTGGCGATAATTACTTAGCAATCTTTTATATATTCTATCGAGTATTAACTCCTACTTGAATGTGTTGAACTCCATCTATGCCTCTATTGATAATTCCTATTCCTTCTTCTATCTCCTCTCCTTCAATTCTTGAAATGGCAGAGAAACTTGCATATGAGTCTTTAGTTGTATAATTGTTCTACCTAAACACAGAATCTGGAGGTGCAGAGGACCTTATCTTTATCTTGAACGTTTCCCATTTTTCTCACTCCAGCTTCTTCTTTCTCTGAAACAAAAAAAGGGTAAAATTTCCCCTGCCAGTCATGGCTGACTCTAAGGGGTGCTGCTCATCTCTGTTTCTTAGTTGAGGAAGCCAACATTGTCCAAAGATGCTTCTGTGGTCATGTGGCCAGCATGGCTATACGCTAAAGGCACACAAAATCAGTGGTGGGATTCAATTTCTTTTTTACTACCCATTCTGTGGGCGTGGCTTGGTGGGCATGGTGTGGCTTGATGGGCATGGCTTGGTGGCCATGGTAGGGGAAGGATACCAAAAAATCTCCATTCCCACCCCACTCCAGGGAAGGATAATGCAAAATCTCCATTCCTTCCCCACCCCACCAACCTGCTTTCCAGCTTCTTCTCCTGTGCAGGGCAACAGAAGAAGACCCAGGCAATCAGCTAGGACTTGGGAGGCAGAGAATAGATGGGGGCGGGGCCAGTCAGAGGTGGTATTCCGAACTATTCAAAATTTCCGCTACCGGTTCTCTGAACTACTCAAAATTTCCACTACCGGTTCTCCAGAACCGGTCAGAACCTGCTGAATACCACCTCTGCACAGAATGCTGTTCCCTTCCCACCAAAGTGGTACCTATTTATCTACTTGCATTTATATGCTTTCGAACTGCTAGGTAGGCAGGAGCTGAGGCAAGTAATGGGAGCTTACCCTGTTGCACAGAGCTCAGGTCTTGAACTTGGGCTGTTAGCTTTCCAGCTGACAAGCTCAGCTATCACTGAAAATAAAATAACACACTATCAGAGAGGTAACATTGGGCTTGTATGAGAAGCATAATGAACTGTGGTTTTATTTTAAATCAAAAGATTCCAACGAAGGAGAATATCTTTCTGTTTTATTCCCTTTCATGGAAGATTAGAATGTTCCTTGTTCTTTTCTATTACTATTTCTAATTGGCCACAGGAAATCTCAAAATATCTTAAAATACCCGGATATATCTCTGACAGGGACAAAAAATATGTTGCATGCATGTCTCAAAAGAAAAAAGTAGGGATTTATTCTGTGCTTTGATTTGCTTAATGCAGATTTTGATAAGTAATTTCTCAAACGGAAGAGCTTCAGCATATACAGCGTCATCCATTCCCTGCCCCCTTCAGTTTGAGAGGAGATGTGATCCCTTCATTCTTAGGTGGTGCTATTTTTTTCATCTCTGTTATTTAGTAACCACATTTTATGTCACAATAAGTTCAATGACTCCAAGACATTCCCAAGCAGAGAAGAGGAGAGGGGAAAAAAGCACACAAACCCCATGTATTCAGAGCTCTTTTGCATAATTATGCGCAGCAGGATATTCAAGTACAGTACTGTGGACAAAAGGTCAAGGACTGTAATTCCCCCCCCCCCCAAACACAGTGCAGAAAACTACAAATGAACCCTGAAGAAAATGTGACAAAGAATCCAGTCAACACAAAGGACACAAGGGAAGCAAGGAGAGGGGAGAGATAACAGGAAAGAACTGATAGAGCCTTTCTTTGACCATTTCATTCTATAATCTGCTGGCATTTTGCTTAAAAATTGGACGAGTTACATAATAGACAAAGAGCATAGCTCTTTGCTTCCCTACATGGCCAGCTCATTTGAATAAAGCCTATACAGAAAATACTGTTGAGTGATTTGACCTAGATACAGTAGCTGTTGATTTATTTGGTTTTCTTGGGCTGTAGTCCCATGTATACTTTCTGGAAGCCAATCCCGCTTAATTCCATTGTACTTCTGAATCACTATGATTGATACACTGGCCCACAAGCCTAAGTGTATAATTTGCTTTCATCCAGCTTCCTTTCTTTCTCATTACTCTCTGGAAAGTTTGAGTTTTATAGAGATGCATGCATATACATATTCATACATATAAATCAAATATAATCCATAGTAGAGATGTAGTACAAGAGATATTTTTGTTCTACTGGTCTTCCATAAGTTTAAAAATAAATAAATCAAGGTGGTACATACAACGGGGAGATGTACTGTGCAGAGAAAATGTACTCTTCAACACTAGGACTGACACGAGATCAGATCAATGAACTAGAGAAACTTATGGAAGTGTCATGGCTCTGTCGAGTCTGAGAGTCTGAATTTGAGGAGGAAGACGAACAGCCATGAGGGAGTGGGAGTGTGGCTCCGTTGGCTGTGGAGGAAACTGGGGAAGGGCAAAGTCAGGCTGGGCACAGCAGGGAAGAGATAGAACAAGGGAGAGCAGGTTCAGAGGAAGACCAAGGCCCACCCCCTCTTCATCCTAGGGCACGCAGGGAAGAACAGAGAAGAGAGCAACATGGATTGCATGGCTTATGAGGGAGGAAAGGGCCTTGATTCCCCTTCACAAGGCACACCTGGGAAGGAAGTTTAAAGGAGAACCAGTTGGGAAGGGCATTTGTCGGGAACAAACATTGAGTTTATCTTGTGTTGGCTGTTGTTATGACTTTCTGGCATCCTCCCGACTGGTTTGATTTACTGCCTTGTTACTTCATTTCTGGCACTCCATATCTTGCTTTGATGGATTTATTAGCTTATTTTGCCTTGTTGGATTTATAGTTTAAAGTTTTCAGTTTTCAACATTTGGACTGGAATATCTTCAGCCAAAGGCTGGTGCAGTTTGTGGGAGAGTTTTTCCCCAGACTGGAAGGTAACTGGGTCATTGGGGAAAAAGTTGGAGTTAACAAAGGGACCTCTACTTATTCTCTGGCTGTGTTGCCTTTGTGCCATGCCCAAGGTCATCACAGGAGTCATAAAAGTATAATTCTGTAGATGAAGCTGAACTGACCCCAGATCTAATCAGAAAAGATTCTCTGCAGACCAATTTCCTTGCACACATATTGCATTACTGAACTATATATTGTACAGCTAGTCCTCAACTCACAACATGTTCATTTAGTGACCGTTCAAAGTTACAAGGGCACTGAAAAAAGTGACATGACCATTTTTCACAGTTATGATCTTTGAAGCATTCCCATGATCATGTGATCAAAAGTCAGATGCTTGGCAACTGATTCGTATTTCTGACCTTCCTGTGTCCCAAGGTCCTGTGATCCCCTTTTGTGATCCCCTTCTAACAAGCAAAGTCAATGGGGAAGCCAGATCCACTTAACAAGCAGGTTACTAACTTATCACCTGCAGTGATGCACTTAACAGTGGTTGCAGGAAAGGTCATAAAATGGGGCAAAACTCACTTAACAGATGTCTCACTTAACAACAGAAATTTTGGGCTCAGTCTAGGATTACCTGTAGTTGAAAAAAATATACCTCTTCTGTGTTTCAGGGCAATAGTTATAATTACTGCATCAATAAATATTGTTGTTGTAAGGTCAGAATAAAATCACCCGAGCTAACAAATAAGCACAGAGGGAAAAGTATAGAACTCCTCTTAAATCATCAAGCAAATAGGAGCCTTGCCACAATCTCTTAACACTACAAAAGCAAAACCGAGACAGATACCTCAGAGTTTTAACCAAAGCATGTCTCTCCCTTACTTTGATGGACAGAAGGGTAAAAATACCGTAGCCAGTTGGCAGCAAATGTGAACAATTGTGTGTCTGCCAGCAAGTAAATTATGTATTCAGCTTCTACTTTGGAAAACCTGCTAATGACCAGTCCTGATGCTTTTCTTCCATTAATTGGATAATACCGTGTTTCCCCGAAAATAAGACCTACCCCGAAAATAAGACCTACCCCGAAAATAAGACCTACCCGAAAATAAGACCTAGTGTGTTTTTGGGAGCCAAAAAAAACATAAGACAGTGTCTTATGTTAGGGGAAACACGGTATGCAATTTGTTCGTGGTTTCGTACATGAATAAATGTACATTGTTCTACATGAATATGGTAAGTGTTTTTTTTCATTAAATATATATATATATAAGACCTACCCTGAAAATAAGACCGAGTGTGTTTTTGGGAGCCAAAAAAAATATAAGACAGTGTCTTATTTTCGGGGAAACATGGTAGAAGGTGTTGTGAAGGCCAATTTGTTTATGCTCCCCCGCCCCACTTGTCCTGTTCAAAGGGACAAACAGGCTATTCTATAGAACTTCAAGAAATGTACCTTCCAAATACATGGGAGCGGGGAAGGATCTGAAACATAGAATAATAAATATCTTTCTGAGAGGCACATGCTAATGAGCATGGGTAGATGCCGAGAAAAGGATTTGCATTTCTTAAAGTGAGAATGCCAGGTGACAAATTGCAAGCATTGAAAAATGAGCATCACAGTTGGTTTCCTATTGTTGCTTTCTACAGACCTGTTACATTGTGCCATCCGTTCCCACCACACCCCCAGCCTAAGGCAAGAAATTCCTTAACGTCACATAACATGACATATTAGCCTGCCACTTTCCCTCCCAGTAAAGCAAGTGGCAGATTAGAATTACATGATCCTTGAGAAGCCTACCGATTTTGCCAGTGACAGCTGGACATGAGCAGAAGAGAGCAAACCTTAAGTAGGCAGTTAGGGTATTCTAAAGGGGGCTCAAGGGATTCTTCCAGGAATATAGGTTGGCATATCTTCAGTTGGGCTACCACTTAAGTGTTCTGCAGAGCCATGGTGGTTAGAATGCAGTACTCCAGGGATAATTCTCACCGGCTCAAGGTTGACTCAGCCTTCCATCCTTCCAAGGTCAGTAAAATGAGGACCCAGATTGTTGGGGGCAATAATGCTGACTCTCTAAAACCGTTTAGAGAGGGCTGTAAAGCACTATGAAGCAGTATATAAGTCTAAGGGCTATTGTTACTCCCAAATTTTTAAATTATTAAGAAGCTGTAAGGTTACCAATGTCTGAAAGATTTTGAGAATTTTAGCCGTTTTGCTGAGTCTTTCCATATGTTAGGTACAGGCCAAGCATTTTATCTTTGGTAATTGACTGTGCCACAGGGAACTTTTCTTATGGGCCATGCTGATCAGGATACTGGAAGTGCACTAGCAATTTCTGACCCTCAAAACATGTCCAACACACTGAAGCAGGAAGGCAGGAACCCCTGGGCCACCATCACTGCTGCTCAGTGAAGAAACTGGTCCAGCCAACATTATCTGGAAGAAAAACATAGCTAGCCCCACCATTGCCGCCAGCATAGAATTATCATCATCAGCTGACCAGTAGTATCTTCGGCTCAGTGCCATGTATTGCTAGTTTGCAGGAGTTCACCTGATGCTGTTCCACCATCAACTGGTGGTCTGGTTTAGACAGCTCCACAGAGCAGTCCTGACTTGGGCTAAGCACTGGTTGCCAAACAGATTCTCCTCCTCAGTTGCCCAAATGATTATTCAGCCCTGGCTTTTGCTGCTGCTTCCAACCTTGAGAACAGCAACTCCTTGGCCTGAAAGAGTCCATAGACCCACCTCATGCCATCCCCAAGCTAAGTCCAACATGAATCATATGTATCATCCTTAGCACACATCTGCCCTTGGCCCCCATAACACATACACTCACGGTGTTTTCTTGAAGGATCTTAATCTTTTAAATAATATTTTTAACAAACAGATAGCATATCCCCTTTTATTTCATAGGTAAAGCAAAAAAATCTCCTATATGCTTCCAATCTAGACCAAGTTGTACACTCCTCTATTTCCCTCCCTAAAAATTCTGCTTATATTATATAAAATTCCTGCAATAATATGAATAGCTAAAGAAGTTTGAGAAAGAGGGAAGAAAGGAGAAAGAGAAGAACAGAGCAATAGCAGCCACATTTAGATATTGTGAATATGCAGCCTCTCCGTTTTGAGAAAAAGCTAGCGAGGTTTGAAGATACAAGGAACATGTAGATCCACTATGATTGCTCATTCTCTACAAACTGAACTAATAGTACGAAAGGATCATGGCTACTATTGTGTGTAGTATACTCAGAGTTACTGCTTTATTGTAGTATTCAGTGTTTACATCAAGTGCAATACACAGATACTTCAGTATTCTTATTTATTGTGAGACAATTTTTCAGTACATCATGGATATATCATAAGAGCTTATTTCCTCTTATGAGAAAACAAAAAGGTAAAAGTAAACACTCAGATCAAGCCGATGTCTGATGATTATGGATATTTCTGCACAAGTGACTTATAGTGTCTTTTAGAGTCATCCAACCATAATTATACCAAAAATAATGGTAATGAGAACAAGATGCAACAGTGGTGCCTGGGTGATGTTATAAGGATACGGTAAATCACTAGGAGATAAATTATATAAATGGTATGTATGCATATCCATGTAGTTTTCTTAGAAGGGATTCGCCTAAAGAAAAGAAAAAGAGAAGAAAATTAATTACACAAGTAAGCAAATTTGCAGCATGGATGGAAATAGAATAAACTGTGTACAGTGGGAGAAAGGTGATCATATTTCAGTCATGGAATATTAATTATTTAAACTCTGTTAATATTTCATGATAAGGTTCTGTTTCTCTTTCTCTTACTTTCCCCAAGGAAGAAGTGCCAAGATCCATAACACATTTAACACATATTTAAACTGTTCCACAAACCAGACTTCTTAAAAAAAAAACGTTTATAGTTTCAAATATTTCAATAAATACCAAAGCATTGAATTCCATACATACGGCTATTAGATTGATATTGAGAAATAATTTCATCCCCAAAATGGTTGGCAAATTTGGTATATTCACCCTGAATTTAGCTTGATTTCTTCCCCAAAGAGGTATCTATAGACAGTTCAGTTTCTGTATTAGGTTCTATGCATTCAAAGGTGCTATGAAAAGGATCCCAGATCAAGCAGTTTATGAATACGCTGTTTACAATTCAATTTAGAGCTTTGTTGGTGTAGTGGTTGAAGTGCCAGGCTAGAAACCAGGAGACTGTGAATTTTAGTCCTGCCTAAGGCACAAAACCAGCTGGTGGTCTTAGAGTACTGGTCACTCTCTCTCAAGCTCTGGGAAAAAGGCAAGGGCAAACCACTTCTGAAAACCTTGTTGAGAAAACTGCAGGGATTTATCCAGGCAATAGTCAGAAGCCAAAAACTGACTTGAAGCTGTGTATGCGTGCATAGATCTCTGAAATGATGACCCAACAGGTCATGGGTTCTCTAGACAATTATCTATTGTTCTTCTCCAGTTTGATAGCCTTTCGGCTCCAGAATTTCCAGTTAAAATGGCCAACATATCTGGAAAATATTGTATTATACCAAATTAAAATTCTTAGTTTGTCGAACGACTTTTCTTTAATCATACACGTGCAATAATTCATAAAAAATAATTTGTAGGAAAGTTTTCTTGTACCTTTCAATTGACTTCCATAGGTTTAATGATACAGCTTTATTACTCAGTGTTATTTTCTGTTTTCTTATCTGTTCCATTTTCTTAAGAAAGATGTTCTGAAGCTCTGTTCCATTTGCTCCACTCAAAGGGGTGCACTCCAAATTGTAAAGCATCTTGTACAGAGTCCAGCCAATGAGGGTGAAGCCTTAAGTTGCATGATCAACAAAGCAATCATGTAATGAAAGGGTTCAGAATCATCACAAAGATGATTTATACACAAAATGATATAGCTATCCTTAGTAAGGTGGATAACTTGAAATGGCTGAGCAAATACAAACCTACTTTTCAAATAGATAGCTATTTGAAGTTACAACTGCCAAAACATCTAAGGGAGATATTTATGTGAGCAAAATTTGAACAGCTTGACACAATGGTCAGATATAGGAGATTCCATTCTAAACCCTACAATGGATGCCTCTGCATTTGCAGAGAGGCAGAGGTAGAAGACCTGGCTTACATCCTATTTGATTGTTGCCTATATAAGCGGGTGAGATACAGTTACCTTGGTCTATATACCAAATTAATGACCCATTGGAATCCCCATATCAAAACAACTTACCTTATGTGCGGCCAGAATCTGAAAATAATATTTAACACACCACAGAACTTAAGCAAAATGGTTCAGTTGAGATCGGCATATGTGGGACTGATTGGGGTAGATTGTAGGGGTGATATCAAACTATTGTTTTATCATATTTTATTTATCTATATATTAAATTATTGCATTTTATTCCAATTTCATTTTAAACTGTATTTTATCCAATTCCATTTTAAATTGTTTTTTTGATCAGATTTTAGTAATAATTTGTTTTTGGAACTCTGCACTTTGATATGATCCAAGGGCTAATCAATAAAGTAAAATGAAGGTGATTTGTAGGAATTCACCAGGCATAAATTCAATGAACACAATCCTAGGATGTTCTGCAAAGGAGAGACCTAGTGACAATGTAATTACATTACAAAATAGGACAGAAGTGGGGGATTTGGTCCTTTTCATCTGGTAAGGCATACTGTACTCTGTGTAGCTCTGGGCAGTATGGCTATTTGCTAGAAATGCTAAGAGTTAGAAGCAGGACCATTATTGATACTTCTGAACTTTGTGTTGGAGAAGATTACTGAGAATACCGCCAAGAAAACAAATGAATGGATCAGTGAACATATCAACCCAGAGTTCTCACTCATGGCACTAATGACTAGGGTGAAATTATCATATTTCAGACATATTATGTGAAGACATAGCTTTTTGGAGAAGTCTTTAATTCTGGGAAAGATGGAAAGAAAGAAGATGATAGATTTATTATTATTTATTTTTTTATTATTTGGACTTGTATGCCGCCCCATCTCCAAGGACTCAGGGCGGCTCACAACTAAAACAACAATAAATAATTAAAAGAAAATTAAACAGATCACAAGCCCAATAATAGCTAAGCTACAGCTAAAATTTAAAATAAGTTAAGAACCACCCCCCACCCGGGAAAGAGTCACAGCCCGGATTGGTCAAACAACCAGGTCTTCAAATCGTGGCGGAAGGTGCGAAGGTCAGCATAAGATGGATAGATTTGAAAGACCAGGTTAGAATGTCATAAAGCAAATCTATGTAGTTGCCAGGAGTTACCTACAACTTGATGGCACACAATCAATATATGGAACAGCATGGATTTCTTTAGCCATGGGTTAGAAAAACAGAGGGGCTAACGCAGGCTAAAACACTGTCAATTTACATTGAGAAGCTTTACAGCAAAATAATATGAAAACTACCTCTTCAATTCTCAAAGGCTTCTACATGAGTCAATCAATGAATATTTCAACACTGTAGCCTAATTAAGCAGGAGCAACCATGCAGCTCACTTAGCATTCCCAGAACTGAGGCTTTTGATTAAGAGCAAGACTCTCAAGAGTGATGTTAGGAGAGCTAGAGTGGGCATGTAGCACACCGCAACTACCCAGGTTAAGAGACCCTAATTGGAAATTCTCAAAGTAAGTTTTTAGTTCTTCCCTTTACTACATTTTTCACAGGAGCACTTGGAATGCCTTTATTACAAGTCTAAATAAATAATAATAATAATAATAATAATAATAATAATATTTGCAAACTACTACTTGTATCAAAGATGATCAAGGAATGTGGCAAGCCCCTATTCCATTGCCTATCAGTAACATTGGAACAAGAGTGCATATTTTCAGAGTGTGTGCAATGGCAATGTATTTTTTCCTAATTTAAAAACATGATCAGAAAAAAGAAACCCCGTCTTGCTCCCAAAGTTGCCTGCTTTCATTAAAAGATTACAGTTGCCTTGAATGGTCATATATTTTTTCTGAATGATTATTTACCATTCCTCAAGTGGTACACATATTTTATTTATTTTGTCAATTTTATATAACCACACTTCTTACACAAAGTGACTTCATATAGTGCATGGAATGAAGAAAAAAAAACTGTCACAGACCATAAATAACAATGATGTTCAAATCAATTATATCAAATTCATGTTTTTTAAGGGATATTCACATTCTGTTAATTCTTAAAAAACCTGATACAAGGTCTTATTTTGACTTTCAAAAAATGACATTTAAAACATTTATGTATTCTTCCATCTTAAGATCAACTCTGGACAGCTCCCAATGAATCCCTGTCTGAATAAATGGTTGTGAGCTGAAGATTGCCCTGTTAGGAGGGAATAAATCTGAGTGCAGCAAGGTAAATTTGTAATTTTGCAGAAAGGGGATGATGTGTTTGTTCCATTATAAAAAATAAAACATGAAGATATTAAAACCTACTAGTGGATTTAATTGGTTTAGAAACTGAAAGAAAAAATATATCTTGAAATGAGAGGTTATTGCTTTAGGATATATATATATATATATATATATATATATATATATATATATATAGGTCTTGATTGTCTTGTTAAGTAACGAATTATCTCATTCAGGTCTTCAGCTTCATTCTTCTGGGAGAAGAACTAAGCTGAAGACACCAGCCTGAAGATGACGGATGAGATTGCCAAACGCTGCCAAGGTACTCAATCTTACACGGACAAGACCAATACACCAAGACCCACATACCTTACCCGTGAAAATTTATTTAAAACAAATATATATATATATATATATATATATATATATATATATATATATATATGGCGGGTCCCATGTAAGATTGAGAATACTTGGCGATGACTCTCATTTCAGGTGTCAGCTTTGTGCTTGTGCCAGCTGGCACAAGCACAAAGCTGAAGACACCAGCCTGAAGATGGCAGTGGGATCTCGCTGAAACGCCGCCAAGGTATTCTCAATCTTACACGGACAAGACCAACAAGATCTACATATTTACTGCGAAAATCTATGAAAACATATATATATATATATATATATTTGTTTTCGTAGATTTTCACGGTAGTAGTATAGAGGTCTTGTCAGATTCGACGGTCCAGGAAAATCCTTGGATGGCTTTTTCCACACAGGGTCTCAGGAAAAGCCATCCATGCATACATCAACCCACAGACCAATCAAGAAGTAACAACACAGCCAACTCTAGAGTTTAAAAGGGAAAACAGCCACATCACACACTTCTCCCAGGAGAACGCTGAAGACACCAGCCTGAAGATGACGGATGAGATTTAAACGCTGCCAAGGTATTCTCAATCCTACACGGACAAGACCAATACACCAAGACTACATATATATATATATATATATATATATATATATATATATATATATATATATATACATGCTTCTCCCAGAAGAACGAAGCTGAAGACACCAGCCTGAAGATGACGGATGAGATTTCGTCGAAACATTGCCAAGGTATTCTCAATCTTACACGGGACAAGACCCGAATACACGAAGACCTACATATATATATATATATATATATATATATATATATATATATATATATATTCATGAGAAATAAGGAAAGTGGAAAGAATCACATGTAGAAAGGGTAATTATGTGGCTTGTTCACATGCACCTTTGAAATTCAGATAGTATCATGCACCTTGTACAATAACACAAATCAATGTTTATAGTTTGGAATATTTGTTCCAAAGAACTTTGACAAGTGACGTTAGAGGGAAAAAATCCAACAGTTTAACACTGAAGAACTTTCCAAATTACACCTTCCATCTCACCCAGATCAACATGTTTGCCTTTGATAACCAGACAAGACTCCACCTGACCATATGGATATTTTCTCTGACTCTTTTAAGTCAAGAACATTTTCCAGAGAAGAGATTGGTGGTAAGGAAGGATGTCTAACTCTTTCTATTGGGATTCATGTGCAGCTTGACAATACTGTACAATGCTGTGGAGAAGTCCCAGTATTTTTAACTAGAGTTAAAATAGTAGATTACAGCTTTAAGATGCAATGCTGGCAAGGATGGGAGAAATGATAAAGATAGTCAGAATTTGTGCAAAAGCCTTGTTAAAAATTTGCACCCCTTAAAGAACCAAGATGATTAACCTTGTGTTTCATATCTGATTCCTGAAAATCAATGTTAGCATTATGGAAAACTGGCTACAATCCTATACCGCAAAGTTTTAAATTGACGCAGAGAGCTGAATTTTCCCTTACTCAACGGCCTCATTCTGATATATTGGCACAAATATCAAGAAGCAAAACTAACCTGTTGGTTCTAATCATATCAGAAACACCTAAGTCACAGAAAGACTAAACGTCATAGCAGGATAAAGTACAAACTGTAAAATGAAATCAATACAGAACCTGATATTGAAAAAAAAAAGCAGGGTAAATAAAATTATATTGCTGCCATGCTGATTCCTGTGAAGCATTCTGGTCTTCCAAATCCTACCACACGCAAGAATAATATCAGGATTGATGCCTTGCCATATTGCAATGCTAGCATCAATTCTTATTTTAGGTCCCAATTACAGAAGAAAAACTTTACTCTTACCTTCAATAGCAGTCCCTTTTGTGGACTGCAGAGACTTTCTTGAGAGGGGTAAGGAGGCAGACATGTTGTCTGTTTATGAAAACAAAATACAATTTAAGTAATTCATAATAAAATTAAACTGAATATAATTCTGCCCCATTTGGATTAACCAAGTGCACTCAGTACAATTATTAGTAGCATGAAGAGGTTGCATTCCTGTATCAGCTTTCCCCAACCTCATCTTTTCCAGGCAGATGGACTTAAATTCTACAACTCCCCAGTTAACAGAATCAGCAAATTCAAACATCTGAAAAATGCTGAGGTTGGGGAAGTCTATCCTTTAAAAATACCAAATACCAATTTTCCAAGAGTGCCATAGAGTTTCAGTTCTGCTAAGATTTAGGGTCGTTTTTGAAGTCCACATGAAAGAACGAGTCTATTCAATGAGCATCTTAAAGGACTACTATTCAGATATATACATTTAATTATTACAGCTAATGGCTCTTAATAGTATTGTCACCTGCTGGTATGATGCTGATCTTTTAAAAGCATGCATATTTGGGGGTAAGGAATAAATTCATTGCTACTGGACTTCATCAAAGTATCTTCTTATACACTTCAGCAAAATTTAAAGGGAGGAAGAAGAGAGTCTTATATGTTTATTTAATGAAATTTCAATTAAATAAGTTAACTCAAGAATGAGTTGACTAATGCTATTAACAGTTTAGCTGATAAAAGATATCATTTTAATAAGCAGTTATCAAAAATAACTTATTTATTGTTAAGGCTTATATTTAAAGATACAAATCATCAAGGAAAAGGGATATAGCCAGGATACCCACTAAATAAAATAACTTTTCTTCAATGAAGATGTGTTGTGTGCTTAGTACTTAAAAAGCTGTTATCAGAAGGTGAACATCTAGGCTTTCAAATACAATACATGAAAAGGATAAGCATGTACATCTGCAGAATACATGAAGTATCAACAGTAATAATTTTGGGGCCTTTGTACTGTCTGCAAACCAAATGATCAAGTATCAATACTTAGCATCAAGAACTAGCCCATCACAGGATTACGCTATAGAGGTATGATGAGCATTCACAAGGGCAAACTGTGGTTTACTTTACAATGAGTACAAGTTACAGTTTACTAGGGGCACTAATTTAGCCCAACCGCTATGGGTCTGAAGCCATACCACCAAAAGAAGAATCAAGCCATAATGTATCACATATATGTACTTATATTTATTTGCTCTTAAGACTATATTTGCAGTGTCCGGTCAATGTTGAGTGTTGTGCTTTTTCTTTTTCATATGAGGAACAGATTTTAAGGAAAGATCAGCAATCCCCCTCAATCCAGGGCTAGTATGTAACAAATCTGGGCCCAAAGCTCAGTCAGTCTTATTTCAACCTGGTCTTCTTCTGAGGAGTTGGGATTCCAGATTCCTTATTTCCCAACTACATGGTCACCAGGTGGTGGCCTTTGGGGAAAATTGATTTAAACCAGAGTTGAGCAATCACCACCTCCTCAGAAGCTTTGGACTTTACCTTTCCATTCGATCTAGCCCATAGATTGTGACATCCAAAAGATGTGAGGAGAGGCAACCAGGTTTCTTACCCTGACCTACATTCCAGCAGCTGTTTATTAAGCAAACATTGCAGAACCCTCCGTTTGGTTTGCTGTGATTCTGATAATAGTTAAACAAGGAAACAAAACCCTTCTGAACAATAGTGGAGATTATTATATCAGTGTAGAATTGAAGGGGAATGGAAAGCAAGGCACGGTAAGAATCGGAATCTATTCTCCTGGTGACATTTGTTGTTGTGTACAACTGTTCCCAATGCTGAACCAGGAAAAATGATCCTGCTGCTGTTAAAATCAGCTCTGCTAATTACACTAGACATTTCTAAGCAAGCAATCCTATTAAAAGTGGTGCCCATTCATTAATCAAAGAGACACAACACGGAGCGAACCATTTAATTAATCGGTTTTTTTCATTTTCGCTTCCCAAATTAGTGAATTAGTGTCTGCATGCTCACACATCTTCAGTCATGAAATAGCTGTTTTCCCTGATGCCAGAAGTTAAACGCTGACTAATGCAACTGCAGTGACAGGACTGAACCCCTGGAATCTTCTCCCCTAAATGTGCTCTCTCTTCAGCAGAAGGCAAGTCAACTTGTTAGTAGCACAATCTGGTATGATGGGTTTTTCCCTCCAGGGAAAAATCTCCATAAAATGCAATGAGGTTTAGTAACAGATGAATGATTGTAGATTGATGCTTATATATCATTGGGGCTGGCACGTGAAATAGAGAGACCACTGGCACAAGCATTGAGGATAGACTGGATAATGCATGCAGTGTTAGAAAAGTGATACAGCATATCAGCTGTCTTTTTCCCCCTATGATAGCCTTTGCATGCTTGATTGGCATTCTTCTTGTTACTTTTTTCAGCTTTACCAGATGCAAATATCTGGATGGCCCCTATATGGCAGCAAAGAGATACAGAACTCAAAAACTTTCATGCCACTTAGGAGTCATCTGGATGCTGGCAGTTCAAATCAGGTAGTTCTAAATTTTATAAAAGTGGCTTTTTGTTAGTAGCCCATGTTTATTTTTATAGCTCCTTTTTCAAAAGAACCATACACAACTATATTTTCTAACCTTATTTTAGTAAGTTTTCCAGGCCATTCAGACTTGTTCATGTTTGATTGCTGCTACAAACAATTCTGTTTTTTTTATTGTGGGAAAGTTCTGTTTTATTACATCTTAGCATGATTTTATTACATTGTTGGTTGATCTGCATTTGCTTGTAGGTTTGCTTTTAATTTAGTATTCGTTTTGTCTGCTTGACTAAAGTATTGTTGTTGTTGGTAGTGGTTTTGTGATGGTGCTGAAAGAGTACTTGTGAGTTTTTACTAATAGCATTAGCAATAGTACTTAGACTTATATACTGCTTCACAGTGTTTTACAGCCCTCTCTAAGTGTCAGCATACAGAGTCAGCATATTTCCCCCAACAATCTGGGTCCTCATTTTATCAACCTCAGAAAGATGAAAGGCTGAGTCAACCTCAGAAAGATGGAAGGCTGAGTGAACCTTGAGCGGGTGAGACTCGAATTGTCAAAATGCTGGCAGTCAGCAGTCGGCAGAATTAGCCTGCATTACTGCATTTTAATCATTTCACCACCACGGCTAATACCAGTACAAGAATAGCAAAGGTGCCACACTGCAATCACTCCAGGATTGTGCTCTCACATAAAGAGTGTCTTAAACCCAGAGTTTCCTATGCTAACCCTTGACAGGTAGGTGGTCTGAATTATTGTTTATTTCAATAATTATTAAAACATAAGTCATTGCTGAAGACCACCTACTTGGATCTGCATCTGACAAACTGAATTCTGCTAAATTTTCTTTGCATTCCAATTTGATGGCAAACTTAAGCTGGAATAATTAGAATCTTTGGTTATCTGAAGGTTTAAGGTTTAAGAATCAAGCTTTTAATAGCTTTTAGATAAAGCTTCAGGATTTTTAATATTCTGAACACTAGTCTTCTCTTGCATCTATCAAGTCTTAGAATAAACGAATTAAAAACTGAAAGCTAAGGTGCTTAAATTGGCCCAGTGGCTGACTCAAAATGTTCCATTTGGTCATCCCTATATATATATATATGGCATTCCAGGAAAGTGATCATTTAATAAACAACAAGAAAACTTATAAGGGGTTCAATTATTTGGAGGGAGATGGATGGTTAAGAAATATGAAATATAAACAAACAAATAAACAAACAAATAAGCTTTGCATTTCAGCTTCCAGAAACAATTATTTTTTAATCTGTATAGTTAACAACTTACTATGCAAATATACAATTAGCACATGAGTATTATTCACATGATGCTTCTTTTGTCTACATTTTCTGTTTTTGCTTTTGGTAACTGGTGTAACCAAACAGACAGACTTATTCACAGATTTTGCAAACACTTTCTTCCTCACCAAGCAGTTTGACACTTCCTGGGTCTCACCAAAATGGCATTGTCTGAGTAATGGGACTGGAAGCATACCTACTTGGACTGACCTCCCTGGATTGGTGGAATCATATGGGGACAAGTTGCTCTTCAAGTAGTTAGGCCATATGTTCTCAGTTTTGAGCTGAAAACACCTCTGGAATAGTTGTTAACTATTGTAACTTCCAGTCAGATTCTAACTTAAAGCAAGGTGTCTGAAACTTAAAATATTTATTTATTTCATTTATTTATTTGATTTGTCAAAGATAATAGGTATAAGTATAAACATGATAATAGGTATAAGTATAAACATGAGTAAGAATACAGGAAATGGGGACAATAGGACAGGGACGGTAGGCATGATAGTGCACTTATGCACACCCCTTACAGACCTCTTAGGAATGGGGTGAGGTAAATAGTGGATAGTTTGAGGTTAAAGGAGTGGGGGGGGTTAGAGGATGTAACAACAGAGTCAGGTAGTGCATTCCAGGCATTGACCACTCTGTTGTTGAAGTCGTACTTTCTGCAATCAAGTTTGGAGCGGTTAACATTGAATTTGTATCTGTTGTGTGCTCTTGTATTGTTGCAGTTGAAGCTGTAGTCATTGACTGGTAGGACATTGTAGCAGATAATTTTGTGTACTACACTTAAGTCCAACTGTAGGCTGCGTAGTTCAAGATTGTCCACCTAGATGTTTTCTCACCTAGATGTTTTTACACCATTATATTATTATTATTATTATTATTTATTTAGACTTGTATGCCGCCCTTCTCCCAAAGGACTCAGGGTGGCGAACATACAAAAAAAACATATACAATAAAATAATTAAATAAAAACAAGTCCAAATTACAAAAAACAGCTAAAAACGATAAAATTACAGAATAAACAACTATTAAAACTACCCACCCCCATGGTCAATCCAGGCCGGCCTGCTGAAACAGCCAGGTCTTCAGGTATAGAATGATTAGATAAGGATGCTGAGTGATAGCAAATAGTATTTGTTATGTATGCAGGTTTGAATGTCATTGGTTAAGTTTGAACTGTTCTTGTAAAATGTCAGAAATGATTGGTTTAAAAAGTGCGGGAAAACCCTGCACTCTGATTGGCTGGCAACTGCAGCTGCTGGCTATAAGTAGCAGCCGCAGCCCAGCCAAATCGGGTCTGTTATGAGCTGTAGTCACTAATAAACTCTTCACTGAAGCACTCCGCGTCTGACTCTTCATGCAAATCTAACAGTATTCCTGAACCTTTAGGATGTAAGAGAATTAGAATTGTGTGGGAGAGAAAAAGTAACAATCAGTTTCCAAGGATAATCCAGCCTAGTTTGTGATAACCAATCATTAGACGTGGAAGTCAAACCTAATACATGTTTTTATTACTTACCTTACATTATGGCTCTTGAAACATGGAACTCTTCAATGTTCTGTACATCACTGATTATATAGCACTAAAGGCTGATAAGGAAACTTGTTTAAATGCATTTCCTGACCGAGGTTAGAGGAAAATAAACAAAGGTGAATGTTTTTGTCAGTGTTTATGATGGTGGGTGAATCATAAAGAAAGCCTTTCACCTTTCCCTTCATTTCTCTACTTAACACTCTTCTTCAGGTTAACCTTGTAAATGGTTCAGAAGAAAATGGTATCCTGTTAGGTTATGGTTGAATCCTTTAATGAAATTCCTCAGCTCAGTTCTTTACATTCTTTCTATCTCAAACACTCCGCAAGGTTTCAATTAAGGCTAACATTCCTCCATTAATAAAACTATGTGTTATTGCTTTCTGCAATCCAACAGCTATTATTTTCCAGGCCCAAACATATCATTTTTATAAATAGCTGTACAGTATGTTTAATTCAATTAAAAGCAAGACAGAAAACATGTTTCATAACAACTAAATTCCGAAATGAGCAATGCCTTTAGGAATTTGTGCTTACCGCCACATACACCATTATTTCTTAGATATTTGTTAGCTTGTATTCTGTCTTCTTGTAGAGGCTCAAGTCATCATACAATTTTTTTTTTCCCCCAAATGTTCTTTGCAAAAGAAAAATATTGCAAAAGCTGTCTGGTCTTAGAGTACGAACATTAAGCTATAGTTAGCAGGGCACAAATATTGCTTTTTGGATGTTGTTTCTTTGTGGGGTTTGTGCTTCATTACATTGATAGAAGGAATTGGATCAGTCTATTGGCTGCACTGAAGTTTGTCGTGTCCTCAGTTAAGTTCACTTTCTCAGAAGGAGTAGAACTTGTGTACAAATGTTTGTGTGCTTATTTCTATATATGTATTTAAGAACTAAATTTATACATGTAATCCTTGACTTACAACAGTTTGTTTAGTGACCATTCAAAGTTACAATGGCACTGCAAAAAGTGACTTATGTCCACTTTTCACATTTAGGACCATTCCAGTATCCCCATGGTCATGTGATCAAAATTTAGATGCTTCACAACTAACTCACACTTATGACAGTTAATATCCTGAGGTCACGTGATCCTCCTTTGACACCTTCTCACAAGCAAAGTCAATGAGGAAACCAGGTTCACTTAACAACCATGTACCTAACTTAATGACGGTGGTGATTCACTTACCAACTGTGGCAAGAAAGGTCGTAAAATGGGGCAAAACTCACAAAACAAAAATCTTAGCAACAGAAATTTTGGACTCAATTGTGGCTGTAAGTCGAGGTCTACTTGTAGTCAGTCGGACCAATTGATCCACCCAGTGTAATATAGTAATCGTGACTTCAGAAATTATTTTTTTTAAGAAGAATTCCTTCTATCTCTTCCTTGACATGCTGAGGACTGAAACTGGGATTTGCTGAAGTGTCTTTACTGACACTGCAAACATTTCCCCCCATCAAGCTTTTTACTTTGGTATCATTACAGATACATTTTTAAACTAATCACGTTTTCATGCAGCCTATGAATGTTTGTATTATTTAATTTGCAAGCTGCTTCAAAACATTTGGAGGCCTTAATATTTCACTATCGGTTTGGGGAGTAACATGCCAATTTCCTCCTCCAATTTTCCCAACCCACTTTAAAGCGCCTGGGATTCATTTCTTTGCTCATATTGACGAGGAAGGTTCAAATAGCTCTCTGTAGTCCAAGCGGTCTTTTCTTTTGATGTGTGGATTGGGTCATTTGCATTATGAAGGGTTTTACTAAACCCATTCTTGTTATTCACATATCACTGCTGTGCTGTTTTAGCCTCTGTGTTCATTGAATACACAGTGCTAAATTGTTTAGGATAAGTATAGTACAGGTAGTCCTCAACTTACAACAGTTCATTTACTGACCATTCAAAGTTACTTCAGGACTGAAAAAAATGACTTATAACTGTTTTTCACACTTACGACTGTTGAAGCATCTCCATGGTCACGTTATCAAAATTCAGATGCTTGACAATTGGTTCATATTTATGATGGTTTGGCTTGGAAGCATCTTAACCCATGAAAAGCCTTTTTTAGAAACTATGGGTTAAAGTTTCTATTTTTCTTGGCGTTCAACAAAGGGGGAAAAAAATCCACATAAATTCTGAATACACAGAAGTGTTTCTGGAATCTCTGTCACAATGAGTTCATTTTCCCAGGTAGATGTGGAATGCTTTGGGGATGACTATTAATTAGATTTCCTGGGACTTGAAGTATCCTGCCACAGGAAAACATGTATGGTGTAAACAGGAAGTGAAAAAAAGAAAGTTGGGGAATATAAAGGCTCACAGTTTCTGTACTTCAAAGAGTCTTTTCAGGACAGGGCTTTTCCCTTCCTTCTTAAGTAAGTGTGATGGCAGCATATTTATAAATTGCTTGTGATGTTTTGCATACAGCTCTAAACCGATTAGCCTAAAACTCTGGTTGCTGGTCCATTGAAAATAGCAGCATAATTCTCAGCACCCAAATTTAGAATGATGCTTGGGTTCCCTAGCTGTAATTATGGACCTTGCTATGACTCAAGAAGAAACAGTGGGTTGGGACAGGACTTTA
The DNA here is from genome assembly GCA_009733165.1 of Naja naja. Lineage (NCBI taxonomy): Eukaryota > Metazoa > Chordata > Lepidosauria > Squamata > Elapidae > Naja > Naja naja. The sequence goes on from CM019148.1 coordinate 99,494,726, forward strand.
TATTTCCTAGTCACAGCTTGTCAAGTATGTGTGTGGGCAAATCTCTATCTAGATATCTGTGTTTGTGTAGCTATATCTGTCTATAAACTATATATATCCATTTAATCTGCATTAAGGCCTGAATTTGGAAGTCTTGAAAGAGTTTCCTCAAGAAGATTAAGAAGGGGGTTAAGAAGATTTGACAGGGCTGCTGCAGCCCTGCCATATGGATGTGAGCTTTCTTTTAAGGAATGAAGCAATTGACTTGTCTGGACAAATCAGTTATGTCCCACCCGAGCCATCTCAAGATAGATTTCACTCATCCGATGTGTTCCCAGGGAATCCCAGGCTACTGACTAAGCAGGCAGCAGCTGACCTACAAACACTCTTTCTGGCTCTTTCATACCCTCACTGGTGTCCTTTTCTCAATGCTAGAGCATATGGAAGGACATTCAGACAGTGCAGACAGTGGATATAGATTTTAGAGTGTTAAAAAGAGTCGGAGTGCTTCAATGCACTGTTTACAGTCAGTAGTAGGTCATTAAGACAAAGAGGAGGGGGTCACTTTATTTACCAAAGCACCTGTAGGCAGGACAAGAAAGAAAGAATGGAAACTAATCAAGTAGAGAAGCAACCTGGCGCTAAGGGGAAACTTCCTAATAGAGAGGGCAATTAACCAATGGAACAGCTTGCTGTCAGAAGTTGTAGGTGTTCCAACACTGGAGTTTTTTAAGAAGAGACTGGACAGTCCCTCATCTGAAATGGTATAGAGTTTCCTGCTTGAGCAGAAGGTTGGACTAAAACACCTCCAAGGTCCCTTCCAGCTCTATTCTGATTGATTGATGTGGCATTCAGTGGGGCTTACTTTTGAGTTAACGTGCATGGACCAATACTCCTCTATAGAGTAGTACATTTGTTTAATAGGTTATGGTCATGGATGGGAATAGCGGATTGTAATGGTGTTGTGGAAGATCATTGTATTTCAAAGAGTGACATATATTAGTGACATATTTGAATTTCCCCTGCATATTAGGAAAAGTCTAGAAGTTTACAGCTCATCCTAAACCTGCTTATTATTTTTCACTCCTTGTAAAAAAAAAAATGTGTGTGTGAGTGTATGTAAGTGTGGGTGGGATTTTTCACACAAGTTATGGAGAGCACTGCCATAGACTTTTGGTCCCTTCTCAGAGTTATCAAACCAAGGTTAGATCTTGTGACTAGGAAAACAAAGCCATGAAAGCTTGATGCCCAATTTCAATAAAGTCCTGAAAATTGATCATTAATATGGAAACTCTGCATAGACTCCAGTGCTCAGTGCTGTTCACCAAGGGCCTCAGAATAACTCTGCTGCTTGAAATGGGGCTCGCAGCAGATAAAGGGAGAGGATTTTATTTGGACATTGCTTTTTTTGTGTGTTTCTCTTTATTTTATTTGTTACAATTAAACAATAAAGCTTAAAAATATCTTCACCCATTCGTGTATTCATTGTCTCTGGAAAAAAAGAACAATTTATCTGGCATTTGACCACTACTTGACACTTGGCAAAACATGGATCAGAAGGATCTTCTAGATAGGGGTATGGATCTGTTATGTATGTAGGTTTGAATGTTATTGGTTTATTTTGAATTGTTCTTGTAAAATGTCAAATGGGATTGGTTTAAATAGTGCGGGAAAACCCTGCACTCTGATTGGCTGGCAACTACGGCTGCTGGCTATAAGAAGCAGCCGTAGCCCAGCCAAGTCGGGTCCATTCGACCTGTAGTCACTTAATAAACTCTTCACTGAAGCTCTTCGCGTCTGACTCTTCATGCAAACTTAACAGGATCCATCATTGAGAAACTCAGGACAGTAAGTTTGCAGATTTCATTTTCTAATCACTTTTGGGAATTGCTTACTAACCACCTTAAAGCTTTTAGAGGCCTTTGGAACAACAAGTCTGAAAAATCATCAGGGAAGTTTTATCTTCAATTCTGAATGAAATAAAAATTGATTACAAGTTTAAGAACTTAAAGAATTTCAAATGAACAACTGAAAAAGGTAAATGATATTTTGATCTATGAAACTTATCTACATTTTAAGGATTCAGACAAATTTAGAATAGCAACTTTTTAAATAAGATTTTGGAATTAAATATATATAAAAATAAAACTTCTTGTGAAAAACGGAATCATTTTGCCTATCCTGGCTATTGCAAGTTGTAGCAAAAGGTAAGTCATGGTTTTAGAAACCAGATACAAAAGAGACTAAAGATTTTAAGAAGAAGAAAAAAAGTATAAACCCATCATTAACTTCAGTTGATACTGGGATTTAGGATTAGGACTTACTTGCTATTGTAATTAAAATTCTTAATAAAAATGACCCTCCCCACCACCAAAAATATTACAACACATAATTTTATGTCCTTGTTATTTCAGGTCATAGCCATAGCATCTGCAACCACGGATTTTTATAAAACTGGAAGAGGAAATGAAATAATACTCTCAGATTAGACATGGAAAGGATTCTATCAAAAGTATTATTCCAGTATTTGAAATGATCTGATGGATCAATACATTTTATTCTAAGCAATACTTTTAAACAGTTAAAACACATTCCAAAAATTATTTCAACATTTTGTGATATCCAACATACTCCCTTATACTGAACTGTTTCCTTCGGTTGATTCAAAAATAGAGACATTGAATAGGATGTATTGAAAAGAAAAGGAAAGATGAGATTTAGTTTAAATTAAAATTCTTCTCATCCAGGTATCTTGAAATCCTAAGAAAACCTAACTTCAATGGATTTGAAAATCTGCAAAATGACAGTGTCTTGCTACCAGCCCACGGGGAGTCTCTGAATGCCAAGGTACTTTGCAATATAACTTCTGTTATGACAGCAGTTTAACTCAAATTACCTGACACCTTTTATTTATACCCTGATTAAATTAGCCCTCAGCAATATATTTACCTTTAATTAGATTAGGTAACTCATTGGCCAGGGATATTAAATTATAAAGTTATAATGCTACATGTTCATTCCATAGGCATGTTGATCGATGATCTGTCATGTAGCAATAGATATTACCGACACTGTTAGATAAATCATACATCAAACTATATCTAGCATGGGTCCTTTTAAATCAACAGAATTCTAAAAAGGGAATAAACATAATTTTTTGAACAAAAATCTTTATTTGACCACTTAGGAAAGTTTCAGAAATGCAGAATCATTTTTCCTGAACTGTATGAGTATTAACTATCCATTTTCTTCTCACTTTTCAATCCTCCAGTTATTAGAAAGTAGCATATATGTAATAGGCTGAAAAATTTTATATAACACAATGTCTTATGTACTTTTCAAACTTTTTCACATCAAACTTTCTGATTCAAAAGGCAGATAAGTTAGGCCTAAATCGACATAGTCATGGCTGTTTCAAACTCGATGAAATAATAAAAAAATCTCAAACACCCAGACAAAACATAGCATCTTAAACAGTAAGCTGAGCTCTTATGGATACTTTGTCTTCTGTGATATGGATTATAATATCCAATCATATCATAGATCATATCATATTGCTACTCAGGCACACAAGCCCTCTGTGAAAAGCAGGCCTGAATGCTAATTTTTCCTATACTTTTTCTATTACAATGCAAAGAGCGATCAAAGGAGCAAATATAATGCAGGAGCAAGCAATCTTTTAGCATTCATTCAAAGAAGTAGGTGCAAGCAGCAGCATAGAAATGAAATATTATTAATTTATTTTAATTAAATAATTATTTATCATTCTTTGGAACCTATTTTTTTAAAATAGAATAATAAAAAGGTAAAGATTTCCACTGCCCAGTCACGTCCAACTCTAGGGGGCAGTGCTCATCTCCATTTCCTAGCCAAGGGAGCCAGCATTGCCAGAAGATGCTTCATGGTCATGTGGCTGGCACACTGAACACTATTACTTTCCTATCAAAGTGGTACCTATTTACCTACTTGCATTTGAATGTTTTTGAATGGCTAGGTGGGTGGAAGCTAGGGCAAATAGCAGGAGTGCCATTGCGCGGCACTCATAATCGAACTGCCAACCTTCTGGTGACAAGCCCAGTGTATTAATGGCTAGGCTGCTGCACCCCTAAAATAGAATAGGGTAAGAGAATAATAGAATCACCAAATTACAAAGTATGAAAGAACTTCGCAATGATTATCTAGTCGAAGTGTCTCAGTTGTGTGGGAAAACCTATCACACCAGCGCTGAGAGTTGGATTTAAATGTTCTAATTATTTATAACATTCAATTTAAGGATATAATTACCAGCCAATGTTCCTCTCTAATTCATTCATAAATATAAGAATACAATGAACTTTTGGTGCTTTGCAAACAAAAATAATCACAAGGTTTTGGACATAAGGAAACATACCCGCAGTTTGGGTATGGTAGTCCTCAAAATTTAGATTAAGAAATAGAGAAATATAGGGGATTGTATGTGTTTAGTTAGCTTGGGGCTGGTCAAATCTTTAACAAAGAAATCAGCATGAATAGAAACGACGATCCATTTTTCTTTGCCTTCTAAAAGGTATGTTTTAATTCATAGTCATGGACCTATTCCAAAATAACGAGGAATTTAACTGATATTTCTTGGAACAACAAGGGGCACCTCTAGCCAATGTAAGGAAAACATACAGAAAAGAGTTAATATTTAACTGCTTTTGAAGTAATGGAACAATAAGCACTGTTAGACTGTTTATGTTTCATAAAGATGTTCCCAAATGTTTTGGAATTGTGATAAACCATGGGAAAGTTCAGCCACAAACTGCCAGCACATTCTAATCTTACTCCAGCTCCTCTTTCTACCCCCCTTTGAACTTTGCTGTTTTTCCAAGTGGAAAAAGATGGCCATTGCTAGGCAGAGAGGTGTTTTAATAACCTGGCAGGCTAGTCTGGCACAAACACACTACTCTACCTTTATTCTCAGTTAATCTTGTTGGGTAAATCACTGGATTTGCTCTTTCACTGAGGAGAAGACTGAATGTTCTTGGCAGATGAATAGGTGAGTCAGGCGTGAATCAGAAGTGTAGGCAAACTTGTTAAGAGATTGTAAGCGCCTCCTGTGTGGCAAATGGGTTATAGAAAACCCTCTTCAACCCAGTTCATACCTGAATACAAGAGTATGCATGTACCATTTGCAAAGAAACTTCTCATAAAATCTAGCAATACAGTGAGAAGCCATGTTTTCTCCAGTCCATCTCTCTTCCCCATCCTAGTTCACAGAAACCAAATCACTGCTGTTTTGTGGGAAAGGAAGTGATTTAACTTCACCTTCATAGAGCCTTCAATGTGCTTAGAATGAAATATAGGTCTCATTTGCTAAGAAGAGTAAGGATTGGATTGCTTATCCTTACTGTAGACTTACTTTCATGTATTTTATCTTTACGTAAAGATACAAATATTTATTATCAATTACAATTCCTCTTTTCTATATATAGAAATATATGGAAAAGGTAGCATGTCAAACAGTCAGCATTTGACAGCAAATGAGCAGTACTTGTAGCAGGTTTTCAAACAATTGCTTGACCTGTATCTGTGAATGTTTGACATGTATTGGAATATTTAGAGATGCAAGTGATAACAATGTTTGATAAGGCAGCCATCACTATTTAATAGTGTATGTCAATGAACACACAGCAGGACCAACTGGCAAGTGACTTGCAAAAAAAGTTTTGTACATTTTCACTTCATCTGTATTTTTCTTTAATGAAAGCCAAATTTTAAAGTCTGTTCTCAAAAGTTTAAATTCAAGGCCAAAGCTTAAATTCAAGGAATTCAATTGAATTCAAAATTCAAATTCAGAAGTGGTAATCTACCACAGGGTTTTTAAGGGTTGTAAAGTTTTGTTTCACCAATTTTACAGAATTAAGGTCAGTTTTCTTGGTAACATCAGTGGAGCTGAACTGATTCTGTTCCATGTGCATTTCAGTGGCATCATCCTGTTTAAATTGTATAAAATTAATGAGCTGGAAAGAACTTCAGAGGTTATCTTAGTTACTATCAAAGCATAATCTTTTAAAGCATCTCTGATAGATATTAATCCAGCCTATTTGAAGCTATCTAGAGAAGGAGAAATCTATTTTACTAGTGAACAGATAATATAATATAAACAGGACTGGACCAGGGCAGAACTGAGTGGAAAAATTAATGCAAACTTGGGATGCTTATAAGAGGGTTAATGTTCCTATGCTCCTTTTAATGCATCCCAAAATATTATTTCCCTTTTAAGCAGCTGCATCATGCTGCTGGCACATGTTTAACTTGTCATCAACAAGGACTTCAAGATCCTTATTTCCATACCCAACTACAATTTATATAGAACTTTCTCCTGTACCTGCATATGCAGGCTTTTCCTAACACGTGCATTTTTGTACATAATACACAAAATAAAAATATTTTCTGACTTATGACCACAATTGAGCCCCAAATTTCTGTTGCTACATGAGACATATGTTGCGTGTTTTGGCCCATTTTATGACTTTTCTTGCCATGGTTGTTAAGTGAATCACTGCAGCTCTTAAGTTAGTAATACTGTTGTTAAATGAATCTGGCTTCCCCATTGGTTTTGCTTGTCAAAAGCAAAACCAATGTCACAAAAGGTAATCACATGACCCCAGGACATTGCAGCTCTTCTAAATATGAGTCAGTTGCCAAGCATCCAAATTTTGATCAGGTGACCACAGGTCACCAATAGTTGTAAGTGTGAAAAACAGTCACAATTCACTTTTTTTGGTGCTGTTGTAACTTCAAACTACTTGTATTAACATATGAAGGTTGTATGAATTAAGCAGGTTTCTTTTAAAATTCAAACTATACAATATCATTTGTAACATTTATACATACATAAAAGTTTAATGGAGATAATCAGCAGTAAGAATATGAGCACACAGTGTGTATACCCATATGACAGGTGCTTTAGAATAGGAATAGAGTTGATCCCAAAGTGTCAATTGGGTCTCTGAACAATTAGTTAAACAATCCAAATCAGATTCCTAAAGGCCGGCTGGGGGATTCTGGGAACTGAAGTCCACACATCTGCTGGTCACAACTACCCGATCCACTAGACTGGGAAGGCAAGGAATGTTGGGAGTCCCATTCCCTAGAGAGATACATCTGGCGGGACCCAGAAGAAGGGCCTTCTCTGTGGTGGCTCCCACTCTCTGGAACATAATTCCCCAAGAGATTTGATTGGCCCCCACTCTAACACTCTTTCAGAATGTGGTAAAGTCATGGTTCTGCCAGCAGGCCAGAGCAGGATGGAGCCCATTAAATGGCTTGTATGAATATGTGTCATCACTGGGATGGGAGGGTAGGAGGCTGTTATTTTATTGTTTTCTTTTATTATTTTTATATGATGTTTTTATATTTGTGTAAGCCACCTTGAGTCACCAAGTGCAAGTAGGTGTAATATAAAATTTCAAAAATAAAATAAATAAAATAAATCTGAACGTTGTGGAGGCTGAGAGTCACTGGCTCAGACTGAGAAATCAAATCTGTGATTGTCCTAAGAGAAGCTATCACGTTGGTTTTGCAGGTTGCCTAATTAATATGGATTACAATATCTTCCCAGTGTTGTGATGCTGCAATAATCGGTCTTGTCATTCAGTTCTGAAATTGCTCTAATAATATAACTGGTTCAAACTCCTGAGCCTTATTGCGCATCTTTTGTCCCATTCTGAGTATGCATGCATGGGGAAGGACACCTACTTTGATGATTGGATAATGTGGTGTCATTTATGAGCAAATTACTGCACTTGCATTCAGTTAGAACTGGTTCAGTCATTACATACATGCATATTTCTCTTTACTGATAGATAAACATCATCATACGTTTGGAGAGTGATTAAAAGGTCTTACAGCAAGAACATGCAATAGAGTCAGTAGCTTGGGATTTGGCTTAGTAATGCATTTGATGCTGGATGCATGAGGATCTTAAAAAGTGATTTACCATGACATTGAGTGTGGAGGATGAGGCCTTGTTTGTTTCTAATTATAATAATATGCATATGTGCTGAGACAGTTGGTCAGTGCATAGGAGTTCGTTAGGGAGTGAAATACATTCACGTATCTGACAACATTCTCTCTGCTCTGTAACTCTGATACATTGGCGTGTGGCTCAGTTCCAAAAAAATATAATCTTGGGCAAGACTCAATAATTTGCTGGTAGAGGATGCACAGAAACTTCATGCTTTTTATTCCCTCCTCCTTATTTCATGAACAGAAACTTTAAGCATGCAGTTTGAATAGTATAGACTATCTTGGTATGTGCATGAAAAGAGGGATCCATAATATGATTATTTGGTTCTCATATAGTGCATCTTTAAAGCAAGGTGAGAACTAAGGAGAAATGTCCTCTCAGTGAGAACAATTAATCAGGGGAACGACTTGCCTCCAGAAGTTGTGGATGCTCCAACATTGGAGGTTTTTAAGAAGAAATTGGACAACCATTTCCTGAAATGGTATAGGCCTATAGGGTCTCCTGCTTGAGCAGGGAATTGAACCAGAACAGGGGTGTCAAACATGATTTCATTGAAGGCCACATCAGGGTTGTGTTTGACCTCGGGGGGGGCACGTGGCCAGAGTGGGTGTGGCCAGCTCAATGTCACTCATGTTGGGGATGCCTGTGGAGGCACAAGTCCTCTGCCAGAGAAAACTGGCTCCTGAGCTCCGTTTTCAGCTGCGACGGCCTCCATTTTAAAAAAAAATTGCATTTATATGCCACCCTTCTCCGAAGACTCAGGGCAGCTTACAATTTTTGGGATACAATCCAGTGTGCTCAGCAATAGCCTTCATTCCATTGTATATGCCTGCTTATTACTCAGCGGCATTTTTACAAAGTCAGCTTATTGCCCCCAACAATCTTGGGTCCTCAATTTACCTACCCTGAGAGGATGGAAGGCTGAGTCAACCTTGAGCCTGGTGGGATTCGAGCCTACAGTAATTGTAGACAGCTGGATCTTAAGTGCAGGCATTTAACATTTTCAGCTGCGAAAGCTCCGTTTTCAGCTGCGATGGCCTCTGCCAGTGAAAACAGAGCTTGGGAAGGCCACATGCAGCCCTGTCAAGCTCGCTTTTGGTGGCAGAGGCACAGTGGGCTGGTTCTTCACTGTTTCCAGGGCGGCCCCATGGGCCAGATCTAAGCAACCTGTGGCCCAGATTTGGCCTCGGGGCCTTGAGTTTGACACCCCTGAACTAGAAGAACTTCAAGATCCCTTCCAACTCTGTTATTCTGTTATTCAAGCTTTTGTTGTTTGTAAACCTGGGTTTATGACTTGAAGCATGCACCTACTTGAAAAAACTTTCAAAAAACTTTATGAACAGGGTGTACTGTTTGATTTGATAATAAAAAGAGTCCTAATATGAACATCAAAATGAAATGGAGCTTGTAGAATGTACAATTATCTGTTTGCACAACATGTGTAATGATATGAAATAATTATGTAAATGATACACATAAGACTTAATAATGTAGTATAAACACTCTTTATAATTATAGTGACAGTATTTTAAGGCAAAAACTGCTATTTTAACATGTCTGTTTTAAAAAAAAAGAGGACTGCAAAGTCTCTTACCAAAGTTGAGTCTGACTTATGCAGAAGTTCTGCTTTGTTCCTTTCAATTCAGAGGCATTTGATCCAGAACAAAATTTTCCTTCAAACCTCAGATTTATTTATTTTTCTCAATCTGTATCTGGTAAATCTTCCTGGGAAACTGTCCTGTATAATACAAGTAGGTTCCAAAACACATACAGTGACTCAGGGAAAAATAATGTCACTTTGATCAGCATTACAAGTGGACTGTGTTAAAGTTCAGATAATCTGTAAAACCATAAATCTGTCCTGCTCTTTGAACCTTCACACTTTTTCAAAGAACAGGCGTGATTTTTTTTCCTCCTTCCCTTTTTGAAAGAAAATGTGAATTCAACATACCTTCTGCAAATGAGAGATAATTAGGCTATTATACTGATTTCACATCAAAGAGTTACAGCAAGATGGACATTTTAAAAAATTGCCCTCTATTATTAACTGACATGAGGAACCTTTTAAGAGTGAATTAAACTAACCAAATATGCGCGCGCACACCCACCCACCCACCCACCCACACACACACTCTTCAGTGGGTGATAACAGCTCAGCAAAGAATATGGTCTATTATCCGGCTTTGAAATAGGAAGCTTATTATATTAATGGTAAAAATTATAAGGCCAGCTTCCAACTTTAATATAAAGAGATTTAACATGATATGATTGAGGTATGTCTTTCTGGATCTGAAGACAACTATCATGATGTACCTAAGTCTTATGATCTACTACCTTCCAAGAAAATGGAAGAGATCTGACAAAATCTCTGTCGACCTGGCACTATATAACATAAAGAAATCTGAGGCAGATCAATAGGGAATCAGAAGGCTGGGGCAAACTGACCAGATACAGGCAAGGAAAATGTTAAGTTTGCATGAAGAGTCAGACGCGGAGTGCTTCAGTGAAGAGTTTATTAGTGACTACAGCTCATAACAGACCCGATTTGGCTGGGCTGCGGCTGCTACTTATAGCCAGCAGCCGCAGTTGCCAGCCAATCAGAGTGCAGGATTTTCCCGCACTTTTTAAACTAATCATTTCTGACATTTTACAAGAACAGTTCAAACTAAACCAATGACATTCAAACCTGTGTACATAACACCCCTCCCCACTAGGTTCAGTCCATACTCAAACCCCAACCTATCTAATGTATTCTTTTAAATAGGTGGGGCTCTTACGTGTACGTTGAGACTTTCGTGGTTCAGAAGTTTTAATGTTCTCACCCAGTGAGAGAGGAAATGTGACTGTTGACATTTCCCTACTAGGGCTTCCAGTGAAAGAAGCCCCTGTTTGATTGTTAGAATCTGGTCTCTCCTCCCAACCCATCTCCAACCCAATGTCAGCACCCAAGTCAGGTAGTGATGTGCAATCTTCCACTTGTAAGGATGGATTTTGGCATTGTGACAGGTTTTGGGATGGTTCCTGTCGTAATGGCTCGTTACACATGGGGTTGATTCTTGTTTGCTGATTATCCTCATGCTCCTCCCCGTCCCCCCTAGAAAAGGCATTAGGTATGGGAACTAGAGAGGAACAATTGCGATGTTCCTGAGGTAATCTGGATCTAAGCTGATCAATGTGCCTGCTCCAGAGACTCCATCCTCTGTTTGCACTCTGTAAGAACGAGGGCCTGTGATTTGAGTTATTTCAGCAGGAATCCATGAAGGTTCACCCATAAGGTTCTTAGCATAAACAGAATCACCCACACTGAACGTGCAAACTTTGCTAGTGGAATCTAGTGGTGCGTTGGGTGCGTAAGTGGGATGAAGGCAGTCAAGGGAAGACCTAAGTTTCCTACCCATCAACAACTCTGCTGGGGATAAGTTAGTTGATGGGTTAGGAGTGATGTGCTGAACACTAAGAAGTTTTCAACTTTCTCAGTGATGTCCCCAGGACCCAATTGCTGAAGCTTTTCCTTGGTAAAACGTACCATGCGTTCAGCCCGGCCATTAGCCGAAGGGTGCCCAGGGGCAGTAAGGGCATGTCTGATACCCTGTTGTGCTAGATAGGATTCAAAAAGGTTGGATGTAAATTGAGGGCCATTGTCAGAGACAAGAACATCAGGTAACCTGTGGGTTACAAAAAGCTTTTTAAGCTGCTTGATGACAGCCTCAGTTGTGGTGGATGCCATAGGGATGACCTCTAGCCATTTGGAATATGCATCTACTATAATAAGGAAGGTGTGCCCTCTGGTAGGGCCAGCGAAATCAATGTGAATCCTAGACCATGGGCCCCTAGGACATTCCCATTCCTGTGTGGGGGTGAGAGGTGGGGTAGGCCTGACTACCTGACAGTTGGGACAAGATGCAACCCAGTTTTCAACCATTTTGTCAATACCTGGCCACCATACATAACTCCTGGCCAATCCCTTCATCCTTACAATACCTGGATGACCCTCATGTAACATTTCCAAAACCTCTTTTTGCAGTTTTTCAGGAATAACCACCCTGTTACCCCACAAAATACATCCTCTTAATACAGATAATTCAGTTTGCCTGGATTTAAAAGGTTGGGCAAGGTGAGGTAGATCTTGAAAAGGCCAACCTTTCTTAATCCAGCCTATAACAGGAGCCAATACAGTGTCTTTGGCAGTCTCTCTGGCAATTTCAGCAGCGTGTACTGGAAGCTTGGCAACAGTTTCTAGGAAAAAGGTGTGCCTCAGGTTCAAAGTCCTCAGTGTGAAACGGAAGTGGGCAGCGACTCAAGGCATCAGCATGGCCAATGTCTTTGCCAGGCTTGTGGATGAGCTTGTATGAATAAGCAGCAAGAAATTCAATCCACCTCAGCATTCTTGGTGACAGGATAGTGGGTGTAGGTTTGTCTCCTGCCACAATGCCTAACGAAGGTTTGTGATCTGTGACAATGGTAAATGTTCTCCCATATAGGTACTCATGGAATTTCTTGACAGCTGCAACAATTGCCAATGCTTCCTTGTCCAATTGGCTGTAATTCCTCTCTGCTTTGGTCAAAGTGCGAGAGTAAAATGCAATAGGGGCTTCCCTCCCACTGGGAAGCCTGTGGCTCAAAAAAAAACCCACTCCAAAAGGGGATGCATCACAAGTCAGTACAACAGGCAAATTCTCAGAGAACTGTATCAGTACAGCATCAGATGTTTATTAGTCTTTTAGTATTGTTAAATGCTGATTGTTCCTTCCTGTCCCAGACCCAAACAGATTTTTTGTCCAGTAGTCTGTGTAATGGTTCTGCAATGGTTGCCTTCTGAGGTAGGAACATGTGATAAAAGTTAATAAGTCCAAGGAAGGCATGCAAATCTGTTTTGCATTTTCGTCTAGGGCCTTCTTTGATTGCTTGAACCTTGGCATCTGTAGGGTGGATGCCATACTTGTCAATCATGTAGCCCAAGAACTCAACCTTGTCAGTTCTAAGAGTGCATTTTTCTTCCTTGACTTTTATCCCCGCTTTCTTGAATCTGGTAAGGACTTCTCTGAGTCTCTCTTGTAATTGAGTGTCATTTTCAGCAGAGATTAACACATCATCAAAGTAAGGGACTACCCCTGGCAGTCCTTGGAGCATCCTTTCCATAAGGCTTTGGAAGATGCCTGGTGCCACGCTTACTCCAAACTGTAACCTTTTACATTTGAAAGCACCTCTATGAGTCACAATGGTTTGGGCCTCTGCAGTGGCATCATCAACTGTTAGTTGTTGATATGCCTGGGCCAGATCCAATTTGGCAAAGACTGTACCCCTGCCAAGTGAATGTAATAAATGATGCACCACTGGAACTGGATATGCGCTCTGTTGAAGCGCATGGTTCAATGTCCCCTTATAGTCTCCACAGATTCTTACTGACCCATCAGTCTTGACTGGTGTGACTATGGGTGTCTCCCATCTGGAGTGGTCAGTGGGCTCTAAAACTCCTTGAGCTATTAGTTTATCTAATTGTGCATCAATTTTTTCCTTTAAGGCAAATGGGACCCTTCTGGGCTTTAAACGAATTGGGGGCACCTTGGGATCTAGGTTGAAAGTGATAGGGGTCCCCATATACTTGCCCAATCCTTCGCTGAAGACCTCTGGAAACTCAAACTTCAAGGCCTCCTCCCATTCAGTGTTGCTCACGTGATTGATGCCAGTCACCTCGATGCCTAATGGATTGAACCACTCAAGTCCCAGCAAGCTTGGGCGATCCTTGTCCACGATGGTCAGGGGCAAATGTTTGGTGTGGCCTTTGAACTTCACGTTGAATTCTCTTGTTCCAACTACTGGAATCTTGTTCCCTTGGTAGTCTTTAAGAGTCAGTGCTTGCTTCTGGAAATGTTTCTTCTGAATGTTTGGGAGTAGTCTGTGAATAGTGTCCCATGACACCATAGATAAATAGGAGCCTGAGTCCACTTCCATTTGGCAAGGCCTTCCTTCAATTAGTACCTTCACATGTACTTTTCTGCTTCTTAAGGGTGAAGAATGACCAATGGTGACTGTTTGATGAGTTTCATTCTTCCCATTTGCTTCTGTGTTGCGCCCATTTTCTCACTGAAGTTGTTAGGCTTGAATTCTTTGTCAGGAAACTTTCTTCTGTGGGGTGGAGTTCTGGATGATTTGCAGACTCTTGCTAGGTGACCTGTTTTTTCACAACGGAGGCAGATGGTATCAAGAAACTTGCAATCAGTGCGGGGGTGGCTTCCCCCACAACCTCTGTAGTAGAAATCTTGCCTCTTTCTTCCCAGGTCTTTCTTTTTCCTCTCCATTCTGAGTCTACAAATTCCTTCCTCCACCTCACTACAGTCTGACTCAGAATCTATTTGCTCGCAATGAGTTGTTGTGGACTTTTCCACATCAGGATGGCTTGAGGCCTTGTTAATTTTCTTCATGGCTGCTGCTGAGGACTTGGTGGCTTCTGCTGAGGAGGCCTCTTCTATGGCTTCCTTCAACGTGATCTTAGGTTTTAATAATAATTTGCTCTGAAGCACCTTGTCTTTGAGGCCTAGAACAAATCGATCGCGCATGGCCTCTTCCAAGTTGTTAAACTCGCATGCACCCCCAATGTCTCTTAAACTTGCCATGAAGTCATTAACATTTTCACTTTCCCCTTGATCCCGACGGTAAAACTCGTGTCTCTTAATGAGGCACGATACTTGTGGGGCGTAATGGGCTCTTAAAAGCATTTCTAAATCAGGCCATTCCATTACCTTCACGTCTGCAGCTCCCGCCAATGCCTTCGCCATCTTGAAAACTGCCGGACCACAGTGCGTGAGAAAGACCGCCCTCTTCCGCTTCGGAATGTCGGTGAGATCGTTTCCCTCCAAATACATTTGGAAACGATCTGCGTATGAGTCCCAGTCTTCTGCCATCAGATCGAACGGGGCTGGGGGGGTGTTCAGCACAGCCATCTCTCTCAGCTTGTTTTCCGCGTCATCTTCTCTTCAGGAAGAATTCCATCCTCATCGCCAGTGTTAAGTTTGCATGAAGAGTCAGGTGCGGAGTGCTCCAGTGAAGAGTTTATTAGTGACTACAGCTCATAACAGACCCGATTTGGCTGGGCTGCAGCTGCTACTTATAGCCAGCAGCTGCAGTTGCCAGCCAATCAGAGTGCAGGGTTTTCCCGCACTTTTTAAACCAATCATTTCTGATTTACAAGAACAGTTCAAACTAAACCAATGACATTCAAACCTGCATACATAACAGAAAACATAGCCTGGAATCAGTGGTGGGATTTAGCCAGTTTGCATCAATTCGGGAGAATCGGTTGTTGAGCAGTTTGGTGAATTGGTTGTTGGAAGAAATCATTAGGGCAGAGAACCGGTTGTTAAGTAATTTGAATCCCACCACTGCCTGAAATGCCCATGGAGAAAGTTCACAGAAGAATCAGAGAGGATGATGAAGGCAGAAGAGGGGAGTCAAAAGCAAGCATTTTGAGAAGGACAAGATGAAGTTCTGACAGAAGAAGAATTGGGGTGGGGAATTAGCTACCACATCTTAAACCCTGAAGGGCTGCAAACTGTAGGCTAATGCTTTATGCATTATGAACTGATGTTCACTCTTAACCAAACAGCAAGATGGAGAAGATTGGTTTGTTACACCTGCAGTGGTGTACGTTTAACTATGGAACTGGGATTTCATTATGTGCCTCTTCTATCTGCTTCTCTTCCCCATGCCATATTTATTAACATATCTGCTTCAAAGACTCTTGCTGAACAAAGTAGCTTCAGATCAAAGTGTGCACGTGTTGCTCTTCACTTGATTTTGGCCCTGGCATTCACTATTTTTTTCTGTCCTTTGAAATTTGGGGTCAGAGGACTGCAAAGCAGAATGGAGATGTGTGTGTGCGTGTGTGTGTCATTTCTGCCATGAATGGAATCTTAATTGAAAACCCCTAAAGGCTTTTTACTCTCTTTGCATTATGTATTATTGTTCTAATAATTTATTAATCTTTTAAACTTGTTTTTAAGACAGGAATTTCTGTGCTCTGGCTCCAATGGTTGATTCACAAGTGTTAAACCCAAACTACAAAGATGCAGTAGGAGTAACATTTTAACATTTTGAAACAAACATGAGGAACTCTGTGCAGATTGAGTAGGGAGTGTGGAGTCCTTACACCAATGTAAGAAAACTAGGCAAGCTGTTTGTTAGAAGTAAAAGAAACAGGAACAACAGAAATAAAATGTTTAATTGCCACTTCCAGAGAGAACAATTGTTCATTTTTTCTTGCATCATGTAAAAATTCAAGCACAAAAATGTATGAGAATGATATGTATTACTTCCTTTCATTTCCAAGGACATCACCATTATGATAGTCTATTGATTTTCTGTGTAATTAAAGGGATTGTTTTTTTTACCCTTCCACTCTTTCAGACAAATATAAAATCATGACTCCTACCCACGACAGCTGCTGAACTGTAAGGATTCCCCCCTCTCTTTTGCCGACGTTCTGCTGTTTTTGCTGCCAAAGCTCTGGCAGTACTATTCCCTGGATTTAAATGGGAGCACATAGACTTTCGGTCTGCATGGACCACCTGGGAAGGGGAGCCTTGAAGATTTAGTTTTCTATGGGAGTGATCGGAAAGTCACCTGGTCACCTATCTTCCTCTCTTCAGTTGGTTTTATTAAGCACACATGAGTTTTAACTTTACTTTTTGCATCTTTGGTTTTACTCTGCTTTTTATCTTTAAAAGTTGACTAGTTGGTTGAATGCCAATTTATTTATTTTAACCACCTGTTGGGCTCTAGCTGTTCTTTTTTTCTTTTTCCTTTTGATTTATATTATTTTCAGTAACTTTTACCTTTCCATAAAGAAACATGGCATGTTCTTGGATGGTAAAAGTCATTTCATTTGATTTATATTAATATTGGACTCTCATCAGAGGGGTTTTGTGTTTTATTAATTTGCAAACTATTTGGAGCTTATTTTTTAAAATTTTCTTTTAATTTTGGATCAAAATATCCAGAAAATTTCTCCCCTATTTTTAATGTATTTTTTCAGTGTTCTTTGTTTCCTTTGTTACACAGAGCAATTATGTATCAGATTGCAGACAAGCAAAGGTGGCTGATATTTGGAAAAGACCATTTGGTACCAAGCTTTTTAAAAAAGTTTGATGAAATGATGATGGCTGTGGAAAATATTCAGATACATGTAGCTCTGGATAAATTAGATTCACAAAAGGAATGTGATTTGAAGATTGCAGACCCATTGGAAAGAAGTATGGACTGTACAGACTTAGAACTGAGTTGATTTCCATTGCTTCTCTGAAATTCAAGCCTGCATTCTTATACAACAGTAAAAGCCTGATTGAATGGAGAAGTGGTAAATTGGTTTTCCCTAGGAGGATTGAAGGAGATTGGGGAGTGGACTTATCAGACTTAATAAGAAACCATTTTCATCTGGACTTTGTTGGGAAGATTGACTAAGTGGGAAGACTGAATTTATTATATTTAACCAGAGAACAACTGATAAGAGATGGTATTAAGCAACCAATGTGGATATTTGATCTAGGATGAATTACTCTTAAATCTTGAGACAAGTGATAAATGTTCTATGAGTTAATTACAATAAGAGTTTGTTAACAGAGGGTTTTAAAACTTTAACCTTGCTTTTTTTATTATTTTTATTCTTCCTGTTAACTACTTTGTCATGAACATAGTATATAGTTTACAGATCAATAATTTGCAAATAGATTTAGTAGTGGAAAAATTTGGGGGGCCTGTTTTGCAAGGTGTGAGAAACTAATATTGTAGTTTTTTTAAAAATTACATTTATATGCCGCCCTTCTCCGAAGACTCAGGGCGGCTTACAATTTTTTGGGATACAACCCAGTGTGCTCAGCAATAGCCTTCATTCCACTGTATATGCCTGCTTATTACTAAGCGGCATTTTTACAAAGTCAGCTAATTGCCCCCAACAATCTCGGGTCCTCAATTTACCTACCCTGAGAGGATGGAAGGCTGAGTCAACCTTGAATCTGGTGGGATTCGAGCCTAAAGTAATTGTAGACAGCTGGATCTTAAGTGCAGGCATTTAACAGCCTGAGCCACCAAGGCTCAGATAGGGAGGATAACACATACATATATATAAAACACAAAGCAAATAAGAGATTGAAAAACAAGTGCATTAAATACACACACACGTGTGTGTGTATTTAATGCACTTGTTTTTCGATCTCTTGTTTGCTTTGTGTTTTTTCTTTTGTAATTTTTTTTGGAGTTTTGTATTTTAACTTTTTTCAAATAAAATATAAATAATAAATATAAAATAAACATAATGCTATTTGGTGTGATTTCATACACCAAAACTTTCTTCCATGTCGTTCATTTGTATGAGATCAGTGAGAAAAAGAAAAGTTATAAATAGAATTAGTATCTCTCAGTGCCAAACTTTCAGATTGTTCCTGTCACAGGAATAATAATAATAGTAATAAAAAGGCTATCAATACTTACAATAGAGAAACAAGATGGTGATAATTATGACCCAAAAACCTAACCTATGTTACAGCAAGTGAAGATATGTCATTCTATTGGATGGCACAAGCTTAGATTCCCAGCCTGGTGTTTTCTGACTAAGCCACTCAAAATTACCAGGAGCTTCTCTGGATTTGCTTGTCAAACATGGAAGATTAATGATTTATTTTTCACTGTAGCATATTATTGATGTATTCTCCTTAGAGAAGGAGACCTCACATATAGAAACCTCACTTGCCATAACCACTTATCCCATCAAATATAGTGAAATTGAAAATTTAACTAATGGAAAATCTAGAGGAGTAATTTGTGCGCAACTGTACAAAATGCAATTAAAATGTACAACGTGGTGCTAAATCCATGGATCAGTTTATATAAACCATTGCTGAATTATAGATTTTTCTTCTTCAAGGAGTAGAATTGACTAGTTTTCTCTGCGTGATGCCTATACTTGGCAGTAAATCACTCTGAATGTAAGACTGACACATATTTAGCAACAAAAGAGATGTACACACATACACACACACACACTCACACATATCACAGTTGAACTATGGAGTTCTTGGTGCATCAAACTCAGATTATTTCTATGTTGACACACTATGTATTTTGGATGGGGAAAAAAAATCAAGAAATGATAATTCCAGGCATTTCTTCTGGAAATTTGGTGCAAGGAATTTTTGAATGGTTTAAAATCACTAGAATGGGAGGAGGAAATCCTTCCATAAATTATTTAAAACAAATTTGTTCCCAAAGAGTATCAGGATTTGATTTTGCCATTGTTTGTCCTAGAATCAATGCTATTCTTTCATAAACAAGTTTGCAAGTGTCATTCAAGCATGAAATAATTTAATTTTTTGATGTATCATTGACTATAGCAGTTAGATATGCACTTAAATTTCAAATTTAGGCCTTGGTGGTACAGGTTGTTAAATGCCTAGCACTTAAGTTCCAGCTGCCTGCAATTATTGCAGGCTTGAATCCCACCAGGCTCAAGGTTGACTCAGCCTTCCATCCTCTTGGAGTAGGTAAATTGAGGACCCAAAATTGTTGGGGGCAATAAGCTGACTTTGTAAAAATGCCACTTAGTAATAAGCAGGCATGGAATGAAGGCTATTGCTGAGCGCATTGGGTTGTATCCCAAAAATTGTAAGCCGCCCTGAGTCTTCAGAGAAGGGCGGGATATAAATATGAATTAAAAAAAAATCAATACAGGGTTTGATGTAGAAATACAAACATAATTTGACATAAGCTGTAAAGGTAGCCATCAAACCATGTGGTGGGATGACTTTTACACATATAGTAGTATATATTTGAGATCTAGAACTTGGTTTCAAAGGTAAAAAAAGTAATATTAAAAAGACCCTGAACTTCATCCATGAACATAAGTTAATTTTCTAGTATTGGAAATTGGAGAAAATAAAGTGTGATAGGGAAGTGAAAAGAGAGAGAGAGAGAAAGAGAGAGAGAGGGAGAGAGAGAGAGAGAGAGAGAGGGTCTAAATAGTTCATATCTTTTTAATGTTTAATACAGTCAGCAAACTTGAGACTATTTCCCATCCTGAACTGTTATGCTTTATTTAATTATGGCTTATCAATAAATCATTATTGTCTGAGTTAATAGAATAGGCTATTAAGAAATCGTATTTACTAAGTGATGTAGTTGTAATCACTCACATTGCAAAATCAAACCAATCAAACTGTATTGTGTGTGTGATTTTGTTTAAACCCAGTCTGAAATTGCATACATTTGGCATTTGACATGCACATTTAAAAAAGAAATGCCATGTTTTTAAATAGTTATCAAATTTGTAGAGAGTTACGCCGATTCAATTTAAAATGTTGCATAAAGCATTTAGTTTTATGTGTGCACATAAAATAAGTATTTAAACTGTAACCCGACATTGGTCTTTGCTAACCACAAGAGGCAGTCAAGACTAAAGATCTTTTCTTCCACTAAAAACGTCGGCATACATTCCTCCTCCAAAATATGCGAAAGAATACTCCAACTCTCCAGAGGAATTTTCCATAAGACAAAAGCAACAATAGAAAATGATGACCTTGGGATGGCGCCAGGAAGTCAAACAGTTTGACTATTGTGTAGAAGCGCAGCTGACTTTTGCATAGGAAGCAATCATAGATGATTAGATATTACCAATTCCTGCCTTAACTCTCCCTTCTTCATTGGTTGCTTGCCTTCGCTATCCCTTGTAAAAGTGAAAGTCTCTTGAGTGTGCAGGTCTCCATATTGTTATTAACTAGATCTGCACTTCCATGATCTAAGGTATAACATGTTTTTAACTATACCATCCTTGATTTTTATAATCCCCTCTAGGAATGAAAGAGAGAATGTAGGTATGTTTATTATACTGCACATACCCACTTAAACACACACAAATAAAAGTATACCCTTGTGTAGAATTGTAACATTCTGTATAGTTAGATGTTTATGTCTCTACTAAATTGAAAACATCTATTATTCTGAGGGCTAGGGAGAGGGAAAAAATGACTCAGCATCAGGTAATTGAAAACATTTCAGCAATTTGAGAAGAAATGTTTCTAACAATGTTTCTCCTGATCATTTCACTCAATCTTGAGCAAAGTTACATGTGGCAAATTCTTCTTAAATCCTATGAGAATTTGTACAGATGAGTCATACAAACAGAGACATGCAAATCCCAATGTTTTTCTTCATTCTCAAACAGGATGCGCTTTTAAGGTGTGTTTTCACCTAAATTATATCAATCTTTTTACCAGCATGGCATTCTTACCGAATAAATATTTCTAAAGTATTGTTTCTAGTATTTCAATTGTAATAACAGGGAAATGATTCACTGTGTGACTATATAAACTATTTTTATGGGCTGTTTAATATCAAATAAAATAAATTCTTGGAGGAATATTTGTTGTAATAGCAATAGCAATAGCACTCAGACTTATTAGACTTAGACTATACAGAACTCTCTAAACAGTTTACAGAATCAACATATTACTCCCAACAATCTGGGTCCTCATTTTACTGACCTCAGAAGGATGGAAGGCTGAGTCAACCTTGAGTTGGTCAGGATTGAACCCCTATTATGGGGGCAGAGTTAGCCTGCAATACTGCATTCTAACCACTGTGCCACCATGGCTCTTATAATAATCCTTGGTAGAACATCATCTCAACAGGACCAGCTCCAAATGAGTCACTAAGAAAGTAAGTATTGTTTATAGAGGCTGCCACTTCGAATGTCCCTAATTTCAAGCCCATCATGGAATAAGCTTTCTGGGAAAAGTAACACGGCGATCACTCACAAAAACATTATCTCATTCCAGAAATATAACACAAGAAAAGTTGTTGATTTTACGACGAGTGAAAAAGCTGGACATTTTGGCATTTCCTTAAGAAAAATATTATAGAGGGGAATATAAATAGCAGAGACAAATGAGGCCAATCTGCCCAATTCGGCCATCACAAATAATAAAAGCTCGGAAAACTCTGAAGCAAGCAATGTTATGCTAATGTGGCATAGACTTTCATGGCCAGTATCTGTTGGTCAGTGTTGAGCTTCAGGATTTAGTCACTGTGGTCTAGATGTCAAATTTCCTGAGTTTTTGCCAGTAACTGTGGCTGGCATCTTCAGAGGCAAGGTGACCAGCCCTTGCTAACCTGCACCAATCAGAAACCAAATCAGCTAAAGACCAATCAGAAGTCAGATCACCTAACTATAAAGACAAGAGCCCAGTCTGGTTAGTTGCTTCTGAAGATGTCAGTCACAATTGCCATTGAAATGTCAGTAAATAGGTTGTTTAGAATACTCACAGTCACTAAACATTGAAGTTCAACACCACCCAAGACGAAAATTGTGTAAAGGCCTCTTTGAATGTGGGCACTTGCTCATTCACCATCCCTATCAGCCGAAGCATATCCATATTAGATGCACTGTGATGAAAGATCGGCATGCTGAATTTTGTAATTTTATGGTTTCCATATATTGTAAAGACACCAACTGTTTAAATAACTGCCTATTTTATGTCAGATGGCAAAATGTATCATAAAACAGGCAGTGCACAATGCCATATTATCTATATGTATTGAAAGAACAGTATTATTTCTATCTTTTGAACGTTTAAGGAACCCTTCCCCTTGCAATACAGTGAAGATTCAGATTGGGTCTGTGCTTTGCAAAGAAGCTGGCCTAGATGCTCACATATTATCAGACTGCATGGTTCAATTAGCAAAGGAGACATACAGTTGCTTAAGTGACTTTTCCACCCATTTGAGAATACTTGGTATTAAAAAACAGCAAAAAACTAATTAAAAAAAACTCTTTATAAGTCCTAGCTTGTTGAAGAGTCAGGTAACCATGGGAAAATTTGTCCACACTGTTATCAGGAGTCAGGCCCACTAGCAACTTATACAGTTAAGTACCAATGGTGCATTATCTCAGAACATAAAGGTGTCAGCTTTGGAAGCCATATTAGCACCAGAAGCTTCCACGCTGCCATATTCTTGAGCCTGGGAAGATGGGAGGGGGGGAATTGCATGGCGTGTATGTAGTAGACATAATAGCATTCTTCTTTAGAGTCAAGGTCATGTTGTTCCTGCACTTGGCTAAGGAGTACTAGATGGGATGTCTCAAGTTGGGACGGATGGTGATTGGGGCATGTGATGGAATGATGGGAGCAGGGGGTGGATTTGTAATATTTTACTTATTGGAGGGAAACCCGGAACTTTCAGATTTGGGATTTTCCAGATGTGCCAATTTACTACTCTAATAAAAGGAGACTTTGAGAATATGCCTGGTTCGGAGTTATTTCTTGGAGTCAAAGTTTTTCTGGAACGTTGACAAAAGGAAGGGAAATAAACTAATAAAATAATAATATGGGCAGACTTTGATTTACAACAATTCAAAGTTAGAGTGGCACTGAAAAAAGGGACTTATGACTGTGTTTCACACTTACGGACAATTGCAGCATCTCCATGGTCATGTGATCAAAATTCAGATGCTTGGCAACTGGTACTTATTCATGACAGTTGTGGTATGCCCAGGGTCATGGGAACACTTTTTGTGACTTGACTAGCAAAGACGATGGGGAAGCCAGAGTCACTTAACAACCTTGTTGTTAATTTAGCAACTGCAGTGATTCACTTAACAACCAGGACAAAAATGGTCATAAAATGATGCAAGACCTAACCATCTAGCTTAGCAATAGAAATTTGGGGCTCAATTGTGGTTGTAAGTCAAGGACTACCTGTACAGCTGTACAGAAACATCAGCTGGGGTCTTAGTCTGGTAAGGGAGAAAGTCATTGTTTTCCAGAGGGCCAGAGGTGGTATTCAACAGGTTCTGACCAGTTCTGGAGAGCCGGTAGCAGAAATTTTGAGTAGTTCGGAGAACTGGCAAATACCGCCTCTGACTGGCCCTGCCCTCAACTATTCTCTTCCTCCCGAGTCCCAGCTGATTGGCTGGGTCTTCTTTTGTTGCCCTGCATAGGAGAACAGAGCTGGAAAGCAGGTTAGTGGGATGGGGAGGGAATGTGATTTTGCAGTAACCTTCCCCCAGGCGTGGGGAAGAAATGGAGATTTTATAGTATCCTTCCCCTGCCATGCCCACCAAGCCACCACAGAACTGGTAGTAAAGAGCAGGCTGTAAATGCCTGCTCTTAAGATCCAGCTGTCTACAATTACTGTAGGCTCGAATCCCACCAGGCTCAAGGTTGACTCAGCCTTCCATCCTCTCGGGGTAGGTAAATTAAGGACCCAAGATTGTTGGGGGCAATTAGCTGACCTTGTAAAATGCCGCTTAGTAATAAGCAGGCATATACAATGGAATGAAGGCTATTGCTGAGCACGCTGGGTTGTATCCCAAAAATTGTAAGCCACCCTGAGTCTTCGGAGAAGGGTGGCATATAAATGTAATTAAAAAAAAATTTTTTTTTTGAATCCCACCACTGCAGAGGGTCTCTGATGAAAATCCATGTATGATTGTGGTACCTCCTAAGTATTTATCAGCCATGGTGACTGACAAGATTGGAAGCATGGTCCCAAGGGCCACTTTTAGCCTTGGTTCTGTCAGCAGCTGAGTCTTTTACAAAATCACGGGGGACTCTGGCTCTGGGAAAGCTCTTTGGCTCTGACAAGCATAAAAAAATTCTTTTTCCCAGTAGGAGGATTTCCATGCTACAATACGGCAAGCTTGTCAAGTCTTATTGATTCCTTATAAATTAAAATGAATGCCCACTACAGCGACTTCTGACAGCTTTGTGGTTAACTCCTTTATAATGAGTGTTACAGAAGTAGCCATTCGTTTTTCAGCGACATCACTTTCTCTGGCGTTACGCAGTATTTTTTTCAAAGGAAATCCTTCAGTCGTTTTGTTTTCTACAGAATAGGTCTGCCACCAAACAAACATGTTGTATGAGCTGAAGAAAAATGTAAACTTTCCATCATTTGCCTTTCAAAATTAATAACCTTGGAATGAAATATAATCAGAGGTAATAATGAAGAACGCTAACGTGGGTAACAAGTCCTTTCAAATTGGAAGCTCTACTTCAAAAATGTATGGTCTGTTTAATTTCAAATAAGAAAAGGAAGTAATTTGTCAAGACAGAATTGACCCATGCTGATTATATGGATGTATTATTTAGATTTTTTGGCAACAATACTGAAAATCTCTGTCATTACCTTCTACTGGCCATTTTTTTAACTTCTTGTCTGGCTACAGAATTAATATTTCCATTTTCTTTGCTCAGAGTACTAATTCAGTGTGTCCTCAGGGAAGGTAAAATAAAAGTCAAAATGATGGCCAGAGTTGCACAATTGAAGCTTCTGTGTGTGTGATGTTTACACATGCAACAAAGGGGCAGATCTTTATGGCTGCCATCTTGGTTATTTTGATCTTTACCCTGAGGCTCCTGTTGATTAACCAATCAGTGGTTCAGAAGAAATGCTGCATTTACAACGTGTCTCTACTTTTCATTAAAGCATTCTTCTTTTCTTCAGATTTATGAATGAGATTGAAAAACAAAGAGGTTGGAACCCATTCCACTATGCTTAATTTCATTCATTCATTCATTCATTCATTCATTCATTCATTCATTCATCTGCCCCAGCAAAGTTGTTCCATAGTAGTATCTGATTACTTGAAAAAAAAGTTGGTCTACTTTAAGACTCGCATAGAGGTGCAGAGCTCATGTGAGATCTCAAGGATTTCTTCCAAATACTTTTTAAAGCATGCATACGTCAACTTACCAGATCTGGTTTTACTTAATTGCTTTGAGAACCACCAAGATAAGCTAGATGTTAAGCCAGGTGAACATGGGCTCATACTTTTTGGTTATTGCCAAAAGAAGGTAGGTTAATTTTTTTTTAAAAAAAAAGCAGAAGTGCCAATGTCAAAGGGGGCATATTTGTTTTAAACCAAAACAAATAAAAATAATTCCACCCCTGCATCAGATATATGATAAGCACAGTATAAACTGGTTTATTCCTATGATGTCGCCATGAAATCTGGTGTTTACCAAATATGTAAAGATTTGATTTGAGGCTTTTCCTGCACTGCAAGATATTGTTATCTTAAATAGCAATAAATATGTAGAATACCTTGGAGAAACTTTCACAGAGGTATAACATCTACTTATGATATGACAAATGCTCCTGAAAACTAGTAGTTTTTTTTTCCTGTACAGCTTGGTAAATGTCAAAAAGACGCTCCAGAAGCTAATGTATAAATATTGCAATATCAATCCTTTCACATAATGTATGTTCATTTAATAATGAGGTCAATACACAGTTCACTTTCCCATTTTCTAGTCAATAATAGTTTACATTATCATCCTTCCATAGTCCAAGAAAGATCCATTATTTACCCACTAATTAGCTATCCCATTTTCCTCAGTGTTGTGCTTCACTAATGTGCTTGAACAGAAAAATCTGCACTATTGGAAACTAGTAAGAACAAAGATAATACCAACCAAGAGTAAAATCAATAACAAGAAAGGGTTACCTTTATTTCACTCCTGCTCTTCTTGTGGAGAGCCTAAACAACTAGAATGATTAAAAAAGGATCTGGGAAGGAATCATTACCAGTTGCTGATATAGAAAGAGATAACTTAATCTGATGCTATTAAAAACCCAACTTTTTTTTAAATGAATCATACTCAAAGCGAATATTTTATCAGTGTTGTACTCTTTCCACACTATAAAGATGAATTAATTAAATAATAGAGATGAATTAAATAAAGAAAAGAAGAGTCCATATTATAAAGTAGCATTGTCCACATCCCTTTGAAAAGTTTTCTATTATTGTTCCTCCTTGTGCTTATTGCATCCAATATACAATCAAAATTATACTGAATTTTCCTTTTGTTCTGTATCAACAAACTTATAATGTTAGTGAAAAGAGATAAATTTGCTTATTTTTCTCCTTATTGCTATAATTTAGCCATTTTAGTGCTCTTCCTCTAGTAAAATGTTGCTTTCTTCTCTTTTCCTCTGCCACACAAAGCATTCAATCCATTATGATTCTAATAACTGCTTAGAGTCACTGGGAGTTAGGCAGCCCACTGTCCTTGTAGCGTTCCTCACCATTTGGTAAGATTCCTGTGTTTGGGGCTTTGAATTACCTTTCCTTTCTTTCTGGAGAAGAACAAAGAATCTCGCAGACCTGAGGCTGCAGCTTCCCATGTGGCTATCTATTTTATTTCAACCCCCACTGAAGTCCTCCCAAACTCCATCTGTAGTATAATTGTAGCGGCAATCAGTGGCATGGTTTCTTGACATCTTGAGATAGAAAAGAAACCTAAAACCTGTAGCAAAAGCCCTGAAATGGATTTTACCTATTAAAGAACGAACATCAATTGTACTCAATAATATCCAGTCTCCCAAATGAAAGAACTATAACTAGATTGTGCAGTGAAGTCCTCGCTGGAAACAGCCATATTTATCATTATCACCCTGCCTTTTGTATCAGTAATGGACAAGCACATGGTTAAAAGTTCCTACCTATCGGCGCCAGTCATCACGAGTTCTTCAATTCTCTCATACCATGTGAGGAGTCAACCATTTGCCAGATTGTTTTAGATTAATATAGATTACCTGGTTTTCCTCCATGATTGGGCCCATAGGGACTCTGGTCACCTATCTGGATGATTGGAACATATGGTAGTTCCACATGTTAGCAATTGCTCAAGTGGGCAGGGACAACAGCTTCTGTTTTCAGGTCTGTTCTTCCTCATGAAACTCTGGCAAATATCAACAATCAATACTGCTACCACCCCCAATTTACTTTCCCAGTCCCAAACCCATATTCATAGTCTGAAAAAAAAGTTAAGCCCAAAGCTTCTGTGATGATCTGTCTTGGGGGGGGGGGCTCCAGTTCTTCAGTGAAGCTTCTTATCCAAGACACCAATTCTCCACAGGCCTCTACTTGCTGTTATTTTATTCCTTTTCCTGGTAATTCAGCCAACAATAGAGACTGCTTTATGTTGTTGATGCTGTTATGTTATTAAAATTTGTACATTGCTTGACCCCCAGGAATTCTGAGTGGCTAGTATCAATCTACCAAGGAACTCCTGCTACCATGCCAAACAAAATTACAGTATGGTTAAGACCAGACCATTCTGTTCTGCCATACCAATAAGCTACAACTAGTTACTCTCATCAAGCCCTTTCCCATGGTTTCCTCTGCTAGCTTCTACTTTTCATATTAGTTCCAACTCTGGAGCTTCCTGATCTGTCTCTGTCCAAACTGATGTGACACCACTCCAACACATCATCATCCACCCATTTGACACCACTCCAACACATCATCATCCACCCATCATCCACTACTTTAAATCAGCATCCTAAATCATTCCAGCAAGAGACCCTCTGAGAAAACAACTACAGTCAGAGTTCATCATAAGAAAAAAAAATCCTTTGATAATAAATAAGAATTTTAAAAAAGCATCAAAAAGCTCAAATTAAAACACAGAATAAACCCATGCCAATTTGCTGTTTTGTTTAACAGATTCTGCTTTGTGCTCATGAAACCGTATTTTCTATAATGATAGTATAATTTTATGTTGCTATAGGTTTCACTACCCTATAAAAATCAGTCAAATTAATTCTGATGGAGAATTCTGAAGGTTTGCCCTGGAGAAGTAGTAGTAGCTGAAAGTTGGAAGAATTTCTTTTGAATTAGGATCATTTTCTATTCAAGTACTAAAAGTACATGAGAACTCCTAATATCCTTTGCACCTAACCTCCCTTGCTTGAACTCATAGAGTACTAAATGTTTTAATCCTAGGCTAAGTAAATACCAATGAATTTAATAGGTTTTATAGTTAGGTAAGCAATAGGGTAGAAATTTCAGCTCATTTCTATGCTTTTTAATTCCTGTCAACAAGAATGATTTGCTGTTGGGAACAGAACCTCCATGTTCTATCACAATATATTTCTGATTTGATATTAATGCTAAGCAAAAGAAGATAGGTATCCTGTTATTATCTAACCAAGAGTCTACCAGTCCACATGGGACAGCTTGGAACATTTGGAGACAATGTGCTTTCTACTTCCCCTCTTTGAAGCACCTTCATATCAGTCCATCAGCTGATAATCCTTCTAGAGTTCAGGTGTGATGAAGTATTGTGGATAGTGGCTACTCTTATGAAAGCTTTATAACCCTCTATAGCACCCTTCTCTGCATTCTGGATTAAAGTTTCCATCATGGTTGCTGGGAAATATTGGCATTGAAGACGTCAGCATCTGGAAGGCAGCAGCTTGGTGAAGGCACTTGTCAAAGGATGATTTTTCAAGGATCCTGAATCTCCAGCTGTTTCTTCAAGACAATCTTTAACAAGCAGCTTCTTAAAATCCAACATAATGCAATTTGGAATGTCATGTCACATTTCTAACTCAGATTATATGTCACCTAATATACATATTTTAACATACTTTTATACTATACCATCTCAAAGTGGTTTATATTTTTTTTGTAAAAACAATGAGTCATGTTCACATTGTTTTAATATATAGTTTTAAGGCTGATACTCAAAAGTGTGGGAAGTGGGTAGGGAGGAAAATTATGGAGAAGCAATTTATCTGGTATTCATTTAGGGAGATTTCAGTGAAGAGATAAATCTTCTATAATCTGCATCATGAATGTTAGGAGTGAGAACATTCCAGGTTACAGGGGCCACCAAAAAGAACTCCCCTTCCACAGAGCAAAAAACCTTTGGAGTTCCATGCAAACAGAGAAGTCTTTCCTTCTTACTCAAAAGAGACCATGAAAATCTTTCAGGTCTACTGAGAAATGCTTGAAGTCCAACTGCTGCAGTCTGCAAGTCATATACATACAGAATTTTATCTCAGCAATATTCAAAACCAGCATAGAATCTGAACAGGGCAAAACATTGGCTCTTTTTAAAAAAAATAAAAATAAATAAATAAAAATGATTGAATGTTTTCATAAGTTTGGTCTACACTATACAATATTTGAATGCTTGTCATTTATTCATCAAAAATAAAAAAATACATAGTGTTCTCCTGATTGTCCAGCTGAAAAAGTGTTATGTAAGGTTGGCTGTAAATCTGCAGAAGCTTTCTGACAGCTGATGTTGATTCACTGGTTTAAAATTTCTCTCAAGAGTAACATTTCTAATGCTCAAGCATTAACTAGTCTAGGTAAGTTGCAACAGAGTTGCATTATTTTTATGCTGTTTAATAGATTGTGTGTTTGTGGTTGGCCTATAGATGCATTCTCATCTCTTCTGAGATTGCAAGGATAGCATTACCAGTTGATTTCCCTTTGGTAATATATCAGTAATATCTCTAAAACATTTTCTTGGTCTACAAGTATCAAAGGAGAAAGAAGTAGAAGCAAACTGGAGAAGTAGTTAACAAGGGTTTGTTAACACTGGGTGCTTGCAAATGTCTGCTGTCTGGATGAGAAGTCTTGACACGTTGCCTCTTTTTAGCATCTCAAAGCAGGAGAATTTCTAAAGCCTTCTGGGCTACTATTGGCTGGAGACGGTATTTCCATTTGTATGGAAATGAACTAATTAAATGTAATGAATATGTATATTATCATGGCCCCTTAATGTATGAACATCTGAAACATCTGCCACATTATGTGGACAGAGACAACAGCCTGACTCTTGGCTCAATTCAACTCTCCATTTCTGTTAAATGAAATTAACTTGAACAGTACCCATTGAGGAGAGGAGAGGAGGGGAGAGGAAGGGACAGGAGAGTATACTTTATTTGGCCAAGTGTGACTACACACATTCTTTCACATATTCGTCTATTCCTTGCATAAAACTTATTGATTGTAGCTGTCACTTATATTTCAGGAGAAACAACTTACATAATATATTTTAATTGGTTGCTTTATTCTTCATCTTATAGCAATTTACCAAAACCAAAAGATCAATAGCAAGAATGCAACATACTTTTAACTCTGAGCCTTTCCAATTAACCTTTGCTCTTGCCAATTAAAAAACGGCCCCATCAAGTTAATTAGCTGAGCTGATTAATCTTCTAACTAAATTGACTGAAGCTTGCACCTCTCAGGACTTTTAAATATCCTTCAGTCTCATAATATGGTCTAGTGCTCTTCATTTATTATCCTGTGTCTGCTTTTTGTCTCGGAACAAAGAAGGGAAGTACATCCAGAAAAAGCTGTTGCAGATGAATCAGTATCACTGAGTAGAAGAAATAATATCATGAAATCTTTTAGACGAAAGCCAATTTGAATGTACATTGTGTTTCAAGGCCCACTTCCTCTGCTCTGTAGATCTTAAAAAGGACCATCCCACCTGTGCCTGCCAAAGCAAAAGAATGTGCAGCCCATGTGATGTTATCAGTCCTTCCTGTGGTATGGCAACAATATCCTGGTTGTTTTATTGTAGAACTAGTAATTGTTTTCAAGGGAGGAATGACTCCGTTGGGTGGGATATCATGGCATCTAATGCAGTAGAAGTGGGTAGTCTTTGGAAGACACCCAGACACATGACACAGTTCTCTGGCTGGAGAGGAACCAAATATAGGAGCACAGCCATCAAAGCCATTAGTAATCACATAATTTTAAAGTCAGATTCATGAGATGAAGTCTTTTAAAATATGAAGGGATAATAGCATCATTTAAGAAACTGTCTCAAACCCGATATAACCTTGTCTAATGCTATGTTCTCGATTTCTAAATCAAGACAGAATCCTGCTTGTAGCACTTGTATGGATCTCATACCTTGTACCCCACCTCAAAACTACATAATTTTACAAATTTAGCAATTTAATCTGTTTTAAATCTAAAGGTTTTGGTTGTAATTTTCATTTGTACAGTAATTAATGTCAAACATAGATCAAAGCTATCTCAACAGGCTTTATTTTATATTGCAAGAGAGACATACTAAAAAGTATATCGATTCTCAAGAATATCTCTGAGGGAGTGATTATAGGAACATATAGTTTCACTTATCCAGGTTTGAATTTGCATTTGTTTTGACCAGGTTTATGGCTCATTGCTGCACATGTTTTGAAAACATAATAGTCCATGATATCATCAAGAATATCAGAAATCTGGCCTAGGAAAGACTCTGATTCTGTTTCCATGTATGGCATTATCTGTACAGCTGTATGATTTGAAGTAATGAATAAGTTATCTGTGAGCATCACATGTTTGAATGCTCTCACTCAAAACTTAAGATTCATAGGAAACAGAGCAGAGAGACTATATCAATTTAAAGCATCTTCTTAAAACTAGAGTAAAGGGGGGAAATCAAATATAATAGATTTAAGATGTCAGGTGACTAGTTTTTCAGCTTGAATCTCTTAAGCTGTCCACTTATCTGCAAATAAGCATAGTATGACAAATTCTGAATGAATGCCCTTGTGCAGGACTAAATTGAAAACTTATAAGCCTTTTTGTATTGCATATTAGATTATACAATGTGAAGTATAAGATCCATCAGCAAGATTTCTTTTTTCTTTTTGAAAAAAATGGATCTTATAAAAGTATCTAGTATCTGATATCTAGTATCAGTTACTAGATAACAAGAATTATTTTCAGAGAAATTGAAATTGTAAAAATTAATACATATTATGGCCTCAGTTTCTTTTAAAATGAATCTGCTGGATGAAATGTTGAAGTTATATTATTAACTAGACTAAAACTAATTTAAAAATTGTTGCTTGGGAAATACAATTTTATAAAGGAGATTAAAACTATTAAACAAGCAAATGCTAGCTCTCTTATCAAGTTACTGTTCCCAGGAGCTTTCTTGTAGCTTTTGCTCTTTGGAAAAGAAATTAAATTTAAGCAAATAAAACTTTATATGTTATTTATTTACTGTATATAAACTTCCAAGAGTCGCTTCAACAGTTAGATGGGAGGCAAATAAATTTAATAAATAAAGTGCACAGTAGATATAACAACAGATTGAATTCCCTAGTTAGCCACAAAACTGACAAATAATTTTAGTTAGATCAAGTCATCTGTTTCAAATTTCAAATTTCTTTCTATTGGTATTAATTCTGCTTCAGAAGTTTTAAAGATAAGACACATCAGAAAGATATAAGGCAGCCATCGACCTTATATCTTAGTTAGTTAAGGAAAACTGTAAACAGACCAACAAACCCTATTAGTAAAATGTTTTATAGTTCTGTCTACTCAACGCTTTTAAAGATCAAAGAGTTTATCTTTTCCATTTATATAATGTATTTATTTATTTATTTTATTTGTCAGGCAAGTATTAGATAACAGGCATAAGTATAAACATGATTATGAATACATGAAATGGATACGAATAAAAAGAAACATTAGGACAGGGATGGTAGGCACGTTGGTGCGCTTATGCATGCCCCCTACAGACCTCTTAGAAAAGGGGTGAGGTCAACAATAGACAGATAATAATGCCAGACTTGAGCATCAGATGTCATCACACAAATTATTATTTCATCCCAATAAACATGGAATTGGATGTTTCTATTAATTGAAATGTTTTAACCTCTGGTTGTTACACAGTCCAAGACCTAGGAGTGTAGCTCATGTATGCAACATCTGTATTTGTGACGGGAATTATTTAGACTATTTTCCCAAGGAACAACATGTTATTTGTTTAACCACATGTTATTTGGATTGTGTAATAATGCCATAGCAACCTTTCTGAAAATAGTAATGAATGAATTGTGGTAATGGCAGGGTGTTATCTCTTGATAAGAGTTTTCTTTTTAATATAGAACATCTTGCCAGACTGGTCTGGCAGCCTGTAGACCATTCCATTCAGCTATGTGATTCATATTTTTCCATGCTGAAGCCAGTTTTTAAGTTACTCATATATAGCCCACTCATCCAGGAACACTGAATACATGGGTCCCCTTCATGCCCTATTATTAAAGCAACCCTCTGAAATAGGTTGGACAGAGAGTCAGTGACCCATAATTACTCCATGGTTATTTTGGCTGAATGCATCATTCTGTTATTCCTATATGTTATCTAATCATTAAACCACAAATATTCTCAACAACTCATTCCTGCCCAAATGTCACAGTGACAATTATATTGTTATATGCTTGAATAATACATACTGAATTGTTCATCTTTGACATCTGGAAACATATGCTGACACATCTAGATAAGCCTTCTGGACATTATATGGGTACATTTACTTTTCTGGACATCCACAGCTGGGTTCCCATCAGTTGGTATGATGTACCCCGTGTAACTAGGGTGAAAAGGATAATAGGATAGGATATTTAATGTTGCTACCACTCATTGCAACCTAGTGTCACCACAGTCATGTTCAGCATTACCTTTGCGGGAAAGAGACTTCAGTCCTTGTTTTCATGTCATTGTTGACTCCTGATGACTGCCTAGGCAAGTCCCTGCAGTTTGCTTGGCAAGATTTCAGAAGTGATTTGCCATTGTCTTCTTCCTGGGACTGAAAGGAAGTGGCTGGCCTAAGGTCATCCAGATGGCTTTGTGCCTCATCCGAAATCAGAACTCATGATCTATCAGTCTCTAACCTAGTGCTAAGCATGACATCAAACTGGCTCTCTATCCTTGGGTTAATTTCTTGTAAAATGGGGACATTTTTAAAAATTTATTTACATTTATATGCCGCCCTTCTCTGGAGACTCAGGGCAGCTTACAATCTTTAGAGCACAATCCAATGTACTCAGCAATAGCGCTCATTCTATTGTATATGCCTGCTAGGGCTTTTTGGCCCCCCCCAAGAGGCATTTTTACAAAGTCAGCTTATTGCCCCCAACAATCTTGGGTCCTCAATTTACCTATCCTGGGAGGATGGAAGGCTGAGTCAACTTTGAGCCTGGTGGGATTCGAGCCTGCACTAATTGCAGGCAGCTGGAGCTAAGTGCTAGGTGTTTAACAGCCTGCACCACCAAGGCTGTACCACCAAGGCACCACCAAGGCTCTTTTTGTGCAGGGCAGTCTTTATGCTTACTGAAATATACTGTAAGTGTAGAGTTACTAACAACATGGTGATATCTCATGAATTTTGTATTGATTATTTTTGGGAAATGCATTGTATTATATCAAGTTTCTAATATATTATTATACTTCACATGGTGGTTGGTTTTTATGATTTATATTCTTTACTATTATTTATTATACAAACACACATGCACAATTAGATATATATTTGGTATTTTATTATTTTTTTAAAAAAAAATCATAAACTTTTCAAATTCTTTAAAGCAATCTTCTACTGTTATATGAGCATAGGATATTCAAGCTCATTATTCCAAAGAGTGGATAAATAATGGCAATTTCATCAACTTCTTTCAACCCTGAAAACATTTTTCATAGCATTTCAAAAACTGTTCATTAATAGTTCTAGAATATACTGTATATACAGTATATTCTAGAACTATTACTACAGCATATCCAATATACTGTATATCTTCAGTAGATTATACAATACAGGTAAATCCCCAGCAAACCATGGCATTTGGGATGGAGAACTCCATTGCTAAGCAACACAGTCACAAAGTGCAACTTCACACGACTACGCCAACTTACAAAGGCAGTCTCCAACAGTTCCAATTGTCATAGTTAAGTAAATACTACGCAGTAGTTAGATATGGTGCCATTTTCAGCCTCCTATAGGCTTCCTCAATGATTTTGCTTGTTGAAAGCTGGCAGTGCTACCTAACTGTAGGACACTGCAATGTTGTAATGGCAAGCCAGTTGCCAAGTGCCCTAATTGCAAGCATGTGACCTTGGGGATGCTGTGACAGCCACAACTACGAGAGCCAGTCATAGTTCTGTGCTTTCATTACTGAACAGTTGCTGAATGAAGACTATCTGCATGAGCTTCTTCATTGAAGCCTTCAAGGCTAAAAACTTACTAGAGTTCTCTCCCCCTTTCCAATATAAAAATCTGATGGAAATAGTCTAAATGGCCTTTATGACAGGGCTGATACAACTAGCATCACTGTGTCTATTTCTCTGGTTTGCTGGCGTGTATAACTTGGTGAAGCAGCAGCAGCTATGCTTTTGAGCATGAGGCATTAAGCTGATGGGAATAATATATCAGACTTTGAAGAAATCAAGATTTAAACTTACACAGGACTTCAGTAGGGAATTTGAGGCTCACGACCCTCCATCAGCCCAACCTACTTAAAATACTGTTGCTGTGGTGATAAAATTAGAGGAAATTAAAATGTAAAGTGCCTTTAGACTTCTGAAGGCCTATTCCCACTTGCACCTTACTACAGCAGGGACATGTTCTGGTTTATTACTGTTGTAACTCCATGATGTTGCATATAAATGCAATAAATTCTAATCACTAATAATAATTCTTTGGCATGTAACCCCTGCTCAGTAAGCAAACACAATCAATATAGCACTTTATAACTGCTGTGTTTAAAATGTAGGAACAACCACACATCATTCCAGAATATTGTAACAGCAGGAAAAGAGGGAGATTAGAAAGATAGTATATATTTACAGCAGTCAGCTTTGTAGATTTAAAAAAAAACTCTATTTGGTGTCTAGAATGTACAGAAATGAATTTTGCAAATTAATTGTGTGATTATAATTTCCTGCCTACAAATTTCCTTTGCCCTAGGAGAGCTATGAATAGAGTGCTTGGCTTTCCAAGTTTAGAAGTTGTATATCTATGGAGATTTTCAGTCATCCAAGTCATGGTTGTCCCAAAGGTGCTTTTTTCAAGAGGCAACTGGACTTTCTTTGTTTTTCCTTGAAGAGATTTCTCTTCTCTGTCCATATTCTGGACCTCTGGTTTGAAAGAGGGGTCAAAGAATCCATCTTCTTTAAAACTGAACAGTCCTCTTTCAACAGAGAGGATAGGGATATGATGGCATCACCTACCTCCTATCTCCTGTTTACAACACAGTCCTTTCAGCAATTCCAAAAAGGTTCCATACCCATTTGCAATATTCAGATGACCCTGAGGGCCCAGATAAGCCTCCAAATGGCATCCATGACTCTCACAGAGAGTGCTAACAATCAGATGACTGAAAGGAGTATAAATCCTTCCATTCCTTACCAATCAGAACTGAAGAAGCTTCTTGAAGGAGAAGCGAAACGTCCTCAAGGAAAAACAAAGAAAGTGCAATTGCCTCTTGAAAAAAACACCTTAGAAGTTGTGTTTTAATACTGTTGTTGTTATTACTGATCACATGAAATTGGAAGGAGGGGATTTCTCTTCCTCTCTCAGCAACTCTTCTAGCTCTCAAGGAAGGTATCCTAATTCTGGGCAACAAGCACCTGTTCCCTCTACTTATCAACACATGACACTTTGAGCCACATCTGCCAGAAAGAGCCCCTGAGGCTGAGACACTGAAGCACATTTTATTGAATAGTGTGTGGAAACTATAATGAATTGAAAGAACTGTCATAAAGAAATCTTTGGAAGGAGGAAGAGAATATTGGGTAAAAAGAGCATAAAGAGGATCGGATGGGGAATGAGTTGTGTGCTTCATGAGCCAGCCAGAAGTTGCAGGTATAGGTTAAAAGGCTTGTACAGATTACCTTCCTTGTCTGTAACAGGCTGATGCAGAGAGAAATTGACTGATCTGAGCCAAGAAGTAGTTGCTGGAAAGACAGCAGGCACAATAGTTCTAAATCCTATACAGGTCTACTCTCTCTCTCCTTTGTTTTATTTTCTTTCCTCTTTATTGCATCCAAGTCTCTTGAGCCCCTTTGAGCTAAAGTTGTAATTCAAGCAGAGCTGACATACTGACATACTGCGTAGGTCAGGAGGCAAGAGAAAAAAGATGTCATTTTTCCAATTTGCCTTCTATCGCTTGAGGAAATGTAGAGACAGACAATAAGTCTGCAAGCTGAAAGGACAGGCGCAGGGTGTGTGGCGTATTTCCTTTAAGAAAGGACACCATGTCATACTTTGCGTGAAAGTTCAGCCTGCCATTGATTTCTGCTTGGCTTCTGGCATTATACTTATCCCATTGTGTACACAAGCAACTCGATGGGGAATTTTGATTGAAACAGATCCTGAAATATGTCATGTTGTTCATTGTTAAGTACCAAGACTAAATGGAAAGGCTAGATGAACTGTGAAGGCTTCTGCGAAGCCAATGAAAATCTTTTTAGAAGTATCCATTAATGATTGTAGTAGCAGTATTATTAGTATTTTTTTAAACAAACTGTATTAGGGCAATATTTTCATTAGACAGCTTTCAAGTTTTCAAGTCCTAGATAAGCCATTTTATTTTCTAGAATTCTTCATTAAGTAACAAAGAAAACAAAAGGCACAGGATTCTATGGAGATTGCATTCAGATAGTTTATGATAGAGACTGATAAACATTTCGAGGCTTTAGGAGGTGTTATAATTATTTATATTTCTACCTTAGACTTTCTTTGTTCTGAAACTACAAGTGTTCCCATACTGAAAATAAAACAGTACATTTTTGTACATTTTGTTATGTTGGCAGGTTTTAGAGTGGTGGGATTCAAATTTTTTTACTACCGGTTCTGTGGGTGTGGCTTGGTGGGTATGGCAGGGGAAGGATACTGTAAAATCTCTAGTCAGAGGGGGTATTTGCCACTTCTCTGAACTACTCAAAATTTCCGCTACCGGTTCTCCAGAGCCAGTCAGAACCTGCTGAATACCACCTCTGAGGTTTTATTGGCAAAGCATGAGGGACTCAAATTTTTCTCTGATACTTGACAACATATAGGATACTAAAGATAAAACTTCAAAGCTCCAAAAATATTCTTCCTCTCATTGTATTTGTATCCAAGAATGCTTTCAGTTTCTCAGGAATTGGAGATAGACCCCCTATATATCTTTTTAAAATGTTAAGAAGCTTTGCTTTTGAATTTTAATCAAAATTCTTATTTGGAGTTAAATGTTGCAGAACACAAATCTGCCCTATTTCTAAATCTTTCTTTTTAAACCTGTTCCTTTCAAAAATCACATTTTAAAAAGCTTTGATCCCATAAGCCAAAAATAGAGTTTGAAGATCATCTGGTTCTGTTGTACCAAAGTACATAAAATATTATGTTTTTTTTAAAAAAACCATATAAGTTCTCAATCTCCTGATCTGAAACAGGACTACCCTAAGTAGGAATAGGGAAGCTTAAGATTTTTCCTCAGAATTTTTTTTTTAAGAATAATCCTTTCCCTTCCTTGCTCTTGTCTATGTGTTTGCATTCATATTCTGATGTCTCTGAATTCTGCAAGGACATCTCTTGGAATTCTGGTTTTATAAAAAAAAAGTACTTAACATGCCTCAGGTCTTTAGTGTGCTTTTGTATTAAAACAATTTCACATTATGTAATTTTCCGTTTAACTCCAGGGTCACTCCTGTCTCAGTCAGTTCAACAGAAAGTGCCATGATTCAGCATCATCAAGCCGGTGTGCAATATTTGAAAGAGGAACATATTTAATGTTTTAATTAGTAAACACTAGGAACAATAAACTTTGGCCATTTTTAAAGGATTTATGAGCACATTCTATAAATGTGTTTAATTTAACTGGAAAATGGAAAGAATTAACAAGGGTTTTACCTAAGGCTATTTCATTGACTACACAGGTCAACTTAATTCTACTTCTCTGACAAGTGAACTGGTGTGATAGTTATGTTTTATCCAATCTATACTGGATAACCAATATTACATCTTATATATCTCTTATCATTAATAATGGAATTTGCCAAAATGTTCTTGGCTTGAGCTTCTTTATTTATTTATTTTTGTTTATTTATTTATCAAATTTAGCAGCTGACCACTTCTCTCACACAAAGATTATGGGAAGTATACAAATAAAACATAAAAACACAAAAACTGGATATAAAATGTAAAGAAGAGACAAGGATAGTTAAAATTTAACATTGAAAGTTAATTAAAAGGCAGGGGGATGGCCTTCGGGATGTTAACCAGACCCATAACTATGTGCTTCTTTGTGAGGCCCAAACAAGATGGCAGAGCCAGGTCTGAAAGGCCAGGAGAAGAGGAGGCTTGCCTCACCTTGGGGGTTGGGGGGTTGGGGGTATGTTGTACTGGGGTTGAGGCAATGGTAGAGCCAGCCATCATCTTGGAGTCTGTCAGTCAGAATTCTTTAACTGATGGGGTCCCAACATATCTTCCCTGCCTGACCAGGTGAGATGGCTGATATAATGGATGAAGATGGTTCCATAGGTAATCTGGCCCTATGCTATTGCAGTGAAGATAGCAGCAGAGGTGGGCATCCTTGATTAATGTTTTCAGTAAAAATGAGGTTTTTTGATTAATATTTCTCATTTTTGAATGGACAAAGAAGACTATGAACAGCCTGACAAGAGAACTGGTTCAAACCTGTCAAGGATACTGACTTGAACTTAGTTACTTGAAAACTCATTATACCTCATTGGTGTAAAAATTACACTGATTAAATATGTGAATGAGCATTAAAAAGATCATACTAAGAATATAATGGGATGCTATGGAATCTTACACGATACATATTAAAGTTACTTAGCAAACGTGCTGCACCAGAGATGTATCAAATGATATTAACCAATGAAGGAACTCATTCTAAACCCAATATGTTTGAACTGTATATAAGGTGATTCCCATCTTTGCTTATGTATAAATAAGGAGATTTTAATCTACCTTTCCGGCTTGAATTCTGTTTGGGCAAGGCACATCTGGCTAATGGATCTGCCGATGTTTACACTTAACAGAAAGCCTTTACAGGTCATAACTGATACCTTGAATTGGACCCAGAAGCAAACTGGGCGCCCAAGATTGTTCACATTCTATACTAGCTGAAGATACGTTTCAAGGACAGTACTATGTAGAGCTCATTGCAATAGTTCAAGCAGGAGATGTCCAGGGCATGAATGACTGAACGGAGAGCCTCCCAAACCAAGAAGGGTCATAACTGATGTATAACATGAATTAAGCAAAAACCCTCCTAGCCATTATTGCCAGTTGCTCTTCAAGTAGGAGCTGGGAGTCTACGAAGACCCTCAGATTATGCAGTGGGTAGTGCATATATCTTGGGTAGTGCAACCTCATCCAAGACCAAAGATTATAAACTCCTTGATGCAGCCCCTCTCCATCCACACCCATTTCATCTTACCAGGGTTTCACTGAAATCTCTTCTTCCAAATCTAGGTCTCCACATCCTCCAGGCACCATGTTAGAATGTCCATAGCATCAATCATTTCACCCACAACAAAGATATACCGTATAGTACCTTGGGCTATTGTTACCTTACTGATGATACCTTATCCCATTACATAAAAATAGCTGAATTTAATATAAGCAAAGCGGCAGTATTAAGGATAGAACATATAATGAAAATTAATTAGCATTTGTAGATAAGTTGTGATATTATAAAGGAAGTAATAGGTAATGAAATCTGCATTTTAAAAAAATTGCTTGGGCACAAATGGACCTATTGCTCTAGCCCTACCCTTTATTATTCCAAATGCAGATTGCAAATCCTCATATATCCCCCAAAATGAACGATTCTGATATTTTGACCTGTATCATTTCAATTATTACAATCAAAATAATTTGTTTTTCTTCTTCCCACTTCCTTAATGCATAATGACATTGCATGTTCTTGTTAAGAACTTGAGCAAAAAAACCAAACCGTGCTAGCTTTTTGTTTAAAAAAACAACAACTCTGATCTACTACAGGGAGAAAAAAACAAGGCAATTTACACCAGAACATCGGTATTGAAAGATTTATGATTCTGTGCTAAAAGACTGTTTATAAAATACTAAAAGAAAATGTCAGAATTAATACTTCAGAGAATAACTGTGTGAATCCAGATTTGCAGAATTCCCTCGGTACTTAACCTAATTCTAAACTGAATATTTTTAAAAATGGTATCACAGCTGATGTACAGTTAATCTCTCTTTTTCTCTCTATTTTTTAATGTGGAAAACTATATTAATCAACATTTCCAGAAGCCTATGGGGATTCTGAAAACAAAAATCCCTTGATATTTGTATTCTTGGTGCAGCCATACCAGTACCCATCTTTTAAAATATGCATATAGGGTTGTCTTCGGTTAATACTTTCAAGGACTAGATTTTAGGTGCAATGTTTATTTTCCTAAGGATTTACTTACACTGCAATATCAGCAAGCAGGTATTTTTATGACAGCGAATGATCAAAAATAGAATTTAAAGTTAGCATTACTATTTTATCTTGCTGAGTTCAAAGAGAGGTCACGCTGTACCACTATGTTTAAGCAAATATTTCAAGGGTGAAAGAAGGTGCAACATCTTTCATGTTCCTGTCCATTGTTAATTTGTGCACCAGAAGCAGCAAAGTATTTGCTCCTGAGAAAGACCATATATGTATTTGTGTAATTCACTGCTTAGTTAATTAGCTACATTTCATACAAGCAAAATGTGTATGATCTTAGGTGTATATCCTACAATGTTTTTGCATCTTTCTTCCTTAGCAGATCCATTGGTTTATAAATAAGCTTAGTTTTTTCAGGGAATACATTTCTAGACATGGGCTGCAGCTTGAAGAAACCTCCTTAAGATGAGTCAAAGTCCTGCAGGCCTTTTCTGTGGTAGTCTATAGCCTTCCTGCTTAAAAAAAGAAAGAAAGAAGGGAAGGACATCCCAAGCACAATTTCAACTGTTCAAGAGCTACAACAGACTTCTTCCAACATATAAAGGGCCTTATTTGATCATGTTAACACAGCCAGAATTTGGATTTTTTGAACAGGATTTGAAAATTTAAGGTTTTTAGGTATCTGCAAGGTGCGTTCTTAATTATTTAATTTCGTTTATAATTTTTGTCTGCTTTCTGTAATAATCCTAGCCAACTCCCAACAAAACTAATGAAACAGTTAATAAAACAATCACATCATAAAGCACTAGCAGCAATGCAGTTCCCACCACAGTATCGTAACTTCCATCACCTCTACATACTGACTATTTCCCAACCCTCATGCCCCTAGGGGAAAACAGATCTTCACCATCTTCCAGAAGGCTAAAAGGATAGGGGACCCCTTAATTTTAGGTGCTAGGCTGTTCCAAAGGTCTGGAGCAGCTTCAGAGAGGCCATATCTCCTAGGCCCCACAGATGACAATGTAGAAAGGATTTTGCCCAATAAGGCACCCTAACTATTGAATATGAAAAAAGAGACTAAAAATATTGGTCCTTCTGCATGTGGGATCTTTGGAAAGCTCTTTAGCAATCTTTGGAAAGTGATACTGGCAAACTTTGTGCCTCTCTTTGGGTGCCAAGAAGTAGTGTATATTCAGTGTGTCCCTGCCCCACTGCTTTTGAATAATATCCAAGAGAGAGAGACATACAAACAGCTGGATGAAGACCCTGTTGAAGCACTCCCTCCCTTATTCCACCAGATAAGTAGAAATTTTTCTCTGTGGTTTAAGGCCAACATAGTTCACCTTTTTCGTTGCCCATTGAAAACTGCAAGATGGAACAATTTAACAACAGCCTGTCACTCAGCTGCCTGTTTAAGGGGGAGGAAAAATGGAAATAATGGAGTTCAGCATCAGTCTTTAATTTTTAAAAAGATTTTCTTTAATATTAAGAAAGCCTGTTTCAAGGGCCATATCAGCTTTCTGGTTATTCCCACCGGCAGGCTTTCTGTGCTGAATAATTCATCATATTTTTAGCCTGTGTTGAGCATAACCTAAAATTGCAAAACTTACCAAACTCAATTTAAAGTTTTTCACCTTAAGCCACGCATTTCATAAATAATACATTTTTCTTCTAATAAGCATATTTTGGTGGATGGCAAATTGACTAGATGCCATGCCTTGATCCTGTTTATTTTTCACATGAAAGCCAGGAAAAAGGGATATAGTCTTTTTGCCCAAAACTTTCAAACCCTGAAAAAAAAAATACAGCTCCTTAGAAAGACTAGCACAATGTAATTGAAGCTATATTATTCTTTAAAGTGATACATGCAATTATGCCCCTCCTCCATAAAATTATTTATTTATTTATTATTTGGACTTGTATGCCGCCCCATCTCTGAAGACTTGGGACGGCTCACAACTAAAACAACCACAATAAATAATTAAAAAGGAATTAAACTGATCACAAGCCCAAAATAGTAAATCTAAAATTTAAAATAATTTTAAAAAACCATCGCCCCCCAGGGAGGGGTCACAGCCTGAATTGGTCGAACAGCCAGGTCTTCAAATCATGGTGGAAAGTGCGGAGGTCAGGGGCCAGGCGGAGGCCCAGGGGTAGTTGGTTCCAGAGGTCGGGGGCCACGACAGAATAGGCTCATCACCGGGGGACCGCCAGCCGGCATTGACTTGCCGAAGGGACCCCGAGGAGTCCTTGCCTGTGTGCTCACACAGGGCGGTTGGCATTCGATATCAGCAGGAGTCGCTCCCTTAAGTATTGAGGACCCATGTCGTGTAGGACTTTGTATGTTAAAACCAAAACCTTGAATCTCACCCGGAGTGCGACCAGCAGCCAATGCAGACCACGCAGGAGGGGGGTAATATGGGAGAATCGGGAGACTCCCACCACCACCCACGTGGCCACATTCTGCACCAGCTGCAATCTCCGGAAGGTATGCAAGGGCAGTCCTAAATAGAGAGCGTTGCAGTAGTCGAGTCTAGAGGTAACAAGGGCGTGAGTGACTGTGCGCAGGGCATCTCGGTCCAGAAATGGGCGAAGCTGACGAACAAGGCAGAGCTGGGCAAAGGCCCCCCTGGCGACGGCCCCCACCTGCTCTTCCAACCGGAGCCATACATCCAGGAGGACCCCCAGATTCCGCACCCTATCCACAGGGGGCAACACCTCTCCCCCTATGGCCAA
The DNA here is from genome assembly GCA_009733165.1 of Naja naja. NCBI lineage: Eukaryota > Metazoa > Chordata > Lepidosauria > Squamata > Elapidae > Naja > Naja naja. The sequence goes on from CM019148.1 coordinate 99,539,439, forward strand.
AGATGGATACTCCTGACTGGGCCGAGATGCCGGTATGCACAGCCACTCAGTCTTGGCCGGGTTGAGTTGAAGCATGTTCCCGTTCATCCAAATCCATACCGCATGCAAGCACCGGGTCATCAGGGAGAGGGCGTCACTGATCTGGTTCGGGGTGGAGATGTACAGCTGGGTGTCATCCATGTACTGATGGTATCTCACCCCAAAAATTATAGCGGTTTTTCAGTGGTAGATGTTCATTTGAAGACCTCATTATAAAGAGGAGTTTGCATCCAGTTTACTTTATGGCCCCGAAAACTTAACTGTAGTCAAGGTCAGCTCTATCATTAGTCAATCAGAAAGGTTTACCATATTGTTTGCTACGAACTTTAGAAAATGATGTAACAAAAGAATCCAATTTATTAAAATATGAACTAGCTCAGAAAATTCAACTTTTATATGGAATTACAATGTGACTTTTCTGGAACATTTGCCTAGTAATTATCAAACCAGCTTTAGTTATTTAACCGAACTAGGGTTAATTTCCAGGTTTCCTGGTTTAATTCCCAAACATAGGAGAATTAAACAAACTCATTGTGAGAAAGTTGGTGTTTTCCAAAAGTTAAACTTACCTATATTAAGGGGAGTAATGGTGTTCTTCACAATACAGTTGAGCTTTATTTTGATTCAAGGTTAGAGATGAGTCTAAATGGTAATAAACACAGTTAGTTTGCCTCTTGGGTTATTCCCTCATCAACAAATAATATGCTTATGTCTCATCAAAAAAGATATTTAGAGAAGCCACTGGTTTGCATTAATTCTTCTAAGAGAAAATGCTTGTAATTTTCAATCCCGGGGACCACTAATATGAATTTTGACTAACGGTGGCTTGCTGACATTGGTGGTAGAGAGAGAGATCTGATCTAAACCCCCCACCCTGTCTCTCTCTCTCTCACACACACACACACACTCACAGAGGCAGGGGTGGGATTCAAATTTTTTAACAACTGGCTCTGTGGGTGTGGCCTAACTTGTGGGTGTGGCTTGGTGGTCATGTGACTGGTGGGGCATGGCTTGTATGTAAATATTATAAATATTTATGTAAATATTGAATTTTTTTTATTAAAAAAGAGCAACCAAAATCAGGCAAAGCAGTCAGGCAGACTAAGCTGCTCACAGAATCACATATTAACTTACAGATCTATGGTTCTGCAATTGGCTACCTGAGTCTGTCACATAAAATTTGCTTGCAAGCAAACTCATAAAATTTGCTAACAAGGAAACTCACAAAATTAGCTCACAACACACTATGTATGTATATATTTTTTTTTATAAAAAAGAGAGCAACTTTTACCCAAAATCAGGCAAAGCAGGCAGGCAAGTTGAGTTGCTCACAGAATTACAGATTCACTTAGAGATCTATGATTCTGCAATCAGCTACCTGCACTGAATAGAAGCTTTAGTCCTAAGGAAGGTTCAGCTCTGCAGAGCTGAAGACCTAAAGATTAGCTAGAAAGCAAGAAATGCAATGATTTCCTGTTTTTTAGCTAATCTAAATATTTCGGCACAGCAGAACAGCTGATAGTTGGCAAAAGGAAAAAAAAGGAAAAATAGCAACTTAGCAGGCAAGTTTGCCAGGAAAGGAATGAGTGGGCGGGGAGGGTTCCTGTGGGCTATGAGGGCAGTGCAGCCTTGTGTTCCTGCACCTGGATTAATTGCTTTGGGGGGTGCTCTGGGGGTGACATTTCTCTGTGGACCACCAAAATTTTCTCATGGACCACCAGTGGGCTGTGGCCCACTGGTTGTCGACCACTGTTCTAGTCCAACCCCCTGCCTAGGCAGGAAACCCTACACCACTTCAGACAAATGGTTACCCAACATCTTTTTAAAAACTTCCAGTGTTCACAACTTCTGGAGGCAAGTTGTTCCACTGATTAATTGTTCTAACTGTCAGGAAATTTCTCCTTAGTTCTAAGTTGCTTTTCTCCTTGATTAGTTTTCACCCATTGCTTCTTGTCCTGCTCTTAGGTGCTTTGGAAAGCACCTCTTCTTTGTGGCAGCCCCTGAGATATTGGAACACTGCTATCATGTCTCCCCTAGTCCTCCTTTTCATTAGACTAGACATACCCACTTCCTGCAACTGTTCTCCATATGTTTTAGCCTCCAGTCCCCTAATCATCTTTGTTGCTCTTCTCTTCACTCTTTCTAGAGTCTCAACATCTTTTTTACATCATGGCGACCAAAATTGAATGCAGTATTCCAAGTGTGGCCTTACCAAGGCATTATAAAGTGGCAGTAACACTTCATGTGATCTTGAGTCTATCCCTCTGTTTATGCAGCCTGATGTCAGGGACATTTGATGCATTTGCATTTCCCTATATGATCCTGTAGCTTTTAGATGACACCTAGTCGAAGGCTATTGGTAATAAAAGGAGCTGGGCAAAGCATTTTCTTCTCATTCGGTTGTACTTCACGTATCTGCTAAGCCATCTGATAGCAGACAGGAAGCTTCTGGAAACTGTAGCAATAGTTCTCTTTGTTCACAACACAATTCCTTAAGTGTATCCTTTCCAAATTATGTAAGCAGCGTACAACATGAACCCAGGATGTCCTATTCATACAGATATAAACAAGGGATTTTCTGATACATGAAGAGAAGAAAGCTGCATAGCCACAATGAAATTAGAATATGTAAAACTGATCTTAAACATGAACTTGAAAACTATGCAATCCAGGCCTCTGCTAGATATTTTATTTCTGAAACAGAGCAGCAAATGGCAAGATTCACTTAATTGAGGTGCCTAATCTTCTGAACAAGCAGTACTTTCTTTGCCTCATGAGATGGAAAATATTAAAATATGTTTTCTTATAAATAGCAGTCAAAATGTTGCATTTGTTTCCCCCATGATGATGAAGTCTGTGGCGCGAGATAGGCACTTTACTAGCTAGCCTTATTTAAATTGTCCAAACACCCTAAAATCTTGATTCCCTGCTGACAAAGCTGACCAAAGACATGTTTTTGGAAAAAGCTGATGAAAGACATGTTTTATGTTTAAGATATAGTCCAAGGTGGCACCACCCTCTTTTCTATCTTCAGAAGTCAATTTACTTTGTGGCTCTCAACAATATCTCAGAGCATAAACTTACCAGGTGACACACATTTTCTGTTATCTGAGAAAAAGAAATTGTTGTGGGGCTTAGGAGAAATAAGGGGAAACATAGGGGAAACTTTTTATTTTTTATCATTTGGCACCTGAGATGACTGCCAGGGAATTTTTTTTTTAATTACATTTATATGCCGCCCTTCTCCGAAGACTCAGGGCGGCTTACAATTTTTTGGGATACAACCCAGTGTGCTCAGCAATAGCCTTCATTCCATTGTATATGCCTGCTTATTACTAAGCGGCATTTTTACAAAGTCAGCTTATTGCCCCCAACAATCTTGGGTCCTCACTTTACCTACCCCGAGAGGATGGAAGACTGAGTCAACCTTGAGCCTGGTGGGATTCGAGCCTACAGTAATTGTAGGAATTGAGATATACATTAAATGGCATATTGATAAATTCTATAATTAAGTGAGCATTTTTGTCACATATGGACATATGTTATTAGTAGCTGGGACCACTTCCTTCTGACCAAGGGCAGGGGTAAGACGTGGAGACAACCTCTATCTTCATTCTAATTCTGATCTAATTCTAATCTTCATTCATTTTACTTCATCAGATTTCCTTTTTCAACAAGACTAGAAGAATGGAAAGCAGAGGTGGTATTCACCAGATTCTGACCAGTTCTGGAGAACCAGTAGCAGAAATTTTGAGTAGTTCGGAATACCATCTCTGACTGGCCCCGCCCCCATATATTCTCTGCCTCCTGAGTACCAGCTGATCAGCTGGGTCTTCTTTTGTTGCCCTTCACAGGAGAATGGAGTTGGAAAGCAGGTTAGTGGGGTGGGGTGAGAATAGAGATTTTACAGTATCCTTCCCCTGGAGTGAGGTGGGAATGAAGATTTTGCAGTATCCTTCCCATGCCATGCCCACCAAGTCATGCCTACAGAACCGGTAGTAAAATTTTTTGAATCCCACCACTGATAGAAAGGCAAGTTAGGATCTGTTGTAGAAAGAATACACTTCCACTGTTACAGTAGAAAAAGATGGATGTGCAAGAGGGAAATAAAGAAGGGTTATAAAAAGTTGCTAATAGTGTTTATTGTTGTTTGTGCTTTCAAGTTAGTCCTGACTCCTGTCAACTTCCTGGACAAGATCTTGCTGTTTTATTGGCAAGATTTTGGAAGTGGTTTGCCATTATGTCCTTCCTAGGGCTGAGCAAAAGTGATTGGTCCAAGGTCACCCAACTGGCTTCATGCCTCAGGTGTGACTAGACCTCACTGTCTCCTGGTTTCTAGTTTGGTGCTTTTAATAATGCTCTGAATAATAAAATCACTAATAACACTAACAATAATATTAGCTTGCTGTTAATCAAGTTGTTTTGTTTTTACAGCAAAGGTACTTTGAAAATTTGAAAATAGATTGAAACATCCAGAAGGTGAGTTTACATTTTTCTAGTCCGATAAGAACAGAAGAATGAAGTTAATCTGTGATTCTTGAATTTAACCTATTTCTGAAAATTCATCTTTTCCTGGAAGCAATAATGAAATTAATAAGTAATTTCAACATATACAGGGATCTTGTTTTATCTCATTATGCAGCCAGAAATAGAAATAAAAATGGGCATGCATCCACAGGGAGCTGACTTCTATGCTTGCAGGATAATCATAAACATTATCTCCCACGGATTAGCAATGGACACTCATTTATACCATGTTGGGCACTGAAATTGTTCAGTAACTCAAACAGGATACATATATCTCTTTCACATGGGGCTTGCTTCCCCAAATTTGGTTCCATTCTTATACAGAAGGAAGATTAACTTGTTGAGCATGTTAAACATATCTGTTTTCCTTTTATAATACCAGAGAAACTCTTTATACAAGTTTAAAATCTCATACTTTTTAGGTAAGCAAATTGGTCCATTTCTGGTCAGTGCCACTGTTACATAAGTGTTGGCTTAAGTGCATCCTATCATATTTAATCCTCTTTAATAGAAAAAGAAAAAAATAACCTACTCTTGGATGAAAATCTAAATTTAAATATTGTCCTGCAATATTCTCTGAAAATATTACAAACATGTTTTATTTTGGAATGAAAGTTTCTGGAGTAATGCTTTTTTGCATTTTAAAATATGCATTTTAAACATGATGTCAAGAAAAAAAAGGATGCATTCAGGAAAGTGCAAAATCAGTGAAGAACAGTAGTTTTGGTCTGAATCCATAAAATTCTGGTAGAACTATCAAAATCTCTTGGCTTAGAATATTGTCTAAAGAACAGGACTTATGCCCTTGGTATTCTTGGACTGATAATCCAGTTAAAATACTAAATTCTGGATACCATATTTTTTTTCTCTTTAACCAAAGTAGGAAATTTAGGAAGTTGGGGGATTACCATCCTTTTATTATGAATAATTCTAATTATCCATAAATCAAATTCCTCGAAACAACCAGAATCAGTAATATTGAGACAGCAAATTGTTCTACAAAGGGAATACAGCAAAGTGTTCGAAAGCCAGCTGACACTATTTGTTGCCCTTTGATTTGACCCCATATCAGTTCAAGGAGTATTCCAGCAGTTAAACCTCCTCTTTATGGAAAATGAGATTTGGCTGACTGCCATCTCACCAAATACACATTATACACTTGCCAGGATTCTTCTACGTAGTTCATAGTTTAGCTAGCAGGAAAGTTTGCCAAACAAGTCAGCAAAAGTCTTTACTGCTTTAACAGCTGATTCTATTTATCTTCTGCTTTCATATTCAAAGAGGTTGCTAAAACTGTAATAAAATATGGCCTACTGCCCAGTACGTACTAGGCAGGAAAAAGATATTTTAATCCTCTTTGATGTCCCAGGAGCTGTTCTGTATTCAAACTTTACTCCGATTGTCATCAAAGCTTCCTTCCATCTGAAGCATTAATATTCCAGATAGACCAAGGATAATACAACATGCAGTCCAATGAATTATCACTATGATGCATATAGCAATGTTGGGCTGTGGGCTGAGCTTGGCAATTTGGTTGCAAACATTTAGTCACCATTCAAGGAGACATCATCAGAGTGCTTTGACTTGTGCTCGTCTGTCAGAACACCGGTCTTTAAATACCTTTTTACGTGATGCAAATTAGTGTGTCACATAAAATGGTATTTAAAGACCAATGCTCTGATAGATGAGCACAATTCAAAGTGCCCTGACGATGTTTCCTCGAATGGTGACAAAACGTTTGCAACCAAATTGCCAAGCTTGGAGCTTAGCCCAACAGCCCAACTAACAACCCGACCTACTTAATATTCAAATATATTTCATATAGCAATGCTGTAGCAAATTTTATCAAGATGCACATAATAGATGCATCAGTTATTTAGTGCTCCATAGTTTAAAAATACTACTGCTTTTTTCCCCCTTTTAGCCTGTGGTCAGCGGTAAGGTTGTAAGTTAGCTGCTTAAAGATTTGCAGCGGTTCAGCCTGATAGCACAAATACAATGTTTTCAGGAGCTGACATTGCAAGACTCTGGCTCTGATCCAACATCACATGGATTGCTGAAAACTTCGTCACTCTTAAATTTTATCTGATAAGTTTATCCCATAGAGAGTAAAAACCTGATAACTGGAAAGAGTTGGGAATGCATTCATTGTATCACATTTGCTGTTCAAGATTGAACAATCCAAATCAGCAATTGCTAGGAATGATAGCAATATTGTAGAACACCACTGAATCAGATTTTTAAACAATTGACTGGGTTGGGTACCATCACTCAGGAGTATTTCTACAGTCCAATTATAGGTATATTTACTTAGCTTATGCTGAATGTAATGGCTTAGTCAAATATGCATAATATGGAACATAGCCTTAAGAACATAGTCTTAAAGATGGCAGTCCTTTACACATTTAATAGAGGATCCATCACTGGGACTTCTGACTGATTATTCTCAGAACTAATTTTAGATATAGTTCTTAGTATTCCTATTTTGAAACAGATTTCTTGAAGCCTAGGAGAAGATAGCAAGTTACCTAATTTTGTTCAATTCACATATTATGTGTGAATGTGCTAAGTAGCTGAGAATCAAAAATAAAGGAAAATGGAAAAACTGGTGAAAACCTGAGAGAGGTGATCATTCTTAAATCAGATAACAGAAAGATCAAAAGGGTAACTTTCAAACATATTTTATGTGAAAATGCAGACAGTTCTCAAGATCTAATTCATCTGCTCATTTCTTAGAGCAGCAATGAAGGTGATCTTTAATTCTGAATAGATGGAGATGTATCGATTGTCTCTTCATGAAAGTAATTTCTTTGCCACATACCAGCCTCAGAATGTTTTCCTCAAATAAACTTCCCCTTAAACCATGAAGAAGAATTGTGCACTTTGGCAAATCTATCTAAAACTTTGTTTTTCTTTTTTCAGCCTATGAATGATAATTGGAAACCTTGTGTTGAATAGCCATCATAATACAGTGATGAGCAGTGCTAATAATAAGAAGCCCATAGCTTTTCTCATGGTGAGAACAAATAACAGTGTATAAATGTATAGATCCTTTAGAGTAATACAATTTTATAAGAGCCCTGGTGGTACAGTGGTTAGAATGCAGTATTGCAAGCTGACTCTGCCCACTGTCAGGAGTTTGATCCTCATTGGCTCAAGGCTGACTCAACCTTCCATCCTTCTGAGGTGGGTAAAATGAAGAGCCAGATGGTTGGGGGCAATATGCTGGACTCTGTAAACCATGCAGTAAAGTACTATGGAATAGTATATAAGCCTATGTGCTATTGCTATCACAAGTGCAGTCATATTAACCATTGAAGACTTTTCTATATGGATCATAGAATATGTACACTTGAAAAGGAATGCCCCTGAAACATCTCTCACAAAGTCAACTGTTATAATCAGCAGCCTGGAAAACCTTTACAGGTCATTATAATATTCTGTAACTGCAGTGATGTTGTATCACATGCGCACAGGTCAGGAACAAATGGGGAGAAAAACTCTACTGTATTTTTAATTCCCTTTTAAAGACCCTCATTGACCCCTGTCTGAGCTGGCAAATTGAAAAGAAAAGCTGCCTGTGCTTTCAAGCCTGAATGGCTTTCTATTACAGTAAAGCCGTTCGGGTTTCTTCTCTCTTATCTTTCCACAGCAGCCAATTGGGAATACTTTGGCCTTTAACCAGCCTTCTCCAAGCTGGTGTTCTCTTAGCAAAGCCAGCTTTATAAAGAACGCTGCAGGGAGGGTTATTAAGAAAAAAAGCTAGTTTCACGTGCTTCGGTTTAGTTTGAGAGTCCCACTGTTAATCATCACCCCAGAATACAAGGTCAGCAGGCACAGGCCATAATGCACATATGGAATGCATAGATATGACTATTCATGATTATCAGTATGGTAATTATATTAGAACAAGTCTCTAGGGTATAGTCTGATGATCATTATTTAGTTCTATAGTTCCATTCGTTTGCATGGACCTTTCTTTAGGCTATGGACCTCCCCCTCAAAAGATTACAATCTAAACTAGTTTATAATCCAAAGTAGCTAAGATATACTAACTGGAAACAAAATAACCTGTTCAACATCCACATGATTCCATTGGGTGAGGTCATCCATCAATTCAGGGTGAGGTATCATTAATATTCGGATTATACCCACTTCTATATGAAATCCCAGGCCCAATGGGACATGTGGTAAAGGGTTTGGCAAGATTTCAGGAGGCTTTCAGGGCCTTTATGGGCAGAAACATGCTTAGACTCATCCAGGTAAGGTGGAGATCAGTGGATATAGAAATCACTGGTGCTGGGAAAATTTCAGACCTAGGCAAGATATCAGTTGCATAACTAACAATACAGTAGTTAAAACTGTCCAAGGTATTCACTATGTAGGTTATCCAAGTGCAGACGGATTGATCATTGCCTCTAAAATTTTCTCTATTTCTATCCAGAACTTTAAAAAAAGAATTTCAGGCAAATACATTTCTTTTTCTCCTCCCTTTAGCAATAAAATAAAATAAGCTAAATAATATTTTTGTTGTTGTTACTGTTGTTATTTGTTTGAGAACCAAAAGTATGAAGTTTAACTGAAGGATTGGGGGGTTTTTAAGCCAGTGAATGAAGTGATATCTCATAATCCTTAATTCACATTTAGTCATTTTATTCATGTTTAACTAAAATAAATAGGAAGTTAATCCAAAAATTCCACTTACATAATTCAGAAATAATGATCTTCAGTCAGTACAAAATGTGGTTCATTTAAGGAACATGTACCGATTTTTGACTTGGCAGGCATTTACTTGCCTGTGAAGGTATTAATTTATAAAGTAGTCTTTATTGCACTCTAGAACACCATGTAAGTTACAAAAAATATTAGCTTAGGACACAAAACTGTCTGGAGTCATTAATAGAGTAAATGTGTACGCGGATGCAAGATGCTTTGAATGCAGCAGATTTATTTTCAGATAAGTGAATGTAAGAATGTGGTCTTTGTTAAATTAAGATGTCTTGCTTTCAAGTTTATAAAACTATAAGCAAGTGCAATATTATTTATTATTAGTTGTGGGAGCACCATCACTTGAGACTTTCAAGAAGAGATTGGACTGTCATTTGTCAGAAATGGTGTAGGGTCTCCCACATGGGCGGGGGTTGGACTAGGTGACCTATAAGGTCCCTTCCAACTCTGATTATCTGTATCTATCTATATTTCTCTATGGAAATAATATCAGAATGTATGTGGTATTGCACAGGTCCTTCAAAATACCATTCCCTGGACTCCTTTTCTTCTGCAGAACTCCCAGACCAAAAAGATAACAATAACAGCAACAGCAATAGCAACAACAACAATGACAACATACGTACTATTAGCCAGTCTATGTGTGGCCTATATGTAATATCTCTGACTGCCAATAATTCACAACTAATCACTTAACTGCTAAACCAGGGGTGTCAAACTCGATTTCATTGAGGGCCGTATCAGGGTTGTGTTTGACCTTGGGAGGGCTGGGGTGGGCATGGCCAGGGTGGGTGTGGCCAGCTCAACATCACTTGTCAAGGCTCTGTTTTCGGCCACGATGGACTCCTACAGCTCTCTGCCAGCGAAAACGGAGCACAAAGGGCCTCTGTGTGGCCCTCCTGGGCTCTGTTTTCAGTTGTGACAGGCTCCTGCAGTTCTCTGCCAGCAAAAACAGGGTTCTGGCCAGTCCTTTGCTGTTTCCAGAGCGGTCCATGGGCCAGATCTAAGCACTGGATCCAGCCCACGGGCCTTGAGTTTGACACCCCTGTTTTAAACTAAAAATGTCTGAAACATCTTTCTTTGTTATCCCAATGCTTTTTCCATTCATTTATAAAATCTATGGGATATTTACTTTCATAGGAAAAATCTTTGTGGCTGAAGGATTACTCCTTCTCTTGTTACTTTACCTTCTAGAGGAGGAGAAGAGCTCGTTTGCTTACCTGCCTCTGGATGCAGCTTGTAGAATGCTACTTGTTAAAACGAAAAGTTCAGAAGGATGACTATTTCTGGTCTGCTCACTCTTTTCCACATTAAAATGAGGATTTCACACCCACTGCTTTATGTACCAGCAGGGAATAAAATTGCTAGAAACTGTGAAAAATTTATACTATATGTGAATAAAAAAATATCCACCTCCCAAACAGCTAAATTGGTTTTGCACATGTACATATTGTGTTATAGTAATAATCAAAAATTTAAACAATTGTTTGCCCTCTCAGTATATGTCTAGCATACACAAAATCTACAGCAAAGGTATTTCCACAGCCAAATTGTCAGAGGACCAAGTTCAAGTTCTCTGCCCCAAGAGCATTTGAGACAGTTACTCTTCAGTTCCACCTGCCTATATATAGGCCAACATCATTTACAATTGGATAGTAATGTTCTATAGTGTTCTTTTAATTATAATTATTTTTGCAGCCATAGGGGCTAATGAATGTGGTTGACAAGGAGACATAAAATTTCAGTTTTACAATGTTTCATCCTAGCAAGCACCTACTAGGAAAGATTATCGCATAAAGTAAAAACTACTAATTGATAAAGAACATTGCCGACTTCTGTTGGCACTTCTGCTGGTGATGGATCAAAGTCTGTGATCATCCATGGCTTCAATCCATGCTCTCTCATTGGAGGGCTCCAAACAGGGCCAAAACCACCCTGGAGGGGGGGTGGAAAAGGGGGGACTGCCAGTCGGGTTGAGGGGAGCCGCATCTCCCCTCCCTGACTAGGTATACTCCTCTTGAAGATGGGCTGTAGCGGTGGTCAAATATGGCCAACCTGAAGATGGAAGGCTAGCAGGACATAAGATTGTGCAGGAGCGGTGAAAAAGTGGACATTGTGGAGATCAGGCAAACCAGGTGCAATATATGGACATAAAGGTACCCTGGAATTAAAATATAAAGGAATTTTTAAGAAAGAGTACAAAGCGGTAACCAGAGGGGGGGGAAGGGTGGAAATAAATAAAAGAGGCTTTGAACTTTGAGAGGAGCTAAATTGAAAGAAGAATACTTTGGCACTAAACAGGCATAATTAAATGCTGAACTTGAAAGTGCTAAAAAGAAAAAAATTGGATTCATTGAATTATTGAAACTTAAAAGCCTCAAATAAGGAAAAGAAAGTGGAAAGAAAGGGTGGACTTGGACATAATAGAGAGCGCCACCGAATGGCAAAGGAAAAATTTCAGTGACTCTTTAAAAAGTGCTTGGTTCTTTCAAAACTGGAACTTGATACAAAATAAGAGGAACTTTGTTACAATAAAATAGAAACCCTGAAAAGTGAAAACACAGAATATTAAGATAAAAGAAAGAAATGTGAAAAAAATTACCTTGGGATTGTTGGGTGATTTGAGCACAAATTCAAACTTATGGATATTGGATTATTTGATGACTTTGGAAAAAACTTAAAGAGGAATTAATAGAAGCTGATCGTTGGAAATAAACAACAAAGATGCTGGTTGAATTAAATTACTGGACAGTTGGTTTGGACTTAAATATTAAAGAAAGGGATAAAGAAAATCTAAAAGAAGTATACAAAAATGGCAGAACTTTTCTTGGAAATAAAAATGGAACTAAGAAACATAAAGGAAATGTTACATGAAAGAAATGAATCATGTTGTATTGCCTTACAACTAATAGAAATGGTGATTCTGGAAAACAAAGAACAACAAAGCGTGCCAGAAGGGGAGGAGTTGATAAAAGAAGAAGCCAGCTTTAATGAACAAATAGAACAATGAACATTAAAATGAAGGGGAAAAAGAATGGAAATTAAAACTTGGAGGCTTGAGGAGATAATTAAAAAGGGAAATGTCTGGAAAGCCAAGCAAAGAAAAAGGAAACAGCAGAAAAGGGAATTACAGAAGAAAGTTCTAAAGTGGGAGGTGGATAAAAACTGGAGTAAGAAATGGAGGGAAAAAATGAAGGAAAAAAGAGGTAATAAGAGAAAGAACCAGAAAATAAGGAGATATGGAAACCGAACAAAAACGAAAAGAAATTGTTTAGTTAGGAGACATAGAGATAATGGATAGATAAAGACTAAGAAAGGGGATTCTGCAAGATAATGTGTTGTAATATATAAGAACGTAGTTTTAAAAAGCTAATGGAATTGATATTTCTTTTTAATTGTTTTTTAAGGATTATTGTTAAATTATATATGGACATAATTGAAATAAATGTGAAAATTGGAAGTTATGATAAGAAAATGAATTATACTTAATATAACAAAGAATACAATTAAAATGAATTATGAGGATTATAATGAAAAGACTAATGTCAGTTTCTATAATTAACTGAATAGATCAATATATTTGAAATAATAAATGACTTAGAAAGTAATTGAGGGAAAGAAGCGGAATCTCGCTTAAAATATATATATGCATATGTGATATATGGTAGTTAGGAGATTATTGTTATTAAACCAGAATGTGATAATTATAAAGTGATTATATTATGATAAATTTTGATTATGGATTAAAGGGGAACAAATTCTGGGAGAAGTTCTGGGAGAGTCGGACATACGGAAGGGAGGGGGGCCTGTACATCTAAGAGTTCCAGGGGCATGTTCTCATCCATGGCCTGGACTGAGGGAAGCGGCCTTCCTGGCTGGGGATTATGGGCAGAGTCGGTTGGTGGTGCCCTTCCCCGCGAAAGGATGGCTTGTGGCCCCAGATCTATGGCCGGGATTGGCTTTGGACATTGCACCTTGTTTGGACTCTTGGACTTTTGGACATTCCATCTGTGACCGCCGCCCTTTCACTGTTTTTGCCATCTTGGACTCATTGACACTATTGATGGTGCCTGGGTCATCTGCACCACTTCCATGGACCTATACTTCTCTCTCGAGACTGGACTACCTCCCACTGTGGTGAGAGGGCAGTGGGAGGATGTGATTTTTTTTCCCTGCAGTGTGAGTGCAGGGAATTATTCAGGATTTTATACCGCAAGTCACTATGGTGGCAGCACAGTGACTTGTTTATTTGACTCTAACTGTCGGCAGCTGTGAGAGAGTTGCCGATTGCGGACTATTTCCTGATTTTCATTTAGTCCGTCTCTTATTGTATTTCCACCTCTACAATTTTTTCCATCCAACCAGCTGCCCCCTGTCCTGCCTAAGATGTACATGTTATGCCTGCCTACTCTCCAGCAGACTTATGGGCCCTCCAGATGGTTCCCCAGTCTGTGAAATGGCCCTGCATTTTATCAAGAGCTTTCCTTAATGACGGATCTTGGGATCCCAAGAGGTGGCATGCTGCAGTTAATGGGCCAAATTCCAAATTTAGTAGGAAGGGGAAACTTTTAAAATTTTTAACTAGTCGTCTTAAGGGGTTAGGGAGGAGGGTTAATAGGTCTTTTTGCAGCCCGGTTCGTGGTGGGGGTGGAGGTTGGGGGCCTGTGGGGCTCCGGGGTCTGAGGTGGGGGCTGCGATTCCCAGGGTGGTTGGGGTTGGCAGCAGACGTCGCGGCATAGGGTCATATTATGTGCGGAGCGCCGCCGCCAACTTCGTGCGGTCACTCGCTCCGACCCTATGACCTCCTCCCTAGGGAGTTCGGGAATTGGGACCCCTGGGCTCAGACTGGTGTATTTTAATGCCAGGTCCGTGGCCAATAAATCCGTCCTCCTCCGTGAAATCATTGAGGAGGAGGCTGAGGACCTGGCTTGCATCACCGAGACCTGGTTGGGCCCGGAGGGAGGTGTCCCTCTGGTTGAATTATGCCCTCCAGGTTTTCGAGTTGTGCACCGCCGGGCCCAGGGTAGGGGTGGTGGGGTGGCTGTGGTTATTAGGGAGACCTTACTTCCAAGGGAGGTCACTATCCCAGAGATAGGCGGAGTGAGACCCTCCTCCTGAAGTGGGGCCAAATGGTCAGGTGGGTTTGCTGCTTGCATACCTTTCTCCCAGCTGTGTGACAGCAACCCTGCCTGGGCTCCTGGACGCCCTCTCGGGGTGGCGGTGGAGATCCCGGCCTTATAGTCCTGGGGACTTCAATCTGCCTTCCCTGGGGGTGCGTGGGATTGGCCCAGGAATTCATGGCTTCCATGGAAGCCATGGGCCTGACCCAATTAATTCAAGGCCCCACTCATGAGGGGGAACACTCTCGACCTTGTTTTTGTCTCTGAGTGGTGGCATAGTGACAGAGGGCAGACTACTTTTACGCTTTGCCCGTTCCATGGTCTGATCACTATCTCCTACGGCTGGTCTTCCAATAAGCCGCCCCCCACTGCTGGGATGAGGAGCCACGTAGGTGGTTCCGCCCCAGGCACCTTATGGACCCGGAGCGGTTCCAGACGGAGCTGGGGCCTCTTCCTCTTCCTGACTCACGGCTCTGCCGAGGATCTGGTGACCGCCTGGCAACGGGCTGCATCGGAAGCCCTCGACAGGGTTGTTCCCATGCGACCCCTTACACGCCGTGGATCCCGAATGGCTCCCTGGTATTCAGAGGAGCTCCGGGAGATGAAATGCCGTCAAAGGGGCTTAGAGAGCAGGTGGAGGGCCACCCGCTCCCAGGCCGATCGAGCCCAGTTAAGAGCCCATATTAGGACTTACCTGGGAGCGATGAGAGCGGCGAGAATGTCTTATCTCTCCGCTCTCATAGCGTCCGCAGATAACCGCCCAGCCACCCTGTTCTGGGTCACACGCTCCCTTCTTCGCCCAGAGGAGGGGCCGGACCCGCTTGGGGAAGGGCTGAGGAATTTGGGCAATATCTGTCGGATAAGATCGCTCAGATTCGGAGCGGGTTGTCCTTTGATTTGCAGTGGTTGGAGGAGCGGGATACGGGGAGTCTGGCCATTACGTTTTGGGATGAGTTCGATCCTGTTTCCGAGGATGAAGTGGACGGGATTATGCGGCGCCTGAGTTCCACCACATGTTTGTTGGACCCGTGCCCCTCCTGGTTGGCTTATGCCGCCAGGGAGGTCACCTGCGGCTGGATCCGGGCAGTTGTCAACGCTTCTTGAGAGAGGTGTCTTTCCCTCCGCCTTGAAGGAGGCGGTGGTGAGGCCCCTCCTGAAGAAGCCTGCCCTGGACCCGACCATGTTAGACAACTTTCGTCCAGTCTCCAACCTTTGCTTCTTGGCGAAGGTTGTTGAGAGTGTGGTGGCCCGGCAATTTCCGCTTTTCCTGGAGGAAACGGACTACCTCGATCCATACCAATCGGGCTTCCGCCTGGTTTCAGCACGAGACGGCATTGGTCGCACTGTTGGATGATCTCTGGAGGGCACGGGACAGGGGTTTTTCCTCTGTCCTGGTCCTATTAGACCTCTCAGCGGCTTTCGATACCATCGACCATGGTATCCTTTTGCGCCTTGTGGGGTTGGGGTGGGGGCACTGTTCTTCGGTGGCTCTCCTCCTACCTCGGGGCCGCAATCGGTGTTGGCAGGGGGCAGAGGTCGCCCCAAGGGCTCACTTGTGGGGTCCCTCAGGGTCGGTCCTCTCCCCTCTTATTTAACATCTACATGAAACCGCTGGGTGAGATCATCCGTGGTTTTGGGGTGAGGTATCATCAATATGGATGATACTCAACTGTATATTTCCACCCCAAACCAGATCAGTGATGCCCTCTCGTGATGACTCGCTGTCTGGATGCGGTACGAATCTGGATGGACGGCAACATGCTTCGACTCAACCCGCCAAGACTGAGTGGTTGTACATACCGCATCCCGCTCCAGCTTAGAATGTCCATCGTTGACCATAGGGGAGTGGTGTTGCCCCTGTGGACAGGGCGAGGAACCTGGGGGTCCTCCTGATGCACGGCTCCGCTGGAGGAGCAGGTGGGAGCCGCCGCCAGGGGCCTTTGCCCAGGTCCGCTGGTTCGCCAGCTCGTTCCTGGACCGGGATGCCCTGCACGATCACTCATGCCCTTGTTACCTCGCGACTGACTATTGCAACGCTCTCTATTTAGGACTGCCCTTGCATACCATCCGAGACTGCAGCTGGTGCAAAACGGCGGCGGCGGTGATGGGAGTTTCCGTTCTCCCATGTTAGCCCCCTCCTGCGCTGCCTGCATTGGTTGCCGGTTGCCCTCCGGGTGAGATTCAAGGTTTTAACTCTAACATACAAAGTCCTACATGACATGGGTCCTTATTATTTAAGGGAGAGACTGCTGCCGACATCGAATACTAACCGCCCTGTACGAAGTCACAGACAGGGACTCCTTGTCCCATCAGCCGGGCAATGCCGGCTGGCGGTCCCTGCCTACTCTGTCGTCCCTGAACTCTGGAACCAACTTCCCTGGGGCTCCGCTTGGCCCTTGACCTCCGCACCTTCCGCCATGACTTGAAGACCTGGTTATTTCACCAAGCCGGGCTGTGACCTATGGGTGGGGTGTTTTAGATTTTGCGGCTTTTAAGTTTTGTATTAATTGGGACCATTAATTTAATTCTTTTTTTAAATATTTATTGTGTTTGTTTTATTGTGTCACGAGTCTTCGGAGATGGGGCGGCATATAAGTCCCATTAATAAATAAATAAATAAATAAATTGAGGGATGTATAAGATTAAGGGATGATACACTCTAATTGGTAATTAAAGGGGGAAACATTTGGAATTATTAGATTTAAGATGAAACTTATTGAATAATGAAATAAAAGTATGCGATAAAATTGCAAATGTGGCAGATAAAAGCATAAAGGTATAATGAATTTAGAATAAAAAATAAGAATGTTAGACTATAAAACAAGACATGAGAATATTTAAAGAAAAAGGAATTAAGATATAAATTAAAAATGGATTTAATAAGTGTAAAGAAAATAAGAATATTGGAGAAAATTTATGGGAAAATGGCAGTAATGATATGATATAGAATTGAATGTGAAAAATAAATATATACTATATACTACTATATCATGTTTGTTTTGAAGTGTAAAAACCTGGAACCACATTGTTCACTGAAAGAGATGTTTCTAAAATGTAAAAATAAAAAAATTATTGCAAAAAAAGATAAAGAACATTACAAAAATAATAGTGTAGTAAGTGATGATTTGATCTTATTTATTGCACATTCTTAGGTCCATTCACTTTACAAATCAGCAAATATACTTTATTTTTGCTAATCAGGAAAACATTGAAAAAAATCAGTGCAATGTGACATTCTAAAATTAATAGATTCTCTGATGTTTTTTTTTAAATACAGTATAATTTTTACTGGGGGGGGCAAGATTCAATTAGTATTTGAAAGACTTCTGTGCGAAATCTTATTCTCATTGTTTTTTTCCTGAGATGATTTGTAAAAAACATTTTAATAAATTATTGTATTTCTAGATGAAAACAGCTTCTTATGAACTTGTATGCAAACCTGCATTTAGCAGCATCAATGTCCAGCTAAATACTGTAGCCTGGGAATCATCCAATCATCATCAAATAAGCAGAACATAGTCAATGCTGGTGGACATAGGTATCTGGAATAGGAATTATCACACTGGGGCAATCCATAGCTAAGTTGAATCGCCTCAGCTATAGTTTCAGGAGAGCTGGCAGAAAAAGTTACTTGAAGGCATATAATATTTTTACTACCTACAGTAATCACTGGCCATTAGGAAAAAAAAACATATAAAGGACCCTCTGGAAATTTGCATGTGGACATACCAAATGCTATAGGATCTCCATCAAACTGAGGCTACACTTTGTCAAGGGCCTTTCTCCAGTTAAAATATTTTCCTGAATATTCCAAAGGCTGTGATGGCTCAGTGGTTACAATGCAGTATAGCAGGCTAGCTCTTCCCACTGCCAGCAGTTTGAGCCTGACTGACATGAGGTTGATTAAGCCTTCCATCCTTCCGAAGTTGGTAAAATGAGGACCAAGATTGTTGGGGGCAATATGCTGATATTATAAACTGTCCAGAGTGTGTTGTGGGGTGAGATATAAGTCTAAATGCTATTGCTATGGGGGGGCTTTCAGACAGTCCAATAATCCTTCAAAACTGGAAGGCTCATCCAGTAGTTAAAGGTAAGAAAGGATCATGAGACCAAATCTCCTAGGGGACTTCTGGTTCAGTGGTTTAATTTTTTTATTTTAATGTGAATGTGGTTAATGCTTTTCTTACAACAATTTAGAAGCTTGGATGAGAAAGCTGTTGCTATATTTTTTTCTGTGTAGTTGTATGCTCAGTTGACAGGGGTTAAATTCAAAAGATACACTAAGCAGGCAAAAATTGGTAAAGCCTGTTACATAAAAATTCCTTTCAAAGGACATTCAGTTCTCTCTTTCTTTCCAGGTGACATTCCTGACTAGGACTAATAACTATGCTACTTTACAGCAGGCTGTGTACGCATTAGAATGTTAGACTGAACCATTTAAGACCATGGGACAAGTGTATGCAAAAAAAGCAAAGAAAATAGTTTTATCAATAGTTTACAAGCAATCAAATTATTAGGCCAATACCCTTGAAGCATCCCTGTAGGTGAAAATGAGGCTTTTCATCTTTCCCCAACATCTGCTGCAAAATCCTGAGCTTTGTAATAATCCCTTATAATACAGAGGGGATTTCGCATGAATTCTCTGCACATTTAATGACTCCTTTTGGCAGTTGGTGGAAGCCAATTGTACAATGCACAAATCGTTCCGCCAACCTTGTGAACTAAGCTCCCCCTCAAGTGTAGGAGCTGTTGGGCCACACACACACACACACACACGCACAAAAGCCTTTTTTCCCCACAAATATTCCATGGATGTTCATTAGGAAATGAAATGGTATCTGAGACTAGCAATGCACATTCATTAAAGGCATGGAAAATTTCCCTTCAGCACTCTAAAACTAGTTCATTATTAGGCTTTGATCTCCTAAATTCTTTCCAAAGCAGGGATGAAGCAAATTAGTTGGGATCTTACTCAGGTACCTGGCTAAATGTTTGAAAGACACAAACCATGAAAGGGAAGGTACTCACGTTGTCCCAATAATGTCATGTATATTGACTTTACATCACTTCACCCCAACCTTGTTCTGGATGCACAAAATTCAGGATTTAAAGAAGGGAGAAGGGATGCTGAGAATGAGACCTGTACAATCAATATCGTGCCTTTCCTTCCCTTACTGGAAAAGGGAAAATTAGGTCCCTTGATTAAGGGCAGATCTTTAAAAGTCTTTCTGCACAACATCATCTATTTTTTTGTTTGTTTGTTTCTTCCCTTAAATTGTGGGAGACTAGGAAGAGTCATAGAAAGAGCTTTTACACTCTTTTGCTGATAGTCACTGAATGAATGGCTTCTTGGCCATCATTTATGGAAGGCAAGCATATAAGTAGAGCTAAGTAAGTTCAAAAATATATATGTTGCTTTTCATCAAAAACAAGAGCTATGTATGTATATATGTATGTATCAGAGGTGGTATTCAGCAGGTTCTGACCAGTTCTAGAGAACCAGTAGTGGAAATTTTGAATAGGTCAGAGAACCAGCAAATACCACCTCTGACTGGAGATTTTACAGTATCCTTCCCCTGCCATGCCCACCAAGCCACGCCCACAGAACCGGTAGTAAAAAATTTGAATCCCACCACTGGTATGTATGTATGTATGTATGTATGTATGTATGTATGTATGTATGTATGCATTCAATTTATACACCACCCATCTTGCCATTTTTGTTTGTTTCAGAAATTTAATCAGGCAAATCAAACAAACTTTGATAGTCTACTAGTCAAAGAGATTCAGTATTGAAGCTAGTAAAAGATGCTTTAAAATGCCTAGGCTGATAGCTTAGTTTTCTGCTTAGTTTAAGAAATAAAAATGAGGTTTACCACAAACCGCATAAGCATTGTGTCAACTTTTAAAGATCGCTGTTATTTAAATTGCTCTGCTATCCTCAGAATTCAATTCAGAATGTCAATTCAATTCAGAATAGAGCTGAAAGGGACTCTATACTGTTTCAGACAGGTGGCTGTCCAGTTTCTTCTTAAATCCCATTGATGAAGCACCCACATTTTCTGAAAGCAGAATCCTTAGTTTTAATGGGGTAGCATCCACTGAGAAAGACTCTTCGTATCCTACTTAGGTACATCATAACATGTCTTGATATGTAATGAGGCCACCCTTTGGCAAGCAACTTTTTTCTTTCCCCTCACTTAGTGACATGGCCAGGCTGAGGCAATGGGTGCCCATAGCTTGGCCAAATGGATTATGGGTTTTCCTGTCCAATTATTTGTCCATTGCTGCAACTTTATCTTGAAGATATGAGTTGCTATATTGATCAAACAAGGGCAACAGGCAAGCATCTTGTGTTCAGAATCAGAAGCTTCATATTGTCTGTAATGGGAACTGAGAATAACCTTGGGAGACTGAAGGAAGAGCTGCAGTGCAGACCAGACAACAGTCAGGAAAGAGATAGTGTGCAGAAGGGCTGTGGGTAGAGAAAGCATCTCAGAAGGGACCTTCTGTAGTTTTTTTTTGGCAAGTAAAGGCAAGGGATGGGAGAAGTGCTTTATAACAAAGTTAGCACTAGTTACTTGTGGTTTTGGTTTGATTGGCTTAGTTTCTACTTCAAAGGACTGACAGTCTCTGTGAAGGACTGAAGATTCCCAGCTCTACTTTCTTCTGTATCTGGAAGGAATTGTGATACCTCCCAGTTTAAATAACTGACTAGGTTTAAGCTTCAGCCTGAGCTGATATGAGCCTCTGTTGGGAAATACCCAACCAGCAGGGAGGAAGACTCAAGGGGGAATTAGCCATGAATAGTTGTGCAACTGCAAGTGATCTAAGACTCACCTTCCCTACCCAAGCTCCATGGAAGCTTATTTATTCATTTCCAAGGGAAGGGAAGCCATCTGTGGAGATTCTTGTATTATAGACAGAATACAATAAAATAGTTAAGTTGAATTCTACATGTGTAGATATAGTCACGTGTGCCTGAAAGCTTCTTCTCATCAAAGTCTATGGGTATTATTAGATGTGGTTTCAAATGCATGCCAGAAGCTGGCAGAATTCCCTGCCAGTCAGTCAATGCTGTTGCTGGGTGCTTTCTATAACACTAAGTGTCAGTTTCTTTCTGTTGTGTGAGTTGAATTTCTGCAAATGGAAGTTCCCTGTTTGTATAAAATTACACTATTGTAGTAAGAGGAAGTTGGGACCTGATGCAATGGAAAGCATTGACATCAGAAACTCGTGGGTGAGAATCAGTGGGTAGACTTATTTTACTTCCTTCATGGAACAGAAAGCTGACCATGGGAGAAATGGGGGGGCTAATTATTATGTTGAGCTGACAGTGGTGCCAGCAAAACTATACAAGAGCCAGGTTCAAATGACCCTCTGAAGATTTGTAGCCAAAGAAATTAAGTAGACAGTTACTTTAAATTTCATTAATTTAGTGGAAGAACTTCAAAAATTGCTTAAGAGCAGAACTATCTTAGCATCAAAAACTACTCTCCCATTGAAAAAACTCCAAGGGGAGAGTTGTCTACCAAGAGTTTTCCTTTAAGACTTAATTGAAAAAAAGAAAGTCAGAGAAGATGTAGTATACTAGAAAGTTGATTGTGCAATGAAAGTTGTATAATCAACTTTGAGTTGATTTGACCTAAGCATCCTTGGCCACCTTGTGTCTAAATAAATGCTAGACCCCTTGTGGGGATCTCTCTGAAATTTTAAAAAAGAATTTCTAGAACAAATTGTCTTTTATTAAACTGGATGAGAATCAGTAGGGAAAAAAATCAAGAGAATCCCTCTGTTTGATACTATGCAGTTATGAACAAACGTTTAGGAGTTCACTTGGTAAAATGACCAAAAGTTTGCCAAAGGACAGGAAGCTAGGCAGAATCACATCTGATACCTGTGTAATTAACACAGCCCCCCTCCAAGGCTATGTTCTTTCTTCACTTCTCTTCTCCCTATATACCAATGACTGCATCTCAGACGATCCACCTGTAATACTGAAGTTTGCAGATGATACAACAGTGATTGGTTTCATTCGAGACACAACGAATCCGCATACAGATGGGAGGTTGTACAACTTGCCTCATGGTGTAATCGGAACAATCTGGAACTGAACACACTTAAAACCATAGAAATGGTGGTAGACTTTAGGAGAAACCCTCCCATACTACCACCTCTTACAATACTAGACAGCACAGTATCAACAGTAGAGACCTTCAAATTTCTAAGTTCTCTCATATCACAAAATCTAAAATAGACACCTAACATCAAAAACCTCATCAAAAAAGCACAACAAAGAATTTTCTTTCTGCACCAACTCAGAAAGCTCAAATTGCCCAAGGAATTGCTGATCCAGTTCTACAGAGGAATTATTGAGTCTGTCATCTGCACCTCTATAACTGTCTGGTTTGGTTCTGCAACCCAACAAGACAGACACAGACTTCAGAGAGTAATTAGGACTGCAGAAAAAACAATTACTACCAATCTGCCTTCCATCAAGGACCTGTATAACTGCACAAGTCAAAAAGAGGGCTGTGAAAATATTTACAGACCCTTCACATCCCAGACATAAACTGTTTCAACTTCTACCCTCAAAATGATGCTACAGAGCACTGCACACCAGAACAACTAGACACAAGGACAGTTTTTCCCCGAACACCATCACTCCGCTAAACAAATAATTCCCTCAACACTGTTCAGCTATTTACAAAGTCTGCACTACTATTACTATTAATCTTCTCATCACTCCTTATCACCCATCCCCTCCCCCTTGTGACTGTATGGCTGTAACTTTGTTGCTTGTATCCTTACAATTTATATTGACTGTTTCCTAGTATGATTTGATTGCTTACTGTACCCTATGACTATTATTAAGTGTTATACCTTATGATTCTTGACTCTTGACAAATGTATCTTTTCTTTTCTGTACACTGAGAGCATTTGCACCAAATTGAATTCACACTTGGCCAATAAAGAATTCTTCTAATAGTAGTAAGTCTATGATTTTAAAACTAAGCTATGCCATTTGTTACTGTCTGTTTTTAAAACAATCCCTAACACTTTGGTGTCTGCTTTCTGTGGGCATATGCAATTTTCAAAGTTCTTCAGATGGTCCTAAGAAACCTCAGTTGGGATAGTTAATAATGGGCATCTTGCCCAATCATGTGACCCCCCCCCAGCATTACAGAGTGAGGGAAAGTCCTCTGGATGTGTTGATTTATATACAGTGGTAGAGACAGGTCCCAGGTGCTTTCCTGGTGCCTTTTGTGACTCAAGACTTGTGATCCAAGTCCTGAAGACTTGTGAGCCAAGACCTGCCAGTTTTTTATTTATTTATTTACAAGCTGCTGTGAATCTCATTCAGGTCAGAAGTTCTTAAAACCACACTTCATTCATTTGAATCTACAGACTATGGTGCTCAGTTCTTTGTTTCATCCTTAACAGTTACAAGGTGCTGTGAGCAAAAGTGGGATATGGGTCCTCATTTTATCAACTTTGGAAGGATGGAAAGCTGAGTCAACCTTGAGCTCATCAGGATCAAACATCTGGCAGTGGGCAGAGTCAACCTGCAATACTGCATTCTAACCACTGTGCCAACACAGTGGTTAGAATTATTAGTTATTCTAACTTATAACTCCAATTAAATTCAGTATACTTAGCTAATGCTCATGCTGCCTAGAGACCATGACCATTATGGTTTACTGCGGTGGGAGAACATCAGCTTGGATGAAGGCCGATACACATGTTACAGAATTATAACAGATTTTTTCTCTCTCCTAGGCCTAGGGCATGAGTACAGATCACTTTGTTGTATTTGCTGTATTTTTTTCCATGTAAATCTTAATTCAAGCTTTGTATCATGGTTATAATGAGGCCCACATGAATTAAACTTTCTCAGAATATCCCTGTTAGAACAGAGAAAGGGGAAAACTCGGATCAGTTATCTAACCCTTGCTTTGTGATGGATGGCATTTTGCTGATTGCAGTATAAACTTTTCAGTCACACAATAGGTAGAGACAATGCAGAACCAAATGTGCTGTCCATCCTTTGTGGCAATTCTAAGCATAACTTCCATGCTTAAACTGTAAATGTCTTGCATGATGAGTTCCCCTCCTCAACTCCTTTCTTTGCTCTCTCTCCCCGGTATTGCCTGCAGTTCTGTTTTGAAATGCTGGGCTATTATGGGAAGGGTTGTGGTACAAGGGAAATCTATTTTTTATCTGAAATTGGTTCTGCAAGATTTGAAATCACATCTCCAAACATAAACTCACATAATTCTTTATATTATTTTTTGATAGCCAGATGAAGAGGTCCAGGAGAATTTTTTTCCCCAGGTGTGTAGCTTCCTTCTTTTAAAGTCACAATTTATGCCATATATTATGATAGCAGTAATATATTTACAACCTGGCCATCATTTTACAATATTTACAGTGCTTTGGATGGATTTATGTGCTGCTATGGTTAGATACACCACAGCATTCATCTCCTTCCAAAATATCAAAAGAAAACAAAAAGGTGGAAAAAAATTGAGAAGATTCTGCAAACTTTTTCCCCCTCCCAAAATGGCAGCTGAAGAGAGAAAGAGACTTTCTCTATCAGACTTTTTTTTCATAGCAAATTGACTCCCTGTGAGGTAGCTGTTTGGTTCTACTGAAGGACCATCATAAAAATAGAACTAAAATTAAAATAACCGGATAAGCACTGTGAAGTTGCCGTTCTGCCTCTTCTCTTTGGGACCATAGTGTGATTTATGTCAGTAAAAGTAGCAAATGGCACTTTGAGGAAAGCAAATATTTTTATCCCCCTTTGCATGAGGGATAAAAGAGTGCCAGCATTGGGGATGGGAATCTTTGGAGAGGAACAGGCGTAATGAAATAGGTCCTATCCACTTGAAATAGTCCTAACCACTTGGAAGAGCCTTGGTGGTGCAGGCTATTTAAACACCTAGCACTTAGTTCCAGCTGTCTGCAATTACTGCAGGCTCAAATCCCACCAGGCTCAAGGTTGACTCAGCCTTCCATCCTCTCGGGGTAGGTAAAGTGAGGACCCAAGATTGTTGGGGGCAATAAGCTGACTTTGTAAAAATGCCACTTAGTAATAAGCAGGCATATGCAATGGAATGAAGGCTATTGCTGAGCACATTGGGTTGTGCTCCAACATTGTGTCGCCCTGAGTCTCCGGAGAAGGGCGGCATATAAATATGAATAAAAATAAAAATAAATAAATAAAAATAAATTACATGCTAACTTCCTAAAAATTTACACTGCACATTAGTTGACATTGAAACTCTTACTCTTCTTATTCTTTCTTTCATTCACGCCTCCTCTGCCATGCCAGTATGAACCTGTGAATAAGAATGTGGAACATTTTTAGAGGAAACACCTCATTAACTGTTTCTGGGTACAATTTCCTGCAAGCAAGTCTTACAATTTTGAGCAAAATCTAATGTACAGGCAGGTCTAATGCATGGAAATATTCAAGTAAGGGACAATTGCTCTCTCCACGGTGCCTCCCTGGACTTTTTTTCAGTTCATTCTAACCATCCTGTATTTGCAAACAAACTAATGCTAGTGGATTTATCCTGCAAGCTAATATAAAGACAATATTTTAAAGTGGTTTTAAAATCAGGGTGGTGTATTGCTGGCATGATCGCAAAGGAAGCAATTTAGAACTCACTTCCTCAAAGGTTACATTATCGGCTGCAGTCCAATGTTATTCCTTCTCAAAGTATTTATATCAGCAGAATTTAAACATGACAACTCCATCAGTTGTGAATTGTATGCTTTATTTAGAAGAAACACACCCTTTACCATCCTGTATGAAAGTACATGGGAAGCAGTTGGAAACCACCCAATGTATAACCCTACTTGCCCAGGAAGAAGTGGTCACCCAAACCATGACAATAGGAATAGCACTTAGATTTATATGCTGATTTACAGGGCTTTACAGCCCTCTCTAAGTGGTTTACAGAGTTAGCATATTGTCCCAACAATCATTTTACCAACCTACAAAAGATGGAAGGTTGAGTCAACCTTGAGTTGGTGAGATTCGAATTGCTGAACTGCTGGTAGCTAGCAGTCAGCAGAGATAACCTACAATACTGCATGCTAACTACTGCGCCACCATGGCTCTTACTGGTAATAATAAAAACAATTATCTCTCAGTGACCATAGTTGGGACTGGTAACTTTAAATGCCATGGTTGCTAAGCGGGAAATCACATGAATGTGATCGACTTATGTCCATCACATTCATGTGATTATTATTATCCAGAGCACTGTGGTTGTTAAACGTGACCGTGACTTATAATTTTGCTTTTGCATTCTCCATTAATTCTGCTTGTGACAAGCTGGTTGGGAAGCAAGCACATGGTGGTCATGTGACCATGGGGTGTTGTGACAGTCTTAAATGCAAGGATAGATCCCAAGCCTGTTTTTAAACAGCATCATAATTTTGAACAATTATTAAACAAAGTAATCTGCAAGTGAGGAGACTATTTTATATAAACTAACATAACAACATGCTAGTATCAACAGCAGTTACAAGTATGTGTCAAGTTGTGTATCAGAAACAGCAGGATTCAGGGAAATTTATTCAACAGACCAAGCTCCATTACAGGGGTCATCCTGTCCTTGAGAACCAGTGGAACATCATGGTTAAGATGTTTGGCTAACATCAAGTATATGTAGGTTAGGTCCTGGAAGCACACGGCATTGGTTTCGGCCCAGTTTATGCCACAAAATTATTGCAGTGGAGGAATAGAGTAGAATAGAACAATAGAGTTGGAAGGGACCTTGGAGGTCTTCTAGTCCAACCCCCTGCTTAGGCAGGAAATCCTATACCATTTCAGACAAATGGTTATCCAATATCTTCTTTAAAACTTCCAGTGTTGGAGCACTTATAACTTCTGTGGGCAACTTGTTCAACTGATGATGATGATGATGATTTATTGGATTTCTATGCCGCCCCATCTCCCGAAGGACTCGGGGCAGCGTACAATCATAAAAATACAATACAATATTAAAAAGAATTAAATATGAAACCCAATAATCAATTAAAATTAATAAAAAAACAATTCACTAAAACCCCATCCCCTCCATCAGTCCAGGTCGGCAAGTTGGAAAAGCCATGTTTTCAGGCCACGATGGAAGGTTTGAAGGTCAGGGGCCACCTGAAGCTCCAGGGGCAGCTGATTCCATAGGGTGGGTGCTCCCACAGAGAAGGCCCTATCCCTAGGGGTCGCCAGCCGACACTGTCTGGCCGACGGCACCCCAAGGAGGCCCTGCCTATGGGAGTGCATGGGACATTGGGAAGCTGTTACTGGCAGCAGGGTCTCCTGCAAATACCCCGGTCCTAAGCCATATAGGGCTTTATAGGTCAGTACCAGCACCTTGAATCTCACCTGGAGGGCAACTGGTAACTAGTGCAGCTCATGCAGGAGGGGTGTAATATGGGAGTATCAGGACAGTCCCATCACAACCCGTGCCGCCGCATTCTGGACAAGATTAATTATTCTAAAAACAATAGAGAAAAAACAATTGTTCTAAAAACAATAGAGAAAAAACAATAGAGAAAGCCATGCCAGTCTTTTCTTCTGAATATTTAATACAACATCTACTTATGTTTATATTCAGTACAAATACTGAATATTAACAGTATAAAATACTGTTTTATATATACAGTAATTAATATTATATATACACTATATAACAGTATATAACATTGTGTGTGTGTGTGTGTGTATATATTGTATAAAACAGTAAGCACCTGCTGAATTCAGTTACATAATTATCTCATGGCTTAGCAAAGGAAACCAAAAATTTGGGAGTCACATTTGCAATTTGGAGAATCAGTTGTGTGTGCTCTTGCAAAATGGCTGCTGGTTATGGGGTCTTTATTTTGCTACATGGACATTTGTAATCATAAAGCTGTAGTTGACCAAAATGCAGCTCCTTTTAAAGGGTATGCCCTACACACCTTGCTTATCTTTTTCTTGCCTAGTAATTAGAGACAGCCATTGTTTTTATTTTTAAGGAGGCTTATGGGATCTGTTTGGGACTTAGATGTATTACCAAAAATAAAGATGATGCTATAAGCTATAGCCTCTTTTTGCAGCATGCCAGCCCTTTGATATCATAAATATATAAATGGAAAAGGTCAGATGGAACAGAAATCCTGCTGAGTACCAAGGACGATGACTATGAGCACACTGGCACCATGTTGAGGAATTCAGTGCTGCATGCCCTCTCTGTTTTGTAATGCAAATGTAGCCATTTTTGGACATAAACCACAGCTTCATAAACCACAGTTTGCAAACCACAATGGCTGAGTGCATATCACTGTGCCAAAACCAAATTACATTTTATTTTAGTATGATGTGTGGATCTCAGCAAACATTGCCATCTTTGTGCAATTGTGGATATTGAGAACCATCAATGAATTTATTGCCTTCCTTAGTGAGGTAGAACGCTTGACTGGAGTAAGTTTAGTGCCGTATAAGATTTCTTAGAAGGCTGTTTAGGAGGAGATTCAGAAGAAAACTATAACTTCTATCTTAATTGGTCTACTTCTCTAATCCAGGGCTGTCAAACCCACAGCCCGTGGGCCAGATGTGTTACACGCTGGCCACACCCATGTCCGGTTTAGCAAAGGGTAAAAAAGTCACTACGTCATGTGATGATACCATAACTACGCATGTTTAACACCCCTGCTCTAATCCATCTAGGTTCTTATCAATCTGGTGTTTCTAAATGAGTTCCAGTCCCAAATCAACCAGAGGGCAACAGGATGGGGAAAGTTGCTATTTGGGTCCTTTACCTTATAAAAGTATCGTAACTTTTCCCTCCTTCGCTAAACCAGACATGGGTGTGGCCAGCACATGATGCATTCAGCCTACAGGCTGTGAGTTTGACAGCCCTGCCTTATAACATTTTTAGCACTGATTTTTGAAATATCTTCAGCAAGTAGCAAGAATCTTCTGTCTCGGATTATGGCTTAGAAAGGAGGGTTTTTGCAGGTGTGGCTTTTCTCCCTTGCATTTTGCTCATTCTGTAGCAAAAGTTAAGTTAACCTTAACTTCCATAGAGCTTGGTCATCCTATCTTGATGTGACAACATCTTGAGAAACAAAGTGAAGAAGGCTTCTCAGCTAGGGTGACCACACCGGAGAAGAAATGAGTATTAATAAACAAAGAGGAAAAGAAGAAAAAAGGAGAGGGAAGCATATTGATTTGAGGTATTGCTTACCTCTCTTTTAAACGACCAGCTTTAATCATCATCCATGCCATTTTGCTAAAAGCAAAAGGTACAAACAAATTAACATGAGCTATTAATAAGTTCTTGTCTCACTGGGTCACAGACAAGTCATTGTTGATGAGCTAGATCATGCCTTAGGCTGTGATTTTCACATCACTGCTGGCCACAAAGCTTCTCTCCTATTTTAGCTCCTCACTTTCAGAAGAGAAAAGCACCCTGAGGCTCTTTTGATCTTTCTTCATTTCAAATCTATTGGATTTTCATTCTCCCATGGATATATTTTCTTGAATGCTTCTGTTATGAAGATTTGCTCTATTACGATTACGTAAATCAGATCCTACCATTAAGAAACAGAACAGCAATTTATGGACTTGCCTATGACTCACATTCAATGGAAATCAGGCGGGCAATTTAACCAATCTAGGTGGATCTCTCTTCTTGACAATTACTAGAACCACTGTAGAAACTCACTTATTCCCTACAAGACAAAAGGACAAGGGATAGAGAAGAGAAGAAGGGAGACTGTTGTATCTCTAACGTTTGGAAGCAGCTTATCCAGCTGGCACTCCCCTGCTTCATGTCTTTGACTAAAACCCCCATCATCCCCAACCCAGTATGGTCGCTATCCATTTTGGCAGGCACGATAAGAATTTATCCAAACACATCTCAAGGTCACCAGGTTAAGAGATTTCTCTATCACTAGTTTACAATTTTTGCCTCATTTACTTTGTCTTTTAATACTTTTGTTAAAGGAAGAGCTAATGCTCTGTTTTAATGGTGTGGAACAGAGGCTGACAGATTGGGATTTGCTCAAGGCCAATGAGCAATTTGGTTGCTGAGATTATTTTTGAATTCAATTTTGCTGGGACAACATTCTTCTTGCTGACCCACAATGTTACAGTTAAACCAGGATTGGATAACCTGATACCTAATAAGACAAAAACAGCGCACTCACTAATCTATCACATGCTCTGTGTAGCAAAAGCAAGCCTGGTGTAATTCATACATGGCAGGGGGATGACTAGTTGTGCTAATGTATTGGTCACCAGATTCCAATTTGAATAAGATAATAGCATCAGTCAATGTCTTTTGTTGTTGTTGTTGTTGTTATTTGTAGGTTGCATGTAAATATGATTTTAATCTTCTGCTGCTGCAGGAACTTATAATTATTTTTTTGCAAGGCTGGGAATTAATAAACCTTGATCCTGGCTCTAAGTTTTGCTGAGCTCTTGGGACATTATCTTGTATAAATCTTTGGCTTCCTGACCTCTATTGCTGCTGTCAAAAGGAGCGTGGCAACATCCTAGTTACTGAGCCACAGAATGAATAGATGGATGGGAGTGAGGCTCTGTTTTATGGTGGCTCCAGGCTCTTGGACAAATGCTTCAAAAGGTAGTGTTACAGTTCTAATGATTCATACATAGCCATCAGCCTCTGGTGCCTCTCACAATGCCAGCTCATTCATAATGTTATTTAACATAAAACCTGGAATTGCTGAGTTTTCTATCAAGGCATGTTATGTCACTAAAGACACATAGTTTGGTCCAATGGTCAGAAACATATTTACATAGCTAATTACAATAACAGATAGGGTTGGGTTGGGCAAGAATATTTTGTGATCTCTTTATCCATACATTTTCTTCTAGTTTCATAAATCTCTTATTTGCTGCTGGTGACTGCAAAAACAGAAAGTTAATGATCACTTGGTCTGAATGCATTCATGTTTGGGAGAGTCCATACTGTATCACGGTGTGCCCCACAAAGAAAATAGGCATAGAAACGTGAAATAAAAATAAATAAATAAAATATTTAAAAACACAATATTTAGAAATAATGTAACTGCCCTGGTGGCACAGCAGTTAGGAGGCAGTACTGTAGACTAACTCTCCCCACAGTCTGGAGTCCGACCCTGACAGGGCTCAAGGTTGACTCAGCCTTCCATCCTTCCAAAGTCAAGTAAAACGAGGACCCAGATTGTTGGGGGCAATACACTGACTCTCTAAACTGCTTAGAGAATGTTGTAAAGCACTGTGAAGCGGTTCATATGTCTAAATGCTATTGCTGTTGCTAACTTCTTTGAAAGAGGGCACCTTTCAAATAAATAACAACTTAATGTTGTTGATGTTAAGAATGGGGGTGGCCATATAATTGACAGATGTGCAAGAGATCAATATTTTAACAGATAACAGATAATCAGAGTTGGGTCCTTGTAGGTCTAGTCCAACCCCCTGCCTGAGCAGGAGACCCTACACCATTTCTGACAAATGGCAGGCCAATCTCTTCTTGAAAGACTCAAGTGATGGCGCTCCCACAACTTCCGAGGGCAAGCTGTTCCATTGGTTGATTGTTCTCACTGTCAGAAAGTTTCTCCTTATTTCCAGGTTAAAACTCTTCATGTTCAGTTTCCATCCATTATTCCTTGTCTGGCCTTCGGGTGCTTTAGAAAATAGCTTGACCCCTTCCTCTGTGTGGCAGTCCCTCAAATATTGGAAGACTGCTATCATGTCTCCTCTGGTCCTTCTCTTCACTAGACTAGCCATGCCCAGTTCCTGTAACTGTTTTTCATATGCCTTAGTCTCCAGTCCCCTAATCATCCTGGTTGCTCTTCTTTGTACTTTTTCTAGAGTCTCAACATCTTTTTTATAGTGTGGTGACCAAAACTATCTTGATATATTAAGCAGAGATGGTTGTGGAGAAGTCTGTGCTAGATCTCACCAGTGTAGGCTGCTCAATTGCAATAGCATGTAATGTTCTGCAGAAGAACTATTAGTTCTTGTCCAAACTGTATAAAAGGAAACCACGTGATAGAGTAAATTACACTTGTAAATATAAATAGGAAGAGATCTAGTTGCAGTTTGGCCAAGGAGATGTGAGCATTGCTTTGCTTCCCTACAAGTCTTCTAGAGATGCATAAATAATGGATCAAGTATCTTTTCTGTGACCTTTGGAGCACTGGTTAGTTTCATCAAGCTGATCTGAAGAGCCAAGAGTACATTCAGACATGTTGTTTCTCAGGCTTCCTGAACCCTTTGCAATTAGGTAAAATAATCAGAAAGGACAACTGAATCAAAAATATGAATAGCTGACCATGCTGCAACTGTAAATATGCAGGTCTGTTAGATCCTAACCTTAACTTTGACTTTTTAGCTTAATGTATGTTCCTAAAACTCAACCCTTGCTTTCTCCTCCAAATATAAATATTGCACAGGATTATTCCCACTTTATCGGATACTTACTGTATATAAGAACAATTCTTAGATAATAGGTATTATATAATTGCAGGTATAATTCCTAAAGCAAGTGGGAGGTAGCGGTGTAATTCAAGAAACACAGGAAGCTGCACAAGTGAGAAGTTAAACATTTCCCATGCAAAAACAGCCTCTGGCTAGTTGGAGGTTGACAAAGAGAGGTTCAATGACAGATAAGACAGCAATTCTCCATTCAGAATGCAAATTATATTTTCTAGTTGATATACCGCATCCTACCATTTATAGAAAACATCTCCCATATATTCCTGTTATTTATCAACCACCTTCTCTAATGGCAGCCTACCTAGTCCTATATAGAATAACTGGTGAAGCCAACTTTGCTTTTCATCCCTACTTTCAATGACCAATTTCCTGCAGTCTTGCAGAAGTGTATTTATTTTTGGTCTTCTCTGTTCCCACTATTTGGCAAGTCTCTGAGGTTCAGCATATAATCACATGCATAGGCAAGTCTTTTTGGCATCATTTCAGCATACCACATATCTTCTTACTGTGACTTTTAGCATCCCGTAGTGCCAAGAGCTATTTTATTTCAGTTCTGGCTGGGAGACAAGGCAACTTTTCACTGGTGGCAAACTCCATCTTTCACTCCCTTTCAATCATTTTAATGGGTTTGATTTAGACTCTCAGGGACCGAAACTGGAAAAGGAAATTCTATAAATACACCAGGGGAGACATATTTGAAAAGCCAAAGTACCTATTTGTAACAAAGATGCTCCTGAGGCTTTGCTAATTATTCATATTCTGCTATTCATGGAGTGGTATATGATATAATAGAGTGGTAAACTTGCTAAGAGTAGAACATAAAGATTTTTCATATTAACCCAGGGGAGTTTGCTGTTCAACCTGCTCTTCAAGTTGACCAATAATAACCCCTTTCCAATATCTGGGAATTGGACTTTAAATGTTGGTAACAAATACTGAAAAAAAATTGACACATTTTTTTTAATTACATTTATATGCCGCCCTTCTCCAAAGACTCAGGGCGGCTTACAATTTTTGGGATACAACCCAATGCGCTCAGCAATAGCCTTCCTTCCATTGTATATGCCTGCTTATTACTAAGCGGCATTTTTACAAACTCAGCTTATTGCCCCCAACAGTCTTGGGTCCTCAATTTACCTACCCCGAGAGGATGGAAGGCTGACTCAACCTTGTAGTTGCATTATAAAAGAAAATATAGCAAATGGGTATGGAAAATTAAAAGTCTGCAATAACCTTCCCTGGATTCATTTATTTATATCTCACCCACATTATTTTTACAAAGAACCCAAGGCACGAACATACCTAATGCTCCTTCTTCCTCCTATTTTCTCTACAAAACCCAGTGAGATGAGTTGGACTGGCCCAAAGATGGATTTTATGCCTAAAGTGCCTTTCATGCCTAAAGTGCCTTTCTCAGATGGATTTCATGCCTAAAGTGGGAATAAAGCTCACAGTCTCTTGGTTTCTAGCCTGGTGCCTTAATCACTAGACCAAACTGGTTCTAATCTGGGGGGACAAAAACCAGGGGAAAAAAGCTGGAAATCTCTGCTCTCTTTTGCTGCATGCTGCGTGGTGTCAGTTTTATGCTCATTATAGCTCTCAGCACAAAAAGGAAATGGTACCAACAACTACCCATCGCTCCCCACTTAAAAGCTTTATAAACCTCTGTTAGGTGATGTTCATGAGATAGAAATGTGTATAATCTCAGAGTGTGTGATGACCTGGGGTGTGGCACAAAGGCAACACAGTAAGATAATCAATGAGTCCCTTTCCTCCCCCATAAGGCACGCAACCCGCAACCCATGCAACCCACGTTGCTCTCTTCTCCGTTCCTCCCTGCGTGCCCTAGGATGAAGAGGAGGTGGGCCTGGGTCTTCCTCTGAACTCCCTCTCCCTTGTTCTCTCTCTCCCCTGCTCTGCCCAGCTGACCTTTGCCCTTTCCCAGCCTCCTCCACAGCCAACGGAGCCATACTCCCATTCCCTATCAGCTGTTCGTCTTCTTCCTCGGATTCAGACTCTGACAGGGGCATGACAGGGTGCTGGGATTTCCTTCAGAATATATTTTTGCTCTAGGTCAGATTCCAATAGTGATGAGGAGGGAAAACAACAATACAGGATTCGGGACTGTCATTCTTAATTGCCTCAAAATTCATGTGAATGGTCAATGAATTTCAGATTACATGTTCTCTCACTTTCCTATTGAAAACTTTTTATTGCAGGATGCTTGGCCCAGTTGTCTTCAGAATGATGAGTCAGAATTTCTGACACTTGAAGAAGACAAAAGTTTAAATGTAAGGGTGGACTCTGAGAAATGTTTGGGCATGGGTCAAGGATATAGTCCCACAAACAGCACCAAATGCTTTTATTATTGTGCTTTATGGAGCCAATGATCCAGGGGTCATCTGGTCCAACATCTGGCTTGGTGCAAGATGCCATAGTTTAGTACAGGATGTGCCTGCAGTGTTCCTGACAGAGGATTGTTCATCCTCTCTATAAAGTCTTTCCAAGCAAAAGAGTGTAAGAGTCTTTACAAATAGGAATTTTGTCCTCATAGTTTGACACATCTTTTGCATTTTATAGCTGTTTGCTCTGTTGTGTCCCTCTGAAGTAAGCAGTCAATTGTTCTGCATTGCAACTTATTAGATATTTGAAGGCTGCCTTATGCTTTCTTTCATTTCACATTCTCCAAGCTAAACATATCTCTTTTGGGTGATGCTGATAAGTCTTAATTTCCTGTTCCTTTGTAGTCTTTTTCCTTTTTTATTGCTTGCTCTTGAGCAGTCAGATGAGTATCTATTAATTATCCCTTGAATAAGGATCAAATTGTTCCTTGTCTATTCTTGTTCTGCAGACGGGCAGCCATATAATTTCTTTTTATGACGTTGCTTTATTTCATTTTTATTTGGTAAGCACTGGTCCTGTGGTTCCATTAAGGAGTATCAGAAGAACAAGTTTTGCAATGAAGAAGCATTTTATCATGGCAAAGGTTAAGTTTATAGGAAATTATGAAATCTAACAGAACTAATATGAAAGCATCTGCTTGGTGGTAATTCGAGAATGAATTTAAATAATTGAAATGTGTCATTAGTCAGATAGATAGATAAATAGATAGATAGATAGATAGATAGATAGATAGATAGATAGATAGATATAGATGTAGATATATAGATATATAGATAGAGATAGAGATAGATAGATAGATAGATAGATAGATAGATAGATAGATAGATATAGATATTTGTTTTCGTAGATTTTCATGGGTAAAGGTATGTAGGTCTTGGTGTATTCGGGTCTTGTCCCGTGTAAGATTGAGGTGGCTGAGGTTTTAGTGTGGAATTTGAGTTGGAAGCATGTGGGGATCACGTTTTTGTCTCGGCAATTGAGTAGGAATGTGAGGTCACATAAGATGGTGGCTCTTCGCACTTCGAGTTTCTCATAGATCCGGGTCAGCTGGAAAGTTTCCTCCCCATAGAGGTAGGATATTTGTTTTCATAGATTTTCACAGGTAAAGGTATGTAGGTCTTGGTGTATTCGGGTCTTGTCCCGTGTAAGATTGACAAGACCCGAATACACCAAGACCTACATAGATATAGATGTAGATATATAGATAGAGATAGAGATAGAGAGATAGAGAGATAGAGAGATAGATATAGATGTAGATATAGAGATAGAGAGATAGAGATAGAGAGATAGAGAGAGAGATAGAGAGATAGAGATAGCTTTAGATATAGATAGATAGATATAGAGAGATAATCATAATATAATCATTCTAGACATATGTTTATAATATTTTAAGCTTTATTTTTTATTTTGTATTTTTATCTCTAATGTTTTTATCTAAATGTGATGTAAATTGTACCATAAATAAATACATAAATAGATAAATAAATAAATAAATCCATTTGTTCTCTATTATTTTGATATCTCTCTAAAATAATGTGGACATTTCCAAATTGGAGTCAGTTGAAGACTGCATTCATAAAGGGAGTTATGAAAACGGAAATATAAGAAAGGGACTTTTTCTTTTTTGTATAAAATGTTTCAGTTCTGGTAAGTTGTTGAATATTTTGATACTACAATCCATTAAACAATCATAAGCCGCAACCCAGCAGTAATTTTCAAAACAGTTAAGAATTACAATACAGATAGTCCTCGAGTTATGGCCACTACTGAGGTCAAAATTTATGTTGCTAAGTGAAACATTTGTTAAGTGAGTTTTGCCCCATTGTACAACCTTTCCTGCCATAGTTGTTAAGTGAATCACTGCAGTTGTTCAAGTTAATAACACAGTTGTTTAGTGACTCTGGCTTCCCTATTGACTTTGCTTGTCAGAAGGTCGCAAAAGCTGATCATGGGTCCCCAGGACACTGCAACTGGTTCATTAAATATGAACCAGTTGCCAAGCAACTGAATTTTTTTTAAAATTACGTTTATATGGCGCCCTTCTCCGAAGACTCAGGGCGGCTTACAATGTTTGGGATACAACCCAACGTGCTCAGCAATAGCCTTCATTCCATTGTATATGCCTGCTTATTACTAAGCGGCATTTTTACAAAGTCAGCTTATTGCCCCCAACAATCTTGGGTCCTCAATTTACCTACCCCGAGAGGATGGAAGGCTGAGTCAACCTTGAGCCTGGTGGGATTCGAGCCTGCGTTAATTGCAGGCAGCTGGAACTTAAGTGCTAGGCATTTAACAGCCTGCATCACCAAGGCTGTTTTGATCATGTGACCTTGGGAATGCTGCAATGATCGTAAGTGTGAAAAATGGTCACAAGCCACTCTTTTCAGTGCTGTTGTAACTTCGAATGATCACTAAATGAACTGCTGTAAATTGAGGACCACCTGTAATAACAACATTGAGGATCTGATGGATCCCACTGAAATAATATGCAGTACCAAAGGAATATTATTAATATTGCCCTACATTGCCTTTTGTTTTTCATACATCAACCCAGTGGTGGTATGCTACCGGTTCGGCCTGGTTCGGCAGACCTGGTAGCAAAAATTCCTACCGGTTTCCCCAAACCGGTAGTTAAAAAAAGCCTCCCATGATCAGCTGAGGGGAGGAAAAGAAACCTCAGGCCTCAGCTGAGAGGAGAAAGAAGAGAAAGGCACAAGATCGGCTCTCCCACCTGCCCCTACACTTTTATCTTCCTTATCCTCTCAGCTAATTGGTGCTGCAGGCCTCAGCTGGTGTGTGGAAAGTTGCCCGCGTGCGTTAGGTGTGCGTGATCACCGAATCAGTAGTGGAACAGGTAGGATCCCACTGCTGTATCAACCCTAACTAATTGTACAGGAGAATCTGGAGGAGACCCTCAGATGAAGTTTTCGGTGTGCAACTTGCCCCAAGCCATTTAGGGCTTTACCTATGAATACCAGAATTGGGTCTGACTCTGAAACATACAGAAAGTCAACGGAGGTGAGAAAACTCTGGTGTAATAGAATCACATTGATCAGATCTGCCTGTGTCTGTCTGTCTGTATCCCATCTTTCTTTTTTTTTTTACAATTTAACATTTTTTATTGAGTTATAAAAGACAGTAAGTTACAAAATACAGAAGTAAATAGGAAAACAGTGGGGAGGAAAAGGAAGAAGAGAAGTGAGGAAAGATAAGAAAAAAAAAGAAAAGAAAAAGAAACATTGACTTCCGACTCTCTCTGCTGATGATAAGCATTATCATCAAATCACAATTTTTTGTTATATCATAATCGTATGAGCAAGCCATTGTCTCCCATCTTTCCATTTGTTGAATTTATATGGCTGCCCATCTATCCAGTAGAACTCTGGGTGGCAGTAAGATCGCTCTGTTTTGAACCGAATGAAGTTTCTAAGCCATTTTTATGCTGCAGTAAGGGAGAGGTTACTAATATATCTACAAAAGTTGTCCAGTGACTCTATCCAAATAAGGGGTAAAGCTGCTTTAGGACAAATCTGACGTCCTGGAAATACTAGCCATACCAGTTGGAAAATCTCCCAAGCCCTCCAAAATTCTTCAGGGTCCATTGGCCTCAGGGATGGAGCTTTCAGAAAGTTCCAAGTTGCAGCAGAATACGTGACTGAAAGTCAACACCATTCAGCGGAACATTATCTGGTGTTACAAGGGAACATTTCAGATTATCACATTTTTTTCCCACTCAGGAAAAGTTCATCCAGAATGTACCCTACAATAGGCATTAAACCAATGTTGTGCATTAGGGGACATCCATGTTGTTAATGGACTGAGTTGTTCCAGTTGCAAAAGGATCAATATAGACAAACATGGTATGACTCTTCCTCACCCAATTCACCATACAGAAGCTACTTCTTTTGAAAGTAGGTAATAGTAGGTAATAATGAATGGGTATAAATACACAGATTTTCT
The DNA here is from genome assembly GCA_009733165.1 of Naja naja. Lineage (NCBI taxonomy): Eukaryota > Metazoa > Chordata > Lepidosauria > Squamata > Elapidae > Naja > Naja naja. The sequence goes on from CM019148.1 coordinate 99,578,721, forward strand.
TCATTATGATGTGCCTGTATGAGTTGGAACCTCTGTTATTTACCTCAATTTATCTCATAGTAAACCTTCATTTTGATGTGCACCTTGTGTACTTGCCAGCAGTTGTCTAGGCAAAATCATGCTTTTGTTTTGTCACAACATTGTGATTTTTGGGGCCCTTCATCTACTTGTTTTCAAAGAAATTATTACATATGAAAACATGATTAAAAAACCACCTTTTTCTTATTCAAAAGAAACAAGGCAAGCACACAAAATTAACCCACCAGTGGAGAGTATATGTTTTATTATGATGTTCTCATTGCTAAATCCAAACCTTATTCACTTACATAATTTAATGTAGCTATCCCATATAACAAAAAATATAGAGCAAATGTGGTGATAACATTTGGACAGAGCTAAATTAAATTCAGAATGCTAAAAAGATTAACACTGCATAACAAGCACACTTTCAATAGTTTTACAAAATATGAAATAAAAATTAAATTAGATTAAGGGTTAACCTTAACCTGCTATTAATCATCCTGCACATTATTTAGAACAAAGATGTGAAAACTTTCATAATCCACTGTCCTCTAAGGTGTTGAATTTTCTTGTACCATGATGAATGAGATGATGGGAGTTGTCACCCAGTATAGTTTGGAGACCTAGGTTGAGTAGTCCAATTTAAGTGACAGAATAGGCATCCCAATTAGAAAGGATTGTTTTTTTGAGAACGTGCAAAAACAGCATAGAAGCAAATAGTTTCGGAAGTAAATTCTTTTAGGAGCTCTGTGGTGTGAGCTCATTATATAATTACCTTCCATGATGCTGGTATTTAGTTGCATAAGAAAGGTTACATCCTTAGCAAGTTGCTCTAGGCACTCCCATCTAGAAACAAGATCTAATTAGTCAGGAATTACCATACTTCTTTGTTGCATATAGGATGCAGTGTCCATATTAGATATTTGACAGTCTCTGAGTGGGTGGGAGTGATGGTACAACGTTTTTCTTTGCTGTAGTTCAGATTATTTAGAATAGAATAGAATAGAATAGAATAGAATAGAATAGAATAACAGAGTTGGAAGGGACCTTCTAGTCCAACCCCCTACCTAGGCAGGAAACCCTATACCAACTTCTGGAGGCAAGTCATTCCACTGATTAATTGTTCTAACTGTCTCCTTAGTTCTAGGTAGCTTCTCTCCTTGATTAGTTTCCATCCATTGCTTCTTGTCCTCCTTCAGGTCAGTGGTGGGATTCAAATTTTTTTACTACCGGTTCTGTGGGCGTGGCTTTGTGGGCGTGGCAGGGGAAGGATACTGTAAAATCTCCAGTCAGAGGGGGTATTTGCCGGTTCTCCGAACTACTCAAAATTTCCGCTACCGGTTCTCCAGAACTGGTCAGAACCTGCTGAATACCACCTCTGCTTCAGGTGCTTTGGAGAATAGTTGACTCCCTCTTCTTTGTGGCAAATCCTGAGATATTGGAATACTGCTATCATGTCACCCCTAGTGCTTCTTTTGTTTAAACTAGACATACCCAATTCCAGCAACTGTTCTTTCTATGTTTCCAGGATTCTAAAGTACCAATTGCTATTTTACTTGAATTTGAACTCTAATGGCCAATACCTTAATCTAATGGAATTAGTATTTCTTTAAATAAATACCGGTACAAACTTTCTAAAATTCAGCAAATGACTTTTTTCAAAAATAAAACAAACTTCAATAACTGATTACATCTTCATTATCCTCACCCTCCACAGACAGAAGTTTTGGTTTAAATAGGTGGTAGTACTGCCTATTTGCCATCATAGTAGAGAATTTATAGAATAAATCTTTGGGTGGAACTAGCATGTTGACATCATTAGATTTTAATTCTAGGTTACAAATTGCAATAAAATCATTTATTTTCTAATAACTATCTACCTCACTTGTAATGAATATGTGTGTGTGTGTGTGTGTGTACACACATACATGCATATATACCGTGTTTCCCCGAAAATAAGACACTGTCTTATATTTTTTTTGGCTCCCAAAAACACACTAGGTCTTATTTTCGGGGTAGGTCTTATATATTTATGGTGCCAAATAGTGGGTATGAGTGTGTAGGGGGTGGTGTTTCGCGGGTGCACGGTTGCTCCCTGAAAAGTCTTCCTGGAACTGGAGATTTACATTAGTTCTTATTTTTGGGGTAGGTCTTATATTAGGACAGGTTTAGAAAATAGTGCTAGGTCTTACTTTCGGGGTAGGTCTTATTTTCGGGGAAACACGGTATGTGTGTGTTATATACACACACCCATTCACATACACAGAATTTCTTTTCTTTTTTTTGGGAAGAGTGACAGCACTGTTTAAGCTAAGGAGATGTCTTGAAGCCAGATGTTTTTCATAGTTTGTCCTTGTTCTCTTTTACATTGAATAAACAATGGCAGCTTATTCTTTGACCTCTATATTATAAACATCCTTGCTTGCCATGTACTGTGTACTGCACGTTTACATTTATTAAGGTGAATCTGAGAGGAAGGGCCAGCCTATTTTGGAACAACTAAACTATTTCATTTTTACTAATCAATCATCAACAACAATAAAAGAAATTTTGGGTGTTTCTTTCAAGCAGTACAAAAAAGAGTGAGTCATGGAAATGGTCCTTGGTTTATATTAGTCCATAACTCAGAGAACATAATTAGGGCATGGTTATAAAATCTAGGTGGTATTTGTCTAATAAACTAGATTTGCAATCTGGAGCATAAACAAAATAACCTTTTAATGAACTTTCATATATTTGCATTTTTATCCAGAATTGGTATTGTAAAACCATTAGAATTAGGAGAAAGAGACAATTGGTAACTGTTTTAATTTGGATCAAGACCAGAGTGTAAAAAATGGACTGATTAATATTGGAACTAATATGGACTTTAGCCTTGGGGCAATATAAAGCAAGATACCTTTATGTCATTAACTTAATTCTTCTGAACAGTGATAGAGTTTATCATTCAAGGAGATATCGCCAAGATGCCTTAAATATAGGTCTTCCCTCTCCCTCCCTCCCCCTCCCCCCACTCTCTATCTCTCTCCTTATGGTTGAATTTTGTTGGGGAAGTAAGTACAGACCATTTAACAACGTTTAAGGTAGGAGGGCAAAAATACTTGAAAATTAAGTCAGACTTTATCATTTTCTCTTTCTAGGACAGGATTCTTCAAACTTGACAGCTTTAAGATTTGTGGACTTCAACTCCCAGAATTTCTCCTCCAGTCATGTTAACTCAGGAATTCTGGGAGTTGAAGTCCACAAGTCTTAAACTTGCCAAGTTTGAAGACCCTTGTTCTAAGATGACACCTACCAAGATTTTGTAAAGGACTCCTGTCCCTTCCTATTGAGAGACATTGTTTTTATTTTTTTAAACTTAGCATGCTTCCAAAATAAAGTGATTGTTTTTTTTAATGCCATAAACTAGGTTCTCTTGTTACTGCCTTGATCATTTGGGCAGAAGCTGAAAGAGTCTTCTTGTTACAACAAATCAAGGGGTCTTTGCCTGCTGTCTACTCCCTTGGTTTCTGTCCCTTTCCTGCAAGATAAGTTCCTGTGAGTTCAAGTCAGATTAATTCTCAGAAAACCTCTGGCAAACAAAAATTAGTTATCCAGACAGAAGGATGAAAGAAGCAATGCAGTTTCTGGCTGTGGCCTCTGATTTCTATCATGTTCAGTTCTCACAGTACTGTACTCTCTGAATATAACCCACACGTATGTAAAACATCCCACATTTCACATGGGGAGAATTACAGCTGTGTATCCCATGCAAGTTTTCCATATTTATTTAGGATTATATTTAAAAGTATGCATATCATTGCATTTGCTAATAGGTAAAGTGTAATATGTAATCTCTCCCTGCTTAGCCATGCATGCATTTTCTTCACAGTTTCTAGAGTTATTAAAGGCATTCCAAGAATATATTGAAATATTTATGTGTTTATATTATCCCCAGTGAAAATCCATCATAGACTTTTCTGTTTCCCACTTCAGATATTATTACATATAATATACTGTAGAACTGGGTCAGTTTCAGGGTCAGTTCAGAAAAGCCTGAATGCCTCAGACAGAACGTTCCCTGCACAAGAGTTGCACAAGATTTTCTCAAACAGAGTTATGACGTTCATTTTGTTTTAAATCCCTCTAAAGTGAAGAAAAATAATCCTGAGGCACCTATTCAGAAAGCAACCTCCAAATATGAGCCAAAGCTACCAGATCCCCGTCTTAGTGCTTAATCACTTCTATGTGAATGAAGGCAGATTTTCAAGGACACACTGTACTTACAGATGCTGCTTGAGACTAAAACTTCAGATTGGAACAATAGAGGAAGTTTGACTCTAAATCCCATTTATTTTATAATATTTTAAGCCAATGAATTTATTCTGTTAATTTGCTTTGCTGGTCTGTGACCATTATATTGATGATATTCCAACAATACGTTTTCATCCACCCTCTTTATATGCTCAAACTGTCTATGAAGAATAATGTGAACTCAAACACCAACACAGCTAGTTCTCGACTTATGATCACAACTGAGCCTAAAATTTATGTTGCTAAGCAAGGCAGTTGTTAAGTGAATTTTGCCCCAGTTTATGACCTTTCATCACAGTGGTTAAGTTAACCACTGCAGTTGTTAAGTTGGTTAACATGGTTGTTAAGTGAATCTGGCTTCCCCCTTGACTTTGCTTGTCAGAAGGTTGAAAAAGGGATCACAGGACCCCAGGACTCTGCAACCGTCATACATATGAATCAGATGCCAAGTGTCTGAATTTTGATCACGTGACCATGCAGATACTGCAATGGTTGCAAGGGTGAAAAATGGTCATAAGTCACTTTCTAAAGTGCCACTGTAACATTGAAGAGTCACTAAATGAACTGTTGTAAGTTGAGGACTACCTAGAGAATGCTTCTGTAAACAGGAAAGTACTTAGGTCCCTCAAAAAGTCAGGATGTGTTTAACTGTATAATCAAGCCTTGTCCCTCTATTTTCTTTAATGTCTTATTATTTTTTATACTGCCAGAAATGACACATTTATTTTACTCAGATGCCTCGGATGACAAGGTGTCAAGAAACAATCAGCTAGACTTTTAAAAATCTTGCTCATTTATTGGTTAATTTCCATGGTGCTCAGCTGTTCTTAATTTGTTCCCGGACTGTTCCACAAACCAATCAAAACAATCAATCTATTTTTCTTGCAGAAAGAATTCATGAGCTCTGAGCAGCTTAAAAATCAGTGCAGAAGTCTCACAAATGTGGATTTTTCCCCAGAGACCTGCCTCCAATGGTTAAGTATTATCAAATATAGGTCATGTTAATGAAGTAGTCTGCAAGGTTACTATGGAAACTCATATGGAATTCAGCTGTTGAATACTGATTAAAAATGTTGCAAATAGTTAAACTTGCAGTGGCTGTTTACAGTTGTCTGTTAGATTAGTTTCCAAGTCCCCTGATGCACTTTGTGAAAGTGTAAAATATGAAGACATAGGAGAAAGTGTTGAGGAGAAAGCCAATGCCTTTGATGGCTTACAGAAACCGAACAACTCATTCTTCATCCAAATCTTTAGGAAAGCACCAGATTAGAAATTGGGAGACCAAAAGGCCAGTCATTGCCTTTCAGCCCTAGTAAGGAGGCAATGGCAAACCTTCTGAAATCGACCTACAACCAGCCTATGAACCCTCAGAACCCAAATCAACCTCATAGCTAATCAGAGACCCTCAGCCAACCAATGGGTTCATGCAAGCCCCCACAACTTCACCTCCCAATGACCCTCATCTGATGTAACCTCCCCATCACAAGACTCCCACTGATGACTCACACCTGATCCATCCCAAGACCCATTACAAGATCCTCACTTGATACACCCACATCTGAAGCCCTTATAAACAGAAGAACATTGACATCAACATCTCCTAAGCTCCACTGAAGATGTTACCTAGCCTGGTAATGAAATGTTAGGAAACCAACCCACAAGCTTGGAGAACAAACCTTCACTCTTATTTTTGAAATGTTGCCAGGGAAATGGCAGAGATTTGTCCAGGCAGCCACCAGGAGTTAACACTTACTTCAAGGGGCACAAAAACACCATATGTTAGCTAGTAGTGGGATCCTACCTTAGTCGCTACCGGTTCAGTGGCTGATCGTGCGCGCACACCCCTAACATTCACACCCCCAATAAGCCAATCAGCTGAGAGGATGAAGAAATGAAAAGCTAGGAGTGACCCTCCCATGTGCTTTTCAGTCTTTTACCCTCTCCGCTGAACTTGGAGGCTTCTTTCCTCTTCTCAGCTGATCGGAGGCCTTTTTTTTACTACTGGTTCAGCTGAACTAGTACCACCACTGATGTTAGCAATGCATAGATTACACCCATACATATCTTTACTTCATTATGGCTTTGACTATCAGGGAGTTTCCTGAGAATCTTTCAAAATCTAGTACACAATTAATGATGCATCATCACTGTTGACATTCTTTGTGAGTATACATATTTTTCATATGTTGGGCTATTTTACAGCCCTGTGTCTTCATATATGTTCCTATTAGTATAGGTAATATAAGCTCTTTAGCTTCAAGCTATATCAGATACTGGAAAATTAAAGGAAAAGAAAAAAAAAGATATATTCGCTGCAACTTAATTGACCCTTTAGAAACACAAATCAGCTGCACATTTTAGTTAACTGGTCTTCTAAAACTCTTGAAGTTCTGATTAGTACTAAAACACATTTGTCACCTCTATTTGATAGAAAATTATACCTGTGATCCACATTCAAAAAGTAGTTTCTCATCTCAGCTTTAATGAAATCTTTATATATTTGTAAATTTAAAAAATACTAATTCTGAAGATAAAATACTGATCTACAAAGAATCTGATCTAGACTCCAAAATTATGATCTGGCAGAGAACTTGAGAGATGAAATCAATAGCATGCTTTTAACCATTATTAATTGAAAACTGGGTATACACATAACCCTAAACCATAAACCTCACTTTTAAAAAGACCCCAAAAACCTACAATCTTGGGTTTACCAATTGCGCTAAGTTATCAAATAAAGTAATGTTGGAACCCATCATGTACTATAAGATTTGATTCTGAGCTTGCTTCCTGTACATTTGGTATTCTGTTAAAACACTAAATTGTAAGTCTGGTATCACATCAAAGTACCACATCAGACCTGAGTTAAGTGACCACAAATGGTTACAGCAAATGGTGCTGAATGATGCTTGGCATGTTACAGAAAAAAACATATAATCAAAAGGAAAGGAAGAAATCTTTTCCAAGTCAAACTATTGTGTCCATTTGCTCCAAAGAGTTTCTGGTAGGATTCTTTCCCAATTCTCCTTTGAGATGCTATGAATCTGGAACCTTCCATGCTGACATTCTGTCAGTGAGCTATGGCCTTTTCTCATGTTTATCACATTTTATTAAGTTTGGTTTGGCTTATGCTGATATAGCATTTAACCAGTAGTTGTAATCCACAAATCACTAGATTGAAATTATATGTGAATGCCTGCTGGCTTGTTATCTATAATGAACAATTAATTGAATCAATTGAACACCCCATAGACATTTAGCTATGCTCTCCGTAAACTCCAGATAGCCATCCAAAATCTGCTCTCAAAGTTCCAAATGTATCCATTGGCTGTCAGTTTGAAAAGTGTTAAGTTTGCATGAAGAGTCAGACGCGAGGAGTTCCAGAAAAGAGTTTATTAGTGACTACAGCTCGAATAGACCCGTTCTGGCTTGGCTACGGCTGCTTCTTATAGCCTGCAGCCGTAGCTGCCAGCCAATGGGAGTGCAGGGTTTCTTCCCGCACTATTTAAACCAATACCATTTGACATTTTACAAGAACAGTTCAAATAAACCAATAACATTCAAACCTACATACATAACACCCCTCCCCACTAGGTTCAGTCCATACCAAACCCCAACCTATCTAATGTATTCCTTTAAATAGGTGGGGCTCTTACGTGTCGTTGAGACCTTCGTGGTTCAGAAGCTTTAACGTTCTCACCCAGTGAGAGGGAAATGTGTCTACTGACATTTCCCTGTTGGGACTTCCTGAGGAAGAAGACCCTGTTAGACTGTTAGAATCTGGTCTCTCCTCCCAACCCATCTCCATTCCAATGTCAGCACCCAAGTCAGGTAGTGATGTGCAATCTTCCACTTCTAAGGATGGATCTTGGCTTTGTGACAGGGTTCGGGATGGTTCCTGTCGCAATGGCTCGTTACACATGGGGTTGATTCCTGTTTGCTGATTTTCCTCCTGTTCCCTCCTTCCCCTAGAAGAGACATCAGGTGAGGGACCTAGAGAGAGACAGGGTCGATGTTCCTGAGGGAACCTGGATCTAAGTTGGTCAATGTGCCTGCTCCAGAGGAGGCCATCCTCTGTTTGTACCCTGTAAGAACGAGGGCCCGTGATGTGAGTTATTTCAGCAGGAATCCACAAAGGTTCACCTATAAGGTTCCTAGCATATACAGAATCTCCCACACTAAAAGAACAAACTTTGGAAGTGGAATCCAGTGGTGCGTTGGGTGCGTAAGTGGGATGAAGGCGGTCAAGGGAAGACCTAAGTTTCCTGCCCATCAACAACTCTGCTGGGGACAAGTTATTTGATGGACTAGGAGTGATGTGTTGAACACTAAGAAGTTTTTCAAGCTTCTCAGTGATGTCCCCAGGACCCAGCTGCTGAAGCTTCTCTTTGGTGAAGCGTACCATGCGTTCAGCCCGCCATTGGCGAAGGGTGCCCAGGGGCAGTGAGGGCATGTCTGATGCCCTGTTGAGCTAGAAAGGATTCAAAAATGTTAGATGTGAATTGAGGGCCATTGTCAGAAACAAGGACATCTGGTAGCCCATGGGTGACAAACAATTTTCTGAGCTGCTTGATGACAGCCTCAGTTGTAGTGGATGTCATGGGAATTACCTCTAGCCATTTAGAGTATGCATCTACTAGCACTAGAAAAGTGTGCCCTCTTGTAGGGCCTGCAAAATCAATGTGGATTCTAGACCATGGGCCCCTAGGACATTCCCATTCCTGTGTGGGGGTGAGGTGGGGCAGGCCTGACTACCTGGCAATTGGGACAAGATGCTACCCAGTTTTCAACCATTTTGTCAATACCTGGCCACCATACATAACTCCTGGCCAAACCTTTCATCCTTACAATCCCAGGATGACCCTCATGTAACATTTCCAAAACCTCCCTTTGCAGTTTTGCAGGAATAACCACCCTGTTACCCCACAAAATACATCCTCTTAATACAGATAATTCAGTTTGCCTGGACTTAAAAGGTTGGGCAAGGTGAGGTAGATCTTGAAGAGGCCAACCTTTCTTAATCCAGCCCATAACAGGTGCTAATACAGCATCTTTGGTAGTTTCTCTGGCAATCTCAGCAGCATGGACTGGAAGCTTAGCCACGGTCTCCAGGAAAAAGGTGTGAGTTTCAAGTTCAAAGTCCTCCTTGTGGCAAGGTAGTGGGCAACGACTCAGTGCATCAGCATGTCCAATGTCCTTGCCAGGCCTGTGAATCAGTTTGTATGAATAGGCTGCAAGAAATTCAGTCCACCTCAGCATTCTTTCCATAAGGCTTTGAAAAATGCCAGGTGCCACGCTTACTCCAAATTGTAGTCTTTTACATTTGAAGGCACCTCTATGAGTCACAATTGTTTGTGCCTCTGCAGTGGCATCATCAACTGTTAATTGTTGATATGCCTGAGCCAAATCCAGTTTAGCAAATACTGTACCCCTGCCAAGGGAAAGCGGCAGATGATGCACAACTGGTACAGGATATGCGCTCTGCTGCAGCGCATGGCTAAGTGTCCCCTTGTAGTCACCACAGATTCTCACTGACCCATCAGCCTTGACTGGTGTGACTATGGGTGTTTCCCATCTGGAGTGGTCAGTAGGCTCTAAAACCCCTTGAGCAATGAGCTTATCTAATTGTGCATCATTTTTTCCTTTAAAGCAAATGGGACCCTCCTGGGCTTTAAACGAATTGGGGGCACCTTGGGGTCTAAGCTGAAAGCAATAGGAGTCCCCATATACTTGCCCAGTCCTTCGCTGAAGACCTCTGGAAACTCAGACTTCAATGACTCTTCCCAGTCAGAACTGCTCACGTGATGGATGCCAGTCACCTCGATGCCAAGTGGCTTGAACCACTCAAGTCCCAGCAAACTTGGGCGATCCTTGTCCACGATGGTCAGGGGCAAACGTTTGGTGTGGCCTTTAAACTGCACGTTGAAATCTCTCGCTCCAACTACTGGAATCTTGTTCCCTTGGTAGTCTTTGAGAGTCAGTGCTTGCTTCTGGAAATGCTTTTTCTGAATTTTGGGAAAGAGTCTGTGGATAGTGTCCCATGACACCATAGATAAATAAGAGCCTGAGTCCACTTCCATTTGGCAAGGCCTTCCTTCAATAAACACCTTCACATGTACTTTTCTGCTTTTTAAGGGTGAAGAATGACCAATAGTGATTGTTTGGTGAGTTTCATTCTTGCCATTTGCTTCTAAATTTCGCCCCATTTTTCAAGGAAATTGTTGGGCTTAAAGTCTCTATCAGGAAATTTCTTCCTAACTGGTGGAGTTCTGGATGATTTGCAGACTCTGGCTATGTGACCCGTTTCTCACAACGTAGGCAAATGGAGTCAAAGAACTTGCATTCAGTGCGGGGGTGCCCCCCCCCACAGCCTCTGCAATAGAACCCTTGCCTGTTTTTCCCAGAGTCTTTTCTTTTCTTCTCCATTCTGAGTTTAAAAATCCCCTCCTCTGCCTCACTGCCATCAGAATCAGAGTCTATTTGTTCGCAATGAGCTGTTGTGGATTTTCCCCCATCAGAATGGCTTGAGGCCTGGCTTGAGGCCTTGTTAATATTTTTCATGGCCGCAGCTGAGGACTTGGTGGCTTCTGCTGAAACAGCTTCTTCAATGGCCTCCTTAAACGTGATCTTAGGTTACATTAAAAGTTTGCTTTGTAAGACCTTATCTTTTAGGCCTAAAACAAACCGATCACGCATGGCCTCTTCTAAGTTGGTAAAGTCACAAGCACCCCCAATGTCCCTTAAACTTGCCACGAAGTCATTAACATTCTCGCTATCCCCTTGATCCCGACGGTAAAATTCGTGTCTCTTAATGAGGCACGATACTTGTACGTAATGGGCTCTTAAAAGTTTCTCTAAATCGGGCCATTCCATTACCTTCAGCTCTGCTGCTCCAACGCCGCCATTTTGAAGACTGCCGGACCGCAGTGCGTGAGAAAGACCGCCCTCTTCCGTCTCTCGGGGATGCTGGCGAGATCGTTCCCTTCCAGATACGTGTGGAAACGATCCACATACGATTCCCAGTCTTCCATCGCCGAATCGAACGGTGCTGGGGGGGTGTTCAGCGCAGCCATCTCGCTCTGTTGCTTGTTCGTCGCGTCGTCTTCTCTTCAGGGAAATCCCATCCTCGTCGCCAGTGTTAAGTTTGCATGAAGAGTCAGACGCGAGGAGTTCCAGCAAAGAGTTTATTAGTGACTACAGCTCGAATAGACCCGTTCTGGCTTGGCTACGGCTGCTTCTTATAGCCTGCAGCCATAGCTGCCAGCCAATGGGAGTGCAGGGTTTCTTCCCGCACTATTTAAACCAATACCATTTGACATTTTACAAGAACAGTTCAAATAAACCAATAACATTCAAACCTACATACATAACAAAAAGTACTCTTCTATCTTTTATAAGTAGCCATATAGACTTACTCAGGAATCTTCTTTTGTTTTTCATGTTAGTTAAATGTATTTTGACTGCAACAAGTGGTGCCATTCTAATTAGTAATTAATCTTACATTTTTTTTCTGCTTAAAGAAACAAGAGACAAAATCCTTTAATTCTTCTTTTCAGGGGATCTTAATATCTAGTCTTAACAGAAGAAAGCCCAATGAATTCTTTATATTAGTGATCACACTGAGGACTCTGGAAAATAACTTTGTCTTGCATGGTTTCATACAAAGCTGCCTTTTAAATATTTTTGTGGTTATTTCCAATTAAGATGATGACTGCCCTTCTATTATTGATTGTTCTTGTATGTTTCAGTTGCTGATAAGAAAAAAAAGGCTTTCTTTGTTCTCTGACACAAGTATTTTGAAGTGGGAAATCAAATAGCGGACTAACTTTTGAAGTTAGGAACAGTCAATTATCTCTGCCTTTCACATTGTCTCTACTGGAAGAATAGAGGACTGAAAACCAGAGAGAGGAAGGGAAAACAACTCTTCGTAGTTGGCAAGCTGGTCACAAACACATATTGTCATGTGAAGAAGCTAGAGGTCAGCTATATTTTATTAAGATAGGAAAACTGGAAAAAAAATTTAAATGCAATTTTTATTTTACCCTTAGCAACCCAAGTGCATATCTCTTTTATTACAAATGTATAGATAAATAGAAACATTTTTTTCCAGAAAATATCTTCAAGGCTATTTTGGCAGTTTGTGCCGACTTAGTAAGAAAATATATCCTTTTTTTTCTATTTCAGTTCACACACACGCACACACTTACTTTTTCACTTAGGGAAGTGCCACTTTGAAATGTTGAAAATCAGTGAATACTGATGTTACTCAAAAGCTCCTCCTGATCTTAAGTTCTCTAAGATAACACCAACCAAACTTCCTTAATTTTTAGCTCTTGATGATTAAAGAATCACCAGCTATAAGCTGTAATAACATATTCCGGTAAATGTAGGAGTTGTACCCTAATTATTCATGGACAAAAAAGGCTCTACTTTTGAAAGGCCTGAAGTTTCTTACGGTCTCTCTTTCATCTTTTTGGTTTCACTTGCTTCAGAGGAAGTGCATGTATAGAACAGGAATCATCTTCCTGTGATTCATTTCTGGCTCCTGGTAGCTTAAAAGTAGATCTAGACAGAGCCTTATCTCTTTTTCTGAAATGTATTGTTACATTCTGGTCACTGGTATGTATGCAATTCTCAGCATTTCTGGGAACCCTGTTTTAGAATCCTTGTGACCTTAGAACACAATTATCTCAGTTACATGTTTATTTTATGTTGACGGTTGTGTTGCTAGCACCCAGAGTCACTTTAGCAAGATAGGTGGCCATATAAACTGAAGAAAATAAATCATCAGACAAATATATGTTATATTTTCTTTGAAGTATATTGAATATTTTACAGTAGTCACGAGAGCCAGTTTGGTACATTAGTTAAGGCAATCATCTTCAAACTTGGCAAGTTTAAGACTTGTGAACTTCAACTCCCAGAATTCCTGAACTAACATGACTGGAGGAGGAATTCTGGGAGTTGAAGTCCACAAGTCTTAAAGCTGTCAAGTTTGAAGACCCCTGAGAAGGCATCAGGCTAGAAACTGAGAGACTGTGAGTTCAAGTCCCGTTTTGGGCACAAAGCCTGCCCTTGAGCCAGTCTCTGTCTCTCGGCTCTAGGAAAGAGGCAATGCCAAACCATTTCTGAAAAACTGTGCCAAGAAAACTGCAGGGATGTTTCCAGACAGGAGTAAAACAAAAAAAATAAAAAACCCTGTAGTTATGTTTTCAGAAGACAACGTGCCTTGGGTATTTTTGATGCTGCCCTTGCTCAGAGTTGCCTCCTTCAGCTAAGTTTGACTTTGACTTCTAGAATAAACTTCATCCAGTATAGCTATTAGCTGTTGATTGAAGGATTTGACAGGTTGGAAAAAACACATTTGACAGGCATCTGTGGGGGGTGGGGCAGAGATTTTTTGGGCAATGAAAGATTGGCATTCTCTCTTCCTAAAAAAGAGGTTTAGATGATGTAGTTTAGTTGAAATCTGGATTTTAGTCTCCAGGAAGCCATGGGTTTGTCATCTTTTTATAACAGAAATTATTTATTTTATTTATTTATTAATGAGACTTGTATGCCACCCCATCTCCGAAGACTCGGGGCGGCTCACAACTAAAACAACAAGAACAATAAATAGTTAAAAAAGAATTAAACTAACAAGCCCCATTGAAATATAATTACCTAAATACATAATAAAAACCATAATAAAAACTGCCCCCCAAAGGGTCACAGCCCGGCTTGGTTAAATAACCAGGTCTTCAATTCACGGCGGAAGGCGCGGAGGTCAGGGGCCAGGCGGAGTCCCAGGGGGGGTTGGTTCCAGAGGTCAGGGGCTGTGATAGAATAGGCTCATTGTCGGGGGACCTCCAAATGGCATTGGCCAGCCGACGGGACCCCAAGGAGTCCTTGCCTATGTGATCGCACAGCGCGGTTAGTACTCAAAATTAACCTATTTAAATCACATAATCACATATGGCAGGGGTCTTCAGCCCCAGTCCAAGGACCAGTCTGTGGCATGCCAGCAACTGGGCTGCGCAAACAATACAGCATGCAAAACCATGTCCCCTCCGATCCACGGAAAAACCTTTCTCCATGGAACCGGTCCCTGATGCCCAAAAGATTAAGGGCTACTGACATATGGCATTGATCTCTTTTTCAAATGGATAACTTTATTAGGAAGAAATAAAATAAGTGCATTAACACTGAAATTTCAGACTCTTCCATATTGTTTATGCAAGAGAGAGGGACAAATAAACAAGACATACTTTGAAAGCAAAGAACATTTCACGGGGATCGTAAACTGGTGATTATCTATAATTTGACACAATTTTAAGATGTTGGTTCAGGATGTTCTTTGCATGAAAAGCCACAGGACATGAATGCATTTTAATGGGTACAGATATAGAGAACTCAGTGGGACATTCCCTCTCCCCCTCCAGTGAACACGTAGAAGTATTCCCAGAGTACAAGTGGCACTGCAGTTTTCTCTTGTGCTTCCTGGGAGCTGAAAGTTCATGGGCTCAGCTGCAAAAACCCAACAATTAGTTGTAATCCTGGATCACTTCAAATGCTCCATTGTAGAGGAGCCTTCAAGCACTAACTAGAACATATTGATTTACTGTAAGGTTAAGACCAGATGTAAAATAAAAACAGATATAGTGCTTGTTAAGACTGTGCATGGTTCCCAAATGGTCTGGAAGAATTGGTTCGGACTTGTATGAACATGCATTGCTCTGCTATGTGTTAAATTGGGCTGGCATTTTTTTCAACTTTTGCATGAATCTGGAGGGAAAAAATTGCCAAGGAATCAATATAATTCTTAAAGCAGTTATAACTTCTTTCAGGCTTAAGCCTGAAAATGGAAGAGCTGTTCTCATGAACAGCAGAGAGATACTATATGTGCCCAAGGTCAAAAGCATTTCTGAATTGTTTTCAAAGTTTGCACAGCCTTGTCTCATACTGTATATAAGTAAATTAGATAACTGCATGAAGGAAAATAACAATAAAAGGCCTTCTAATTGTTACCTAGTGATTGCATGGTATGTTCATTGGAGAAGATTATCTTATGGGAGGACAGAAGGAATATTTCAGCTCTAGAGTTGTTTTTCTCCCTTATGGAAAGCTATATTAAATATAATTTAAAGAAAATATAAAATATATTTGTTTGGTGACTTATTTTCTTCAGTTTATATGGCCACGTATCTTACTAAAGCGAGCCTGGGTAGTTAGCAACACAACCAGCAACACAAAATAAATATGTAACTAGAAGCTGGGATAAAACAACAGACAAACACAACACAACTAACATTTAGAGCCAGGCCAGGAAACCCAGGCCAACAGGATCAAGGTCAAGCTAGTGTTTGAGGAATGATATTCAGTGGTGGGATTCAAATTTTTTTTACTACCAGTTCTGTGAGCGTGGCTTGGTGGGCATGGCTTGGCTTGGCTTGGTGGGCATGACAGGGGAAGGTTACTGCAAAATCCCATTCTTTCCCCACCCCACTAACCTGCTTTCCAGTTCCTTTTTCCTGTGCAGGGCAACAAAAGAAGACCCAGCCAATCAGGTGGGACTCAGAAGGCAGAGAATAGATGGGGGCAGGGCCAGGCAGAGATGGTATTTGCCAGTTCTGGGAACTACTCAAAATTTCTGCTACCGGTTCTCCAGAACTGGTCAGAACCTGGTGAATATCACCTCTGATGATGTTCCACAGGGCAGGCGTAACAGCAGAAAAGGCTGTTCTTGGGTCTTGCCAAGATGGAACTCTTTAATAACAGGATCCATAAGCTGCCCCACAAAAAACCATGCCCCTTGCCATGAAAGATGTTATATGTGGGGTTGTCCTTAAGGCTATGTTTAACCTTCATAGAAATTTTAATCCCAAGGAAAAAGGAAAGAAATGTAAGAAAAAGAGTTGATAAAAGGGTTGAGGGAAGTTTCTTCCTAAGTGACCAAGGCTGAGGGTGGAAATTCAGGAAGTCCTTTTGCAGACTCATTCTTATGTCGCAGCCAGGACAAATGTGAAACCTTCATTGGCAGTAAAGAAACCTTCATATTGAAATATATCTCGGACTAATTTTGTTTTTGTTCCATGTTGATTTGCTCCGAAAACTAAACTGGACTAAATTATTAAAAGCCATTTGCATTTCTTTTAGTATTTTCTGGGGGGGTGGGGTGGAACCTAGTCTCTCACAGGCTCAAAGTGATTCAGAGCAGCAGAAGTAAATCACTTCTAAGTATTGCAAGATCGCACTCATCCAGCTGATCACATCTCTGAGGTATTATTGAACTAGCCAATCAATCACTCAAGTTTACAGAATTTTTGAAAACCTAGCAAGGATGAACTACCATAATTAACGAGCCAATTTTTCTTAATAGGAATGAAAATAAATATCGAACCACACATGTTCTGATCGAAGGCCAAATCACTGTCATTCTCGGTTAATACATTAAAAGCACTTAGTACAGCTATTTATGTTGTACTTAATGAATATTAGAGAGGTGATGAATCTTCAGGGATAGGCGAATACTCAGTTCAGAGAGAATGACACTAGAATGAGAGAATGGGTGGGCATGAAATTGAATAATGAGAATATAATCATATTTATCTGAAACCCTGACAGCCTTTCCTTGCATCTCATGTGCCCTTTAGTTAGATAAATGTACTTAATGATACCGTAAGCCAGAACATTTTGACAGTACAGATAGTCCTCGACTTACAACAGTTTGTTTAATGACGGTTAGAAGTTACAACGGGTTTGGAAAAAATTGACATGGCTGTTTTTCACACTTATGACCATTGCAGCAGCCCTGGGGTCATGTGATCAAATTTCAGATGCTTGGCAGCTGGTTTACATTTACAACAGTCGCATATCCTGGGGTCACACGATCACCTTCTGTGACCTTCTGACAAGCAAAGTCAGTGGGGAAGGCAGATTCACATAACAGCCATGTGTCAGCTTTGGAAACCATATTGAGATCCGATGCTCCCACGCTGCCACAATTGAGCCTGGGAAAGTGCGGGTGGGAATTTAGTGGAGTATATCTAGTTAGACATAATAACGTTCTTTTTCTGATTCAAGGTCAGGTCGTGTTGCACATAGTGAAAGGAAGTCTTAACTTGGGATGGATGGTGATTGGGCCATGTGATGTGATGATGGGTGCAGGGGATGGAATTGTAGTTTTTACTTGTTGTAAGGAAGTCCAGAACTTTCAGATTCGGGATTCCGCAGTTGTGCCAGTTACTCTCCAAATAAAAGGAACCTATGAGAGATGTCTGTATTGGAGTTATTGGGTGAAATGGAGGTTTGCTGGAATACTGATACCATGTTAGTATCTTAACAATTTCAGGGATTCACTTAACAACCATGGCAAGAAACATCCTAAAATGGGGCAAGGCTCATTTAACAAATGTTTCACTTAGTAACTGAAATTTTGGCCTCAATTGTGTTTGTAAACCGAGGATTATCTGTACATTCAAGCTTCTCAGTAACTCCTATCTTTTTCTTTCCATCTGTTTATGAAATCTGGGTCATGGCATAATTCTTTTCCTTTCTTTAACTGTACCCTGGCTGTGTGCTGCTTTTGAGTTTCACCTTCAGTAACCCCAATTACAAGTGGGAATTAAGTTTTTTAAAAAAAAAATTCATGGAGGAAGATCTAGAGTTCAGATTTTCCGCCTGGTCAGGAAAAACACTGCTGCCATGAGACCGTGCAAAAATCCAATCGTTTCCCACAGAGCAGAGAGAAGAGAAAAATGTTGGCTCAGACAAGTAATTTCATACAGCAGATGAGTCACGCCACGAAGGTTTGTTTATTTGTTTTTTTCATTTCAGCATGATCTCAGCAGCAATCTAATGAAATGCTTTGAAATAATAAAGGCTAACTTCTTTTTCTAATTATCTTTAAATAGTCTCCAAGTCTCATCTCCTTGCCTGCTATTGATTAAAAACAGCCTTATCCAAAGAGGAATGGAGAATTAGAAAGGATAACATTCTGCGTTCACTGGGGCTATATTTTGTGTGTGCATGTGTTTTTTTAAATCAAATCTGGACTTGCAGCCGTACAAACAGTTCAGGATGTATCCAACTTTTAAGAGCATTTGAAAACTGTTTGGTTTATTGTACAGTGTCCTGCCTACCCTGGAGCTCCCATAATAGATTCACCAGCCTGTGTTTTATAGTACTGCCAGTTTCAGCATCTTGTATTCATAAGACCAGCTGGAAACTGGCAATCTTATTCATTTTCCATGGAAGCCAAAATATTATTTAAATAACATATTTTGACCAACTTGGAATGAAATCTACCTACCAGTCCATCCATAGCTCTTCAACATTTTTGAACAAGCATTCAGAGACCATGGGTGATTGATAGACTTGTCATAGGTTCATTATATTGAACGCTTGCCTTTTATCTTCTACAGTTAGTTTGTGTTAAGTTTGCATGAAGAGTCAGACGCGAGGAGTTCCAGCAAAAGGCTTTATTAGTGACAACAGCTCGAATGGACCCGTCCGGGTAAGGCTACGGCTGCTTCTTATAGCCTGCAGCCGTAGCTGCTAGCCAATGGGAGTGCAGGGTTTCTTCCCGCACTATTTAAACCAATACCATTTGACATTTTACAAGACCAGTTCAAATAAACCAATAACATTTAAACCTACATACATAACACCCCTCCCCACTAGGTTCAGTCCATACCAAACCCCAACCTATCTAATGTATTCCTTTAAATAGGTGGGGCTCTTACGTGCGTTGAGACCTTCGTGGTTCAGAATCTTTATTGTTCTCACCCAGTGAGAGGGGAAATGTGTCTGCTGACATTTCCCTGTTAGGACTTCCTGTGAAAGAAGACCCTGTTAGACTGTTAGAATCTGGTCTCTCCTCCCAACCCATCTCCATTCCAATGTCAACACCCAAGTCAGGTAGTGATGTACAATCTTCCACTTCTAAGGATGGATCTAGGCATTGTGACAGGGTTCGGGATGGTTCCTGTCGTAATGACTCTACTTCTAAGGATGGATCTTGGCATTGTGACAGGGTTCGGGATGGTTCCTGTCGCAATGGCTCGTTACACATAGGGTTGATTCCTGTTTGCTGATATTCCTCCTGTTCCTCCCCTTCCCCCTAGAAGAGACATCAGATGAGGGACCTAGAGAGAGACAGGGGCGATGTTCCTGAGGGAACCGGGATCTAAGTTGGTCAATGTGCCTGCTCCAGAGGAGGCCATCCTCTGTTTGAACCCTGTAAGAAAGAGGGCCAGTGATGTGAGTTATTTCAGCAGGAATCCACAAAGGTTCACCTGTAAGGTTCCTAGCATAGACAGAATCTCCCACACTAAAAGAACGAACTTTGGAAGTGGAATCCAGTGGTGTATTGGGTGCATAAGTGGGATGAAGTCGGTCAAGGGAAGACCTAAGTTTCCTGCCCATTAACAACTCTGCTGGGGACAAGTTAGTTGATGGGCTAGGAGTGATGTGCTGAACACTAAGAAGCTTTTCAAGCTTCTCAGTGATGTCCCCGGACCCAGCTGCTGAAGCTTTTCTTTGGTAAAGCGTACCATACGTTCAGCCCGGCCGTTGGCGAAGGGTGCCCAGGGGCTGTGAGGGCATGTCTGATGCCCTGTTGAGCTAGAAAGGATTCAAAAATGTTAGACGTGAATTGAGGGCCATTGTCAGAGACAAGGACATCTGGTAACCCATGGGTTACAAAGAGCTTTCTGAGCTGCTTGATAACAGCCTCAGTAGTAATAGAAGTCATGAGAATAACCTCTAGCCATTTGGAGTATGCATCTACAATTACTAGAAACGTGTGCCCTCTTGTAGGGCCTGCAAAATCAATGTGGATTCTAGACCATGGGCCCCTAGGACATTCCCATTCCTGTGTGGGGGCGTGAGGTGGGGCAGGCCTGACTACCTGGCAATTGGGACAAGAGGCAACCCAGTTTTCAACCATTTTGTCAATACCTGGCCACCATACATAACTCCTGGCCAAACCTTTCATCCTTACAATCCCAGGATGACCCTCATGTAACATTTCCAAAACCTCCCTTTGCAGTTTTGCAGGAATAACCACCCTGTTACCCCACAAAATACATCCTCTTAATACAGATAATTCAGTTTGCCTGGATTTGAAAGGTTGGGCAAAGTGAGGTAGATCTTGAAGAGGCCAACCTTTCTTAATCCAGCCCATAACAGGTGCCAACACAGCATCTTTGGCAGATTCTCTGGCAATCTCAGCAGCATGGACTGGAAGCTTAGCAACGGTCTCCAGGAAAAAGGTGTGAGTCTCAAGTTCAAAGTCCTCCTTGTGGCAAGGTAGTGGGCAACGACTCAGTGCATCAGCATGTCCAATGTCCTTGCCAGGCCTGTGAATCAGTTTGTAGGAGTAGGCTGCAAGAAATTCAGTCCACCTCAGCATTCTTGGTGACAGGATAATAGGTGTAGGTTTGTCTCCTGCCACGATGCCAAGCAAAGGTTTGTGATCTGTAACAATGGTGAATGACCTGCCATACAGATATTCATGAAATTTCTTAACAGCTGCAACAACTGCTAAGGCCTCCTTGTCCAATTGGCTGTAGTTCCTCTCTGCTTTGGACAGCGGCGAGAGTAAATGCAATTGGGGCTTCCCGGCCATTGGGAAGCCTGTGGCTCAAAACCCCTCCCACTCCAAAAGGGATGCATCACAAGTCAGAACAACAGGCAAATTCTCAGAGAATTGAATCAACACAGCATCAGACGTGATTAGTCTCTTAATACTGTTAAATGCTGACTGTTCCTTCCCCCCAGATCCAAGCAGCCTTCTTATCAAGTAAACGATGTAAGGGTTCAGCAATAGATGCTTTGTGAGGTAGAAACATGTGGTAAAAGTTAATAAGGCCAAGGAAGGCTTGCAGATCTGACTTGCAACGAGGTTTAGGGGCTTCCTTGATCGCTTTAACCTTGGCATCAGTGGGGTGGATGCCCTGTTTATCAATCATGTACCCCAGGAACTCAACTCTGTCTGTTTTGAGAGTGCATTTGTCTTCCTTGACTTTCAAACCTGCTTTTCTGAATCTGGTAAGGACTTCTCTGAGTCTCTCTTGAAGCTGAGTGTCATTCTCAGCAGAGATTAACACATCATCAAAATAAGGCACTACCCCTGGCAGTCCTTGCAACATTCTTTCCATAAGACTTTGAAAAATGCCAGGTGCCACGCTTACTCCAAATTGTAGTCTTTTACATTTGAAGGCACCTCTATGAGTCACAATTGTTTGTGCCTCTGCAGTGGCATCATCAACTGTTAATTGTTGATATGCCTGAGCTAAGTCCAGTTTAGCAAATACTGTACCCCTGCCAAGGGAATGGAGCAGATGATGCACAACAGGTACAGGGTATGCGCTCTGCTGCAGCGCATGGTTAAGTGTCCCCTTGTAGTCACCACAGATTCTCACTGACCCATCAGCCTTGACTGGTGTGACTATGGGTGTTTCCCATCTGGAGTGGTCAGTAGGTTCCAAAACCCCTTGGGCGATGAGCTTATCTAATTGTGCATCAATTTTTCCTTTAAAGCAAATGGAACCCTCCTGGGCTTTAAACGAATTGGGGCACCTTGGGGTCTAAACTGAAAGCAATAGGGGTCCCCATATACTTGCCCAGTCCTTCGCTGAAGACCTCTGGAAACTCAGACTTCAAGGACTCTTCCCAGTCAGAACTCCTCACGTGATGGATGCCAGTCACCTCGATGCCAAGTGGCTTGAACCACTCAAGTCCCAGCAAACTTGGGCGATCCTTGTCCACGATGGTCAGTGGCAAACGTTTGGTGTGGCCTTTAAACTGCACGTTGAATTCCCTCGCTCCAACTACTGGAATCTTGTTCCCTTGGTAGTCTTTGAGGGTCAGTGCTTGCTTCTGGAAATGCTTTTTCTGAATTTTGGGAAAGAGTCTGTGGATAGTGTCCCATGACACCATAGATAAATAAGAGCCTGAGTCCACTTCCATGTGGCACGGTCTCCCTTCAATAAACACCTTCACATGTACTTTTCTGCTATTTAAATGTGAAGAATGACCAATGGTTATTGTTTGGTGAGTTTCACTCTTGCCATTTGCTTTTAAATTTCGCCCCATTTTTCCAATTAAATTGTTGGGCTTAAAATCTTCCTCAGGAAATTTCTTCCTAAATGGTGGAGTTCTGGATGATTTGCAGACTCTGGCTATATGACCCCGTTTCTCACAACGTAGGCAAATGGAGTCAAAGAACTTGCATTCAGTGCGGGGTGGCCCCCACATCCTCTGCAATAGAATCCTTGCCTGTTTTTCTCAGAGTCTTTTCTTTTCTTCTCCATTCTGAGCTTAAAAATCCCCTCTTCTTCCTCACTGCTATCCGAATCAGAGTCTATTTGTTTGCAATGAGTTGTTGAGGATTTTTCCCCATCAGAATGGCTTGAGGCCTGGCTCGAGGCCTTGTTAATCTTTTCATGGCGCAGCTGAGGACTTGGTGGCTTCTGCTGAAACAGCCTCTTCAATAGCCTCTTTAAGGGTGATTTTTGGTTTCATTAACAGTTTGCTTTGTAAGATCTTATCTTTAAGGCCCAAAACAAACCGATCACGCATGGCCTCTTCTACGTTGGTAAAGTCACAAGCACCCCCAATGTCCCTTAAGCTTGCCATGAAGTCATTAACACTCTCGCTATCCCCTTGATCCCGACGGTAAAATTCGTGTCTCTTAATGAGGCACGATACTTGTGGGGCGTAATGGGCTCTTAAAAGTCTTTCTAATTCGGGCCATTCCATTACCTTCAATTCCGCTGCTCCCGCCAACGCCTTCGCCATTTTGAAGACTGCCGGACCGCAGTGTGTGAGAAAGACCGCCCTCTTCCGTCTCTCGGGATGCCGGCGAGATCGTTCCCTTCCAGGAACATGTGGAACCGGTCTGCATACGATTCCCAGTCTTCCGTCGCCGGATCGAACGGTGCTGGGGGTGTTCAGCGCAGCCATCTCACTCTGTTGCTTGTTCGTCGCGTCGTCTTCTCTTCAGGGAAATCCCACCTTCGTCGCCAGTGTTAAGTTTGCATGAAGAGTCAGACGCGAGGAGTTCCAGCAAAAGGCTTTATTAGTGACAACAGCTCGAATGGACCCGTCCGGGTAAGGCTACGGCTGCTTCTTATAGCCTGCAGCCGTAGCTGCTAGCCAGTGGGAGTGCAGGGTTTCTTCCCGCACTATTTAAACCAATACCATTTGACATTTTACAAGACCAGTTCAAATAAACCAATAACATTTAAACCTACATACATAACAGTTTGTGTGACAATGTGGTTGCCCTATGAAAGAATGGATGGAGGCTTATAGAAAGTCTGCAAGTTGTAACTTTCACCGGGAAACATTCTTGTTCATGTGTAGAAGGACAGGAAGCATGCTAATGACACATTCTTTCTAAGGAACAGAAGTTCATAGGTCAGTGATGGCTAACCTTTTCTAAGTTGCATGCCAAAAGTGCATGCACGCTCATGCGCTCGCATGCCTGCACCCATGATGCAATGTGCACATAACTCCCTCCACCCTCTGCACATGTGCACACAACTCCCTGTGCATGTGAACCCCCACATGCCTGCACATGCGCATGCAATTCCCGCATGCCACACACATCTCCCATGCACGCATCTCCCCCTGCGCATGCATGGCAGATACCCGATAATCAGCTGGCTGGTGGGGGGAGTGCACGCATGCTTAGTGGGGCTCTTCCAGGAGACTTCTTGCAAACCACTTCTGGCACGCATGCCATAGGTTTGCCATCACGGTCATAGGTGTTTTACCATGACTTGAAACTGATCCCTAACATTCAACTATTTCTTCTTCCCTCATATTGAGCAGAAGGTAGGTGATGATTAGTACTTACTAAATAGGACCATGCATAGTCTGTACCAGACATTTCAGCCCACTGCTGATATAGACAAGCTTAACAGCGCAAGAAGTTGTTCCAGTGCATTAACCTTTACATGCACTGTTTTGCTCAAGTTGGCAGTTCCCTATCAACACAAATAGCAATATGATTCCAGTTGCTTACATTCCAACATGTAATTCCAATCACCGTGAAAGACATTTGAATGTTAGAAATGTGCTGACTTCTGTGGGAGTTTTCCAGACATGTGTAAGGTTCATAGTCTAGCCATAATGTTTCAGAAAACCTATAGTATAATTATGATTTCTGAATTGAAATCATAATTAGGAAACAAGAACTTCAGTAATGGAATTCCCACTAAAATTAGTGCAATGGGGACTTCATAATCTTTTGCTCTCTTCACTTACGTTAATACTGGATGTCCTCCATAAAGCATGAGATGGAACCAGGAATAACAAAATAAAGGACTTCGGAAGTCTTTTAAGTCAACCCCCTGCTCAGGCAGAAAACCCTATATCATTTCAAACAAATGGCATTTGATCTCTTCTTTAAAAGAGTGTTGGATTATTTAATAATATTTACTGAAAAAATCATCTTAGTTTTATTGATTATAGTAAAAATATTGTCCTGATATAATCTGACAAACCTAGCCACTACTACTGATTTTATTTTATGTCGTCTATCTTTAATGCATCCAAAAAATGATATTGAACACAAAAATGCTGTAGAATTCAAATTTTCTTTCTGAAGAATTTCAGGACCCTTCTATCTTCTATGGGAAATATATGTCATTGATATGAGATATTCTATTTTATTTTCATGTTGTTGAACTTCGGTCTGAGCTGAGGCTCACCCATTCTCCAGTTTTTCATTCATAGATACAGTAAATTACATTCACCTTTGTTTATCAAGATTGCTTCCACCTCACGCCACTGTATTCTTACATGTCATTCTCCAATTTTTCATTCATAGATACAGTAAATTACATTCACCTTTGTTTATCAAGATTGCTTCCACCTCACGCCACTGTATTCTTACATGTCATTACTTCTTTATCATAATAAGAAATCTTATGGTACAAAGTGTAGCTTTAACTCTCCTCCTAATCTAGTGTCATGGTCATGGATGAGTTGCCCATGTTTTTCAGCAGGATAAAGTCTGTAAGCAGCTATAAGGATATTGCCAAGTTTCCTGGCTGTTGTTATCATTTTTCCAATTCAAAGCTATTGAAAACAGGAGAACAATGAATTTTTCTTTGGCCTACAAGATACTTTGTGCAAAGTACGTCAACTACCTTATTGCTGTATTTATTATTCCTATTTTATAGATATGAGAATTGAGACTTAGCTACCTAGAATTTCCTGATAATATTTCCTCTCTTTGACTAAAAAAACATTATTAGTGTTTGATAAGGTATCTCTGTAAAAGTCCTGACACATTGTAATCTGAAGATTTGTTGACACTCTCCACTATGCAAAATTCTAAAAGGAAATATGCCATAGGTCAACCGTAGCCAGGAACAGAGATATTTAACTAGCAACATCTGTCCTTGGCTTTACCTTTATGTTTTCTTAGGCGAAGAAAATTTATATTATGTATGTTTCCAGCAAAAGCTTAAAAATATTCATTTATGGTTCTAAGATTCACTGAGTCCAAAGACAATTGAATGGAAGGCCATGTTTCATTAACATCTGCACAGGTACAATAAAAGGTGACTTTCATAATGATTTCTTTGTGTCAAATGAAAATGGTTGTAGGTTCTAGGAAAAGAATAGGGATTCTTAAGCTGGCTGACCCAATTACCCCTTTTGCGGTCTCCAATAATGTCCCAAAAAACCAGATTCTGTTATTTAACATGCGCAGATCAGGAGTGGCAGTCCCAGACTGAAACTTTCACTCACATAGAATTACATTGTGCTTCATTAGCCCCAGGTTAGAACCTCTGTCCTAGAACCTACAAAACTTTCTGCAGCCATCTTAGAATTAATAGTGCACCGCTTTTGGTGAGATGGGCATCTATGTAAGTTTGATTAATAAATCAATAAAAAGATCACAATGGTGAAAGGTCCATTTAAAGTCAAGTCCCCCTGCTTGCTTTAGGAATCCAAATTGGAACAACCCAAAAGCTGTCCAGTTCAGTACATTCAGTAAAGGAATCTTGTCTTCTTATAACTTACATTGATTGTTACCAGACTTGCACACAAGGATGATCTTCCATAGAACAAAGTAAGGCGTGTTAATGCTCAGTATTTCTCCACTCTATGTACAGCCAGCTCTTTCAGACTCTCATCTTAGGACTTGGTTTCTACATCCCCGCTTATCCTCATTGCTATCTTTGAACCATTTCAATTTCTTCTTCACTGTAATAGCCAAAATTGGGAATAGATGGGGCTGACCATAACAGTGGAATAATTTCTTCCCATGATTTGAAATGTACATTCTTTTGCTATACCGGTAATCAGAAAAAAAAATGTGTGCCCCTGCCACACTATTAGCTCATAGTCCATTGGAATTGGGTGACCAATGATTTTAAATTAATAATAATACATTTGTAATTCATTATTGTTCCAAGTTCTTTTTTCAAAATGCCATTTCCAAGCCAGTCTTCTTAACATGTTCAATTTGTTGTAGAAATCAAAGGAAGAGAGAAATATGACAGGCTAGGTAATAGGCTTCAACGAGATGGGCTAATATGGCATAATCATTTTAGAACAGGGGTCACCAACCTTTTGGACCTCAGGGACCACCAAACTCATAATTTTAAATCCCGAGGACCACTAATATGAATTTTGACTGATGGTGGCTTGCTGACATAGGTGGGAGAGAGAGGGAGAAAGAGAGAGAGAGATATCTGATCTAACCTCTTTCTTTCCTTCCCTCCTTCCTTCCTTCCTTCCCTCTCTCTCTCTCTCTCGCACACACACAGACACAGACACACACATAGACACACACACACACAAACATACAGAGGTAGGGGTGGGATTCAAATTTCTTAACAGGTTCTGTGGGCATGGCCTAATTTGTGGGTGTGGCTTGGTGGTCATGTGACTGGCAGGGCATGGCTTGTATGTAAATATTATAAATATTTATGTAAATATTGAATTTTTTATAAAAAAGAGCAACTTTTATCCAAAATCAGGTAAAGCAGGCAGGCAGATTGAGTTGTTCACAGAATCACAGAATCATTCAGAGATCTATCTATCTGCCAGCGGCTACCTGAGTCTGTCACATAAAATTTGTTTGCAAGCAAACTCATAAAATTTGCTAGCAAGCAGACTCACAAAATTATCTCACAACACACCATGTATGTAAATATTGAATTTTTTATAAAAAAAAGAGAGCAATTTTTACCCAAAATCAGGCAAAGCAGGCAGGCAGATTGAGTTGCTCACAGAATCACACATTCATTCAGAGATCTATCTATCTGCCATTGGCTACCTGAGTCTGTCACATAAAATTTGCTTGCAGTGAGTCTGCACTGAATAATAGAAATCCTAAGGAAGGTTAGGCTCTGCTTAAAAGCAGAGCCGAAGATCTAAAGATTAGCTAGAAAGCAAGAAATCCAACAATTTCCTGCTTTCTAGCTAATTTAAATCTCCCATCAGCAGTACAGCTGATGGCTGGGGGAAAAAAAGGAAAAATAGCAACTTAGCAGGCAAGTTTGCCAGGTAAGGAGTGAGTGGACGGGGAGGGTTCACGTGGGCTATGTGGGCGGTGCAGCCTTGTGTTCCCATGCAGCCTGGATTAATTGCTTTGCGGGGGTGCTCTGAGGGTGACATTTCTCTGCAGACCACCAAAATTTTCTCATGGACCACCAGTGGGCCATGGTGTTTTAGAACATGTCTCTTGAAAATTGTAACAGCAGCTAACAGTGCCTAGCTGACCTTAACTGACTCGAAAAAAGTCTAAGCAGGGGCATATCTGCTTAGTACTTGCATGAGAAAGCACCAGAAAATATCAGAGCTGTAGGCAAGACTTAGAAGTTTCTGAAAAGGAAATTCCAGAATAAGGCAATGACAAGATGCTTTTGTAATTTTGCCATGAAAATTACAGAGATGTAGCCATGAAATTACCATGAATCGAGTTTGATTTGATGAAATAATTGCCTTTTTTACTGCGAAAAGCAACTGATACTTGCTTTAATGAAGAAATTTGCACGGTGGAGGGAATGCAATTTGTTTCGTTGAAGCAAAGAGACAAAGCATATTACCTCAGAAAAGCAATATAGTTGGCCCCAAACCTCTCTGCACCACTGCTGTCGGAGAAACTTCCTAGCTTTGAAGTCATACCAGATAT
This sequence comes from Naja naja, assembly GCA_009733165.1. Lineage (NCBI taxonomy): Eukaryota > Metazoa > Chordata > Lepidosauria > Squamata > Elapidae > Naja > Naja naja. The sequence goes on from CM019148.1 coordinate 99,607,180, forward strand.
GTTGAGGGGCTACAAGGCTCATTTGTAATGTGGCGTGACCTATAGAATATGCCATAACTTTCAGCGCTTTTGATGAAACTGTCTAGACTGACAGGACTTTAGCTAGCAGTTCTGGAGAAAAGTCCTCTTAGCCTTGTTCTGCTGAAAAAAAAATCCTACTCATCTTTTGCAAGAGTGAAAAAGCTCTGCTGAATGAGGCCAAGAGAACCTCTGAAGCAGATCAGAGTGAAGCAAGCAACTGTCTCTCCTTTACTACAAGAAAGAAAGAGACCATATTTCTTTGCAAAGCAGTTTTGAGGATGGGTGCATCAAACCTTCCCTCAAGCAAGCACCCCTTTGAAGTTTTTCATAGCTTTACTCTTTACTTCTATAAACACATCTCTTTCATCCATATTTTTTGACAAATTTCCTACAGAAGACGAAGACCTTTTATGGTGAGATTTAATATTTGTTGTCTAACTGAAAATTATTTAATTACATCTTTTCAGGATTATCAATTTTAATCAGGCAAAAGCCTATTGTTGTCCTTCAACTCTTTCCCTGGTACTAATCCACTATATTTTCAAAGAGCTGAGGTGTGATAAACATGTCTAGAGGCACAAACTAGTTCTGGCAGAGACTCATTTATAGAAAGCATATGAAGTAGGACAAATCTTAACAATAATCTTTTGAAGACTGTGATAATGAACTAATGTTTTTTCCACATCACAGATTCCAATACTTTGAAACAATTTTAAAATGTTCACTTTTTATTTATCAAACAGCATACTGTAATGATTGTGAGCTGAAATCAGTCAGTGCATTAAACTTGAAGAGGTAGGAAAACAGGAAACAAAGACCAATAAATCTCAGTGTCTATAGTCATCTACACTCAGTTATGTTAGATACCTTTATTCTTCTCCTTCAGAATTTCTACTGATCACCCTACATTCATTTTTCCTCATATGCTGTTGCAGTTTTCCATAACTCTAACAGATTCCCTCAAATGCCAGCATTAAGTCAATGTTTGAACATTCCTCCAGGTAATCAGGTAATCAGAAGCAACAAACAAGCAAGCAAGCATATAATTTAAAGTTTTAAGAGGAAAATGAAATTGATAACCTAATCATAATTTCTGGATTGACCTAGTGATTTTTGACCCTTGAGATTATGACCCTTTTCTATGCTCTTTCAAGGAAGGGAATGATGTAGCTTAACCTTACAGGATTGATTTGAAGATCAGAGCAGCATGAAGTTGCTGGATCTGTGATAATAAACAATTTAAATAAGGAATGACATCTATTACAATAATGAAACCTTTCTAAATTAGAACATGCAGCTGCCACATTATGAAGAACAGATTTAAAAGCACTTTAAGTCTTGCAGAAAGTTGACACTTCAACCTAATGTTAGATTTACTTAGCTAAGCTAAATGTGTAACCAGCAAACAATGGTTCTCAGAAAAGGCTTGTGAATAGTTAAATGGGTACTGTATGTGTTATGTATGTAGGTTTGAATGTTATTGGTTTATTTTGAATTGTTCTTGTAAAATGTCAAATGGGATTGGTTTAAATAGTGCGGGAAAAACCCTGCACTCTGATTGGCTGGCAACTACGGCTGCTGGCTATAAGAAGCAGCCGTAGCCCAGCCAAGTCGGGTCCATTCGAGCTGTAGTCACTAAATAAACTCTTCACTGAAGCTCTTCACGTCTGACTCTTCATGCAAACATAACACTGGCGACGAGGGTGGGATTCCCCTGAAGAAGAGACGACGTGGAAGACAAGCAGAAGAGTGAGATGGCTGCACTGAACACCCCCCAGCCCCGTTCGATTCGGTGGCGGAAGACTGGGAATCGTATGCGAATCGCTTCCAGATGTATTTAGAAGGAAACGACCTCGCCGATATCCCCGAGAAGCGGAAGAGGGCGGTATTTCTCATGCACTGTGGTCCGGCAGTCTTCAAGATGGTGAAGGCATTGGCAGGAGCTGCAGACTTGAAGGTAATGGAATGGCCTGATTTAGAAAAGCTTTTAAGAGCCCATTATGCCCCAGAAGTATCATGCCTCATTAAGAGACACGAGTTTTACCGTCGGGATCAAGGGGAAAGTAAAAATGTTAATGACTTCATGGCAAGTTTAAGGGACATTGGGGGTGCTTGTGAGTTTACCAACTTAGAAGAGGCCATGCATGATCGGTTTGTTCTAGGCCTTAAGATAAGGTCTTACAGAGCAAATTACTAATGAAACCTAAGATCATGTTTAAGGAGGCCATAGAGGAAGCTGTTTCAGCGGAAGCAACCAAGTCCTCAGCAGCAGCCATGAAGAAAATTAACAAGGCCTCAAGCCATTCTGATGTGGAAAAGTCCACAACAACCCATTGCGAGCAAATAGACTCTGATTCAGACTTTAGTGAGGTGGAGGAAGGAATTTTTAGACTCAGAATGGAGAAGAAAAGGAAGGACCTTGGAAAAAAGAGGCAAGAATTTTATTGCAGAGGCTGTGGGGGCACCCCGCACTGAATGCAAGTTTTTAGACACCATTTGCCTACGTTGTGAGAAAAGAGGTCACCTAGCAAGAGTCTGCAAATCATCCAGAACTCCACCTAGTAGGAAGAAATTCCCTGAGAAGGAATTCAAGCCCAACAATTTCAGTGAGAAAATGGGGCAACTCAGAAACAAATGGAAAGAATGAAACTCATCAAACAATCACCATTGGTCATTCTTCACCCTTGAGAAGCAGAAAAGTACATGTGAAGGTATTCATTGAAGGAAGGCCTTGCCAAATGGAAGTGGACTCAGGCTCATATTTATCTATGGTGTCATGGGACACTATTCACAGGCTACTTCCCAACATTCAGAAAAAGCATTTCCAGAAGCAAGCACTGACTCTTAAAGACTACCAAGGGAACAAGATTCCAGTAGTTGGAACAAGAGAATTCAACGTGAAGTTTAAAGGCCACACCAAATGTTTGCCCCTGACCATCATGGACAAGGATCGCCAAGCTTGCTGGGACTTGAGTGGTTCAAGCCACTAGGCATCGAGGTGACTGGCATCAATCACGTGAGCAACTCTGAATGGGAGGAGGCCTTGAAGTCTGAGTTTCCAGAGGTCTTCAGCGAGGATTGGGCGTATATAGGGACCCTATCACTTTCAACCTAGATCCCAAGTGCCCCAATTCGTTTAAAGCCCAGAAGGGTCCCATTTGCTTTAAAGGAAAAATTGATGCACAATAGACAAATTAATAGCTCAAGCGGTTTTAGAGCCCACTGACCACTCCAGATGGGAGACACCCATATTCACACCAGTCAAGACTGATGGGTCAGTAAGAATCTGTGGAGACCATAAGGGGACACTGAACCATGCTGCAGCAGGTGCATATCCAGTTCCAGTGGTGCATCATCTGTTACATTCACTTGGCAGGGGTACAGTCTTTGCCAAATTGGATTTGGCCCAGGCATATCAACAGTTGATGATGCCACTGCAGAGGCCCAAACCATTGTGACTCATAGAGGTGCTTCAAATGTAAAGGTTACAATTTGGAGTAAGCGTGGCACCATGCATCTTTCAAAGCCTTATGGAAAGAATGCTCCAAGGACTGCCAGGGTACCTTACTTTGATGATGTGTTAATCTCTGCTGAAAATGACACTCAATTACAAGAGAGACTCAGAGAAGTCCTTACCAGATTCAAAAGCGGGTTAAAAGTCAAGGAAGAAAAATGTACTCTTAGAACTGACAAGGTTGTGTTCTTGGGCTACATGATTGACAAGCATGGCATATTCCAAATGGCTAGAGGTACTTCCCATGGCATCCACCACAACTGATGCTCATCAAGCAGTTCAGAAAACTTTTGCCTTGCGGGTTACCTGATGTTCTTGTCTCTGACAATGGCCCTCAATTTACATCCAACCTCTTTGAATCCTATTTAGGGTATCAGGGTATCAGACATGCCCTGACTGCCCCTGGGCACCAACCATTGTGGCGGGTGAGCAGCATGATGCGTTTACCAAGGAGAAGCTTCAGCAGCTGGGTCTTGGGGACATCACTGAGAAAGTTGAAAAACTTCTTAGTGTTCAGCACATCACTCCTAACCCATCTAATAACTTATCCCCAGCAGAGTTGTTGATGGGTAGGAAACT
>CM019148.1:100212293-100396530 GCA_009733165.1 Naja naja
TAGAGTTAAATTGGCACTGAGAACTCCTCTTCACATTATAGCCTGGCTATAGGGGTGGGCTGCTGGGGGTTTGCACGGGTTCGGGAGAGTCCCTAGCTAAGATTCTGTGCAGTTTGGAGAACTTCCAAATCCCACTCTTGGCTGGCCCCACCCATCCTGCCCCACCTGTCCCAGGAGTCCCCACACAGCCCATTTTGGATGCGGAGGCTCAGGGAAGGCAAAAAACAGCCCCCCCCAGGAGTTCGGGAAGGCCAGAAATGGGCCCGTTTCCAGATTCCAGAGAGCCTCTGAAGCCCTCCCAGAGGCTCGGGGAAAGCCTCCGGGGAGGGCAAAAACACCACCCCTGTGGTGCCGGAGGCCAACTAGGCCATGTCCACCATGGCCACGCCCATCCAGCAACCAGGCAGAGAACCTGTTGCTAAAATTTTTGAAGCCCACCCCTGCTTGGCTACCTGGTATGGAAGAAAAAAAACATCACAAGGAATTTCTCTCTTTCCTCCAGGTAGGGATGTCCAAACTTGGCGACTGTGATCTATCGAGATCGGACCCTTCTGCGGTTTACTGTTTTTTTTAAATTGCTTTTAAATTTTTTATCAATGTAATTTTTTATATTTTTTACTGTGAGCTGCCTGGAGTCCTTTGGGAGTTGGGCGGCATATAAGTCTAACTAACTAACTAACTAACAAACAAACAAACAAACAAATAAATAAATAAGACTTGTGAATTTCCAAATTTTTCCATCTTTATAGAAGTGACTGGCTTGTAGAGATGAAGAAACAGCAGCAAGGAGATGACATCTTTTCTCAGAATCCTTGTGACAGACTGTCCAGAAGGGGTCTGTGGGGTGGTCCCAAAATGCAAGAAGGTACGCAAATCTTATTGCCACCACCCCTATTTAAAAGACATTGATTGCATGGGTGTGGCTGCCATCTTGACTTTTTTGACTCCCTGTGGGAGATAACAGTAGGAACCTCCAATTTCTATGACAATAAAAGCTGTGCATCAACTTTCTTATTTTTCTTCTCTTCTTTTTGTATTGTATCTTTTGAGTTAAGCTAAAAAGCAGGGAGGATCTGCTTATTACCATCATCTAAGTCATTCTAAAATTGGAGTGCAGTGGCTCACATGGTTAGGATTCTGGCTTGACAATCAGCAAGCCCACGTTCAAGACCCGAGTGCTGCTGCATGATGGAGTGAGCTCCTGTGATTTGCTCCAGCTGGCTGAGCTAGCAGTTCGAAAGCAAGCAACTCTGAGTAGATAGGTGAGTACCACTTTGGTGGGCATTTTAATGGGGACATGAAAGGATCCCCCAATTGGGCATCCCCCCTGGAAGTGCCTCCATACTTCCAATATGAGAGTGAGCCAGTCACTCTAGAAACCATTTAGGCTGAAAAAGAACAAATACAAACTAGAATTATTTTTTTAAAAAAGCTTACTCGTGTTCAGAAAAATGATCATGGGGGTGTCATTAAAGATCAGCTGAGATTTTTGCTCCTCTCCATGAAAAATAATTGAAATAAGCAAATTTGCCAGATTATTATAGATATACTGGATGTTGCAGGATTTTGTTCTTCTAGCATAGAATATGCACTTAATCCTGCAGGTGTAGGCAGCCATATTTGCCCCTACATTAAAATCTGAAGCATTTTATTTTGATCCTACTGACTCAATATCCTTTATAACTAAATTTAAAATTCAATGCAAGACTAATTGACCAAGTATGTTGGATTCGGTTACAACCATGTTGTTAGTGAATCAACAACCTTATAGGAGATGTGGAGTAGACTTAGTGCTACAGTTGGTGCACAGCTGAAATATAAATCATTGCAATAACAGGAACAGACCTGATACATAACTATACACAAGCTTTTCAAAAGTTCATCCACGCTCACATCATTAGTCCTAGCAAGCTGCCTGGATGAAGATGATTGGTTAAGTTGTAGTTACAGACGAAAGCCTCATTGAAGTCTGGCATCATAGTTATGTTAATTTTATTTGTCTAAACCAGCCATATTATTCAACCCAAGGAGGTGGGGATAGGTGTATACATCATCTATGCATAATTTTTTGTCCAGTCTCTGAATAAAGAGATATGAGGCTAAAGCAGCCACCAAAAGAAAGAAATCCAGTTATAATATTGCTATTACTCTCAAAGTTTTTTTTTCTGTCACCATTGACAAAGTTCAGTTGGGTCACCAAAGGGGCAGAGTGAAATTTACTCATCATATCTAGCAAGTCACCATATTGTTGTTGTTTAAGCTATATTTAAAATAAATCAACCCATGAGGAATTGGCTGACCAACCCCTGAACAGCATCCAGGATACAGGCCAAAATGGAAGCTAACCAGCAAAACCCAGCTGCTTGTAGTTTGCTAGCTTGTCTAGTGCCAAATGATGGATAAATGACTTGCTCATGGTGGGCAGCAAGTTTGGCATGGCTTGTTGGATAAACACATTGTAGGTCTAGATCAGGAGTGTCAAACCGCAGTGTCACGTGACGTATCACAACTTTCTCCCCCTTCTCTAAACTGGGCATGGGCATGGCCAGTGTGTGACACATCTGGCCTACAGGCTGCGAGTTTGACAGCCTTGGTCTAGATATTCAGCTCACAAAGGGTGATGGGTACAATTCATTCTCTACTGAAGTTTTGTGGTAGAGAATATGGGGCTATGAGTGGACTTTTTGATGAGGTGTACTATTTTCTGAATAAATGTATTGAACATTAAGGCCTTGAAGTTTGTAAATAATTATGATTACAAAGCAGCCAATTCTGCTGAATTGTTATAGGCTTTAAGAATGCCCCATTTAGAGATGAATTCCTTATAACAACTGAATCAATGGCTAGAAAATGTCCTGAACTAGCATCTTTTGAAGGTGCAGGTTATAGTTTTTAGCCTTCCGTACAAATTAACATCTCCATACACAAAAAGTAGTACATCAAAATGAAAAATTCAGCCAGGCATTCATATAGTCTATTTTAGAGGGGGGAGGGGGGAGAATGATCTTTTTATATAGGGAACATATGGCTCATGCTTTTCAAAGAAAGCAACCAGATCTGTAGCCTGGAGTGATAAAAAGAAGCTTTATCCTTTAATTCTCTTGTTTGTACAGAGGCCAGTTCAAGTCTGATCCTGATTAATGCTAATGTTTTGGTTTTGATTATGAAATTAATCCATTACAGAATTATAGATCTTTATACTATAGTCAATCTCACTGCCAATAAAAGATAGAAATTACCTTTTCCAACTTGGAGATTTCAATTCATTTCCACAACATTCCTCATTAAAAAAAAGCAACACAACACATTACAAATCCATCGCTTGCATCCTGCAGCACCACAGGAGGCTTGCTCGTGTGCCTGAACTCTCTTGATCACTGCAAAAGTGCTTGCTGAAACCAGCAAAATGTGAGCAAATCACAATTGACTGTAACTACAATTACCAATCTGCAGCGGCAGTTTCATTGCTTACAATAGCACAATGCTCCTGAACAACAAACGGATTGGTTCAAGTTTATTTCGAAAGGAACCCATGCCACACTTATCAACAGATGTCATTCATGGTGCATCCATCAAAACGATGGTGTTTATGGAACAAGAAATTTAAAACCAACATTTGTGTTAGAGCAGTAATGGAAAGTGGCTCCTTTATTTCAGCAGCTGAGGTTGGTTTATCAGGCAATGAGTTCAAACCTAGCCAGGTTTGCAGAAACATCCTATTTAAAAATTTAAACACTGAAATATACGTATCCTAGATGATGTGTGTAGGCACACCACCTAGGATGAAATGTGTATTCTTTATAACCAAAAACTTTTTTTAAATGAAAAGTTTTGGCTCCCTCCCCCTTATTTCTGCTACTCTTAATGTTCTACAAAGAATATAAACTTATAAAGCAATAATACTAGTCTCGAAATTTTATATCTATACACATACATATATAACTCTCTCTCTCTCTCTCTCTCCCTCCCTCCCTCCCTCCCTCCCTCTCTCTCTATCTATGGAGGGGGGGAGAGAGAGAGCTTCAATAAGATTTAACACTGCCAATGCCAGCACAATAAATGCAGCATCCATTTACAGTTATTTACAATGTTCTACATTATGAAAATGACATTATTTTACAGCTAAATAAACTTCCCTTGTCAGAAATCATACTGCTTGTATCAGGCCTATATTCAAAAACAGCAAATAAAGTGGTTTGCTCATCTAGAGAGGATGTTGTGGGATTCCATACTGTACAAGGCATATACAAAAAGAGGAGAAGGTCAAAGAACATCTGGCAGACCTAGAAGAAGATGGAGAGACAACATCATAATGGTTGAGGCTGCCAGAAAAGCAAGAGTCAGAACTTTGTATCTCCTCAACACCCAAAGAGGAGGAAGAGGAGGAGGAGGAGGCTTGTATCCTGAATTAAGAAATTGATTATGACCCAATTAAGCTTGACAAAGTCTTTATTAAAGCTAAGCGGTATTCCATAGACCCTAGAGCCTAGGGCTACAAGAACTGGGTTGCTCAAATCTGAGGGACGTCTAAGTAGTTGACCATGAGAGGACCTTAATGCCGTTTCTTCCACCTCTCCTATGAGGAAATCATCACAAGCTCTCAGGTCCACTGGAAGCTATTGTAGCTTTCAGTTTTGTGTGAATCACAAATCATGTGTTAACTTTACTTGTACTTAATCCAAACAAATCAGATCAAAAACATAATTTAAACAGGCTTCTTTGAAAATATTGTAACTCACATTAAGAATTTCTCCTGGTTTGGTCAACCTAAAATAACTTCTCCAAGTGTTGGCTTGCACTGTCTTCCTGTTAGCTATGTCTGGATCTCATGCATGTAATGGTAAACTACAGCTCAACATCTTTATGTTGGGTACATAATTTGGACATATCCCTACCAGGAACAAATACAAATTAAACCTTAAATCACAACACAAAAGATACATACTGTTATGTTTTCTAACAGAAACATCTCACTGTATCCCAATTGTTTTAATGTCTTACAAAATAAATGTATTTGGAATTCAGGTTTCTTATGCATTGTCTTACAGACTTTTATTATAACCATTCCCAACTAAAACAGGACTGGAGAATATAGACATATATTTTCCAAGCAGCTTAAATGAATTTTAAATATGCACTCCGTCAAAATAAAACAAACAACAACAAAAAAACACCCACTGGCATAGATTTCATATAGTATAATCCTCACCCAATCGATGAGGGTTTTAACATATTTCCATGGGTTTAAATATGAAAAGAGCCCCTGGGAAACCGAAGCCTGATTAGTTTTCCCTTTTTAGTGCAGCCTGCAGAGTGTAAAACACAGCACATCAGAATTGAATTTGTCATCTCCAGACCTCACAGGAATTTTAGGAACTAAATAGTTAGGAAGCCATTCTGGTCCTTCTTGTTGCTTTAATCATAGTAGAAGTTTCAATTTAAACATTCAGGAAATCTCCCTTATTTAAAGCAATCAACTCACTGCTGAAAGGAGTCTGGCTTTAACTGTGTTTAATTTTTTGGCATCAGGCAGAAGTTGATTGGTTACAGCTAGTGCATGAAAAGATTCAACCCTATTCCCCCTCTTCTACTTAATCTTTTAAAATTCCAAAGTGTTGCTGCATCATTTCTTACTGAGACCTGCATAGACTTCCAATAATGACAAATCAGCAAGTAACTCAAAGCCCCAGCTGGAAAATAGGCACAATACTGGAAAGTATAAGGAAAATCCCACCATAAAGGAGCCTTGAAGCCAGAGATCATTTGCCTGTTTAAAAAAAAAACAAGCATGGAGCTCAGGTTTGCTTGCTTGTTAAAAACCACGATACCTGGTTTTACAAAAGTGTATTTGCCTGTGGTATCACAATATCAGAGAAGCTGAACACTTTTGCAACTTGAGCCCAAGTTTGGAGCCTGCCAGCTCACTTGACGGGATGTAAGACTGATAAGACTGGACAAAATGGTGACCAGATAATAGGCAAGGAATTGGACTCGCTGGTCTTCCTAACACTTGTACAAATGCACTATTTGCATTATGAAATGCAAACGGTTGGCAATGGGTTTTGATCTTCTCCCTGGGTAGAGCGGAGCGATGGAGAAGAGATTATCAGATAAAGTTATTCCAGAGAGGCTTCAGGAAATGCATTGTTTATGTTTTTTGTGTATACTTAAAGGAAAATGTTTAATTGCGAGTGCAGGTCTACAGAGGGAATTGCTTCGTTGACTGACAGTAGGGGAAAAGAAAAGATCACTTGCCAAAACTCAGCTGGAAAACGAGTGAAATCCATCCTCCTGCCAAACAGCCTTAGATAACAGGACAGCCAGATTTTTGTTCCTCTCCAGCTGATTTCTTATTAAAAGCAATTGGCAACATTTTCAAATGTTTTAATGTTTGCTGATAACTAAGAATGTTATAAAGTACAACACACATACAATTACAAAATCAGCTTTGCAAGGCCAAGTTTTAAGAATGAAAACTGATTTGCAAATGGTTTGGAATATAAGAAATGCTAATGTGAGGTCAAATAGAAGGCTAGTACTTTAGTAGTGATTTCGTCTGTTGTATGTCTACATTACAGATATTTTTCAGCCCTTTTATTCTAAGAATCTGCTTAGGGCAAGGAAAGATCTTCCTGTTCTGGCAGGCAATTTGGGTAGCTAGATAAAGATTTACTTCCCTTTATCATATTTTTCAATGTTTCCACTGTTTTAAAATAGATTCCATGCATTCTAAACCTCTTGGCTGGATGACCTAGCCTGAGAGATATGCCTATATGTAATTCACCATTGATTTCCTGTATCAGTCAGAATGGAAGAAAAACTGAATGGCAACCCAAGAATGTTAGTAGGCTTTCCTAATCTGGATTAGGCGTCCAGTGAAATCTCCTTTGCTTTGAAACAACAGGGAAGAAGTTGCAACCTTCCCCCCCCCCCAAAAGGATCTACAACAGCTGTGGGCAAATACGGCCCATGGGCCGGATCTGGCCCATTCGGCTGTTCTATCCAGCCCGTGGAGCTGAAAGAGCGGAGGGTTCTCTTGCTGTCCCAGAAGGCTACGTGAAGTAATCTAACTTTGAATTTATATTAGTTCACACAAACACTCCATCCATGCTTTTGTTCTGGCCCTCCGGTCCAGTTTAAGAACCCATTGTGGTCCTCGAGTCAAAAAGTTTGCCCACCCCTGATCTACAACCATTATACAGGTGAAACTCAAAAAATTAGAATATTGTGCAAAAGTTCATTTATTTCAGTAATGCAACTTAAAAGGTGAAACTAATATATGAGATAGACTCATTACATGCAAAGCAAGATAGTTCAAGCCGTGATTTGTCATATTTGTGATGATTATGGCTTGCAGCTCATGAAAACCCCAAATCCACAATCTCAGAAAATTAGAATATTGTGAAAAGGTGCAATATTCTAGGCTCAAAGTGCCCCACTCTAATCAGCTAACTAAGCCATAACATCTGCAAAGGGTTCCTGAGCCTTTAAATGGTCTCTCAGTCTGGTTCAGTAGGAATCACAATCATGGGAAAGACTGCTGACCTGACAGTTGTGCAGAAAACCATCATTGACACCCTCCATAAGGAGGGAAAGCCTCAAAAGGTAATTGCAAAAGAAGTTGGATTTTCCCAAAGTGCTGTATCAAAGCACATTAATAGAAAATGATGTGGAAGGGAAAAGTGTGGAAGAAAAAGGTGCACAAGCAGCAGGGATGACCACAGCCTGGAGAGGATTGTCAGGAAAATCACAGCTTGAACTATCTTGCTTTGCATGTAATGAGTCTACCTCATATATTAGTTTCACCTTTTAAGTTGCATTACTGAAATAAATGAACTTTTGCACGATATTCTAATTTTTCGAGTTTCACCTGTACATCCTTTTCAAGATGCAGGACAAACCAATTGGTGGTATAATCAAATGCTTTCTGCCTGCCTTGTGCCAATGTTTCCATCAGTTTATGAAGATGGAGAGAGGCTGTTTAGTGTTTAACTTCTTCTCCCTCTTCATACTTTGAGGAAGTGAAGAACTTTGTATTTCCCAGGATTACATGCAAACAAATAAAGGAATAGTTGATCAGCATTTTCCTGCTCATCCGAAAACCTGGTTGTTGGGTTTTTTTTTTCCTTGATTGTTTTGGAGAAAGAAAAGACTTTGTTCCCTTAAATACTGAGTTTAAAAGCATAGAATTGGAAAGGTTCATTAAAGCCATATTCAACTGCTTGTTTAGTGCCAGGATCTAAATTAAAGCAACCCAGACAGCTGACTGCTTAATTTCCATTTCAACCCTTGCTTAGAAGGAGAATCCAGCAACTCTTGGGGTAGTTGGTTTTACTATCAAACTTTATGTAACTTAAATCCATTATCTAGTGTCCTGTACCCTGGACTAAAAGAAAGCACGTCTTCATATGTAATTCCTATTCAGCTTCCAGATATTTGAACATTACTATCAAAGCGTACCTCAAGTTTTCTCTTCTCAAGGTTAGGCATTCCCACTTCCTTCAATTTCCTACAATCAAAATAAAATCATAATAATCAGACAGCTGATTTCTGTCTGCAAAACAAGAGCCCAGATCTTTGTAGTACAGGGCTCTTAAACTCCTGGCCCAGATGCATCATGCGCTGGTCACGCCCACGTGCAGTTTAGTGAAGGGGGGGAAAGTCCTGATATATCACATGATGCCGCTGTGATGACGTGAGTTTGATGTCCCTGTTGTAGTATTTGTTCTAGTTTAAAACCTATGTTTCTTCTTTCCTCCTTTCCCACACCCTAACAGTCTCTTGGTTTTCTATTTTCCAGGCTTGGTGCTAAATATTGATGTTATTTACATTTCTACCCTCAGGACTCTCCCTACAAACCAGATTTGAAACAACCCACAAAGGAAAATCAAGAACTTTTGATAAGTAATTTATTATAGGAAAGCTAAAGCCAGTAAGAAATCAGCATCTGCTACATCTCCAATGGAAGTTCCATTTACAGACTTTTAAAGTTTACATTCTTAGGCTACTTTCTTCCACCTGTACAATATAACTACTTTACAGACTGTCTGTTGCGTGGGTTGCTCCCTTGCGTCTGGGTTCCAAGTAATACACCCATAGCAAACAAAACTCCGAAGCAGGTAGATTCCTCAAAAAATGATTTTATTTGATATATCATATTGGCACAGTTCTGGTGAAAACTGACTCTGAAGGCTTCCGCAGTTTACACCTAATTAAAAGTAAAAGTTTTTCTCTTCCCCCAAACAATCAATCACATGATTCAATCAGGTTGCCATCCATTTGCCTGGTAATGTCACTCCTATCTCTGACCAGGTATGAGAATGTCCTTGGTTCCCAAGAGAAAGTATTTTATTGTGGCTACAAAACCCCAGCTATCTCTATTCCTCCTTCCCTATCCCTCAGCCCCAGTATGGCAACACTAAAGCTTCAAAATGGCTTCAGTCAGGTCAGCTTCAGGGTTGACACCTTGTTTTAAACTATTTGCTTCTGAACTGAAAACTAGCTTCCATGTTCCTTTTTCCTTCATTTTCCCATATTTCCAAAGAAACCTGATTATTCTTCTCCCATCCTTTTACATGGCAAATATGGGTGTGTTTACTTAATACACTTCTCTCTGGATGTCTGTAGATGAACCCTTCCTCTCCTTCTTAGGGGAAACTGTATGGTAGAGAAATCTAGACAAAAAAGTATTTCCACTTATTAGAGTGGAGGCTACCATGGAGAATCCAGCATGATTCCCCTGGCCAGACAGTTTTTCCTTGATCAAAACAACTCTTTCCAAGTATGATCAAAGGGAAAAAATATGAGGTAGGAGACTATCTATCGAATTTAGAATTGGGAAGAGAGGAATGGTTATTTCCCAGAAGTTTGTCCCCTGACCCCTTTGTCCAAAACTCTGATGGATCAATTTTCCTGAATGATGTAATACCTACTACTGCCTCCTGGTTGTCTAAATGTGAGTTCCTTTCCCCTCAGAGGCAAAAATAGTTATTGTATTGTGGATGGATTGCAAGTCGGGTTAAGAGTCTTGAGTTTGTGTGGGCCTAGCACATGAATGTGTTTTCTGCTATTTCTCAGGATTTTTTTATATCTGGATGCCCCTTCCATTGAATTAGACATCCCAGTTGTTCTTGCAGTGGGAATCCAAACTAGATTTTACCTTAAATTGTTCTTGTCAGACTGGAGGGGAGTTGGATGTAGGAATACAAGTTGCATGGAAAGCAGTCAAGGTCCAGAAGGGAACAGGATAAAACCAACTATATTTTCATCATAGGTGGGAGTTGAAGAGAAAAGTTAACTGAGCATCAATTTTCTTGAAGCATGGAACTTAGCAGAAAGCCAGATCCCAGCAGAAATGGGAAAGTCATCTTGCCAATGACAGTCAGCAGCTTGCTTGTAGGAAGTCTTGACAAGATCCAGCTGTTGTTTGAAAAGTTGGTATGGTGCCTAAATGCAAAACCTCAAGAAGGATGGAGAGTCTGGCAACAGGTGGGGATGGTAGCCATATGAGGCCTGAAATGCTGAAATGTGAGTAGAAGAATGAACTAAATAATAATCCAAACTTGGTAAGCTTTCAATTTGCCCATGAAATTAGTACAATTGTCTATGAAAGGACAGTTGTTTTCCAGAAGAGGGACTGTCCATTTTAGCTTCTCCAATCTCCCCAGAAATGATCTTTGGGGAATTCCCTGATATCCATTCATACTGACTGTTGAAGGATTTAAATCCACCGGACTCCATCATACAAATCAGGCAAGGAATGAAGGAATCTCAGTTTAGTTGTAGGGTGCTATACTGCAGCTGGCACTTGCTGACTTGGTTCATCGGTTGTATAGGATGGCTCACTGGTGGCTTTAAAAAGTTATTCTGAATTGCCGCCTGGATCTAATGTTGCAGCTCTTCAGCCTATTGCTGAAGAAAAGTATTAGCAGGCAAGGCCAGGCCAAGTATACACAATGATTTTGTCTCCTTTGATCAAACTTTGAGGCCTTGGGGGTGCAGGCTGCTAAATGCCTAGCACTTAAGTTCCAGCTGCCTGCAATTATTGCAGGCTCGAATCCCACCAGGCTCAAGGTTGACTCAGCCTTCCATCCTCTCAGGATAGGTAAATTGAGGACCCAAGATTGTTGGGGGCAATAAAGCTGACTTTGTAAAATTGCTGCTTAGTAATAAGCAGGCATATACAATGGAATGAAGGCTATTGCTGAGCACATTGGGTTGTATCCCAAAAATTGTAAGCCGCCCTGAGTCTTCGGAGAAGGGCGGCATATAAATGTAATTAAAAAAAAGAAGAAGGAGGAGGATGCCCCTTCATGTGTGTATCATGTAAAAGTAGTATAAGATAGCTTTTGAAGCCATAAGGTCAGGCAATTCTTTTTAATATTATGTCAAGTATACTCAATCCTGAGCACAATGCTGTGCTATGGGTATAGCAAACCCTGAAAAGGAGGCCAATGGGCATAAAAACAGAAGGAAGGAAAGTAGGGACATGGTACTCAATTCATGATTTGGAAATCAGACACAGAAGGTTGAGGTACTGTTCATGTTGGATACATTTATCTACAGCTGAAGAACTATGAATTTGGGATGTCCCAGAAAGATTTGTGTTTGTCAGATGGTAACTTCTGGTGCAACTTATTGGACTATTTTTGAGATTGACAGGAGTCTTAAACCACCTTAAACTACTATTGTTCAGGAATCTGTGGTTCAAAAAAATGAAGTTCTGGTCAAGCTTAAAGTAGCTCTCCAGATTTTGATCTCAAGAGATCTTAAGAGCTCAAGACTCATATTTTGTCTTCCTAAAGTTTCAGTTCTATATTATTAATTTGTCCTGATTGACTTTATTTTGCTTGAGCTGTTAGAATGTTTATTTGTTTGAGATGTTGGCGGAAAACCAGAGTAGTTTTCTGCAAATAATAATAATAATAATAATAATAATAATAATTCTGTATTATTATTATTAGTATTAGTATTAGTATTATTATTAACTACCATGGGACTTCCAAATACAGACTGACAAAGTTTTGGAACACAATACCTCGGATATCACGATTGTGGAGAAGAAAAAAGTGTGCATCATCGACATTGCCATACCTGGTGACAACAGAATCGATGAGAAACAACTTGAAAAAGTCACCAGATATCAGGACTTGAGAATCGAACTGCAGAGACTCTGGCATAACCCAGTGCAGGTGGTTCCACTAGTACTCGGCACACTGGGTGCTGTGCCTAAAGACCTAGGCAAGCACTTAAAAACAATTGGCGCTGACAAGATCACCATTGGTCAGCTGCAGAAGGCCACCTTACTGGGATCTGCTTGCATAATCCGCTGATACATCACGCAGTCCTAAACACTTGGGAAGGGTTCGACTAGTGATTTGTGATAGGAAACACAGCATGGTTATCTCGTTTGCTGTGTATATTGTCATTTTTGTGTATAATAATAATAATAATAATAAAAATGGATGGTCTTGCTTTGTTATTCTGTAATATTCAGTTACAACTTAAGCCGCACTTACTTTAATAGAAAAGTTGTTTAGAGGCAATGAAGTAATTCACAAGCAAAATAGTTTGAGATCAAGACTCTTCAGGTGAGCAGACTCACATTGAATAGTTTTGCTGTTTAGTTCTGGTTTATGTGGAGGTTGTACAACCATAATGATTACATGTTGTGCTTTTTATGACAAGAAAACTGGTATAGAGTTATTCAGTGCATAATATCAAAAGGGAAGCCATCTTAGAATGGAGTTGTTGGAGGCATTTCAATCAGCTGCCCATCTGCCCCTCCCATAGGGGTGCCCTGGGAATTTTATTTCTGGAATGTTTTTCTTTTTAATGCCCACCCAGATTGGTTCTTTTTCAAACTCAAAACTTCATTTTGCTGCCTTCTCCCACCATCTCATATTTGGCCCCATTCTGGTCATTTTTAAGAGAGTTGTCCTGTTGATGGGCAGATGTAAAGACAGAAGAGTATGACAGAGTCTCAAGCACAGCTATATAATTTATTTCCATCTTTATGTTGAGTTGGAAAGAATAAAAATGTTCTTCCATGCCACATTTTTCTTGCTGCAGTTACTTGTATCATTAACCATTTTTAGGTAAGTTCAGTTGCTTTGGGCCTTCTCATCTACTGTAGATTCCCAGGTGTGATCACAGACCAGAGAACTTTTCCAACCACTTTCTTATCCACTACATTTTTTTAAAATTCAGGACATGTATAAAATTATTAATTCTAAAGAAATCAAAACAATGATAATACAAATTCTCCACAAGGTTATTTCCACAGCACATACATAATTATTCACTGCTCTTTTTAAAGATTTTTGATTTGTTTGGTAGACCCATTAGTGCAATTGCAGACATTGTTGTGTAAATAGAAAGGTATTTATTTAGAGATGCCTGTAAGCATTTTGTACATAAGGTTCCCAGACCAGAATACGTTGCAGGATGCTTATCTGGATTGAAAGAATGAAACATCTGAAGACACTTACCCTAAAGGGGTACTTAGGCTTAGTTGATATCTAAGCATTTTTAAGTGACAGGGTTCACCAATAATTTCAGTTTAAATCTGTATATTCCCCTATCCGTGTTAATGGAAGGAGTAATCTGGCCCCTAAATTTACATGTCCAGTATTTCCTATTCTTTCACCAGCTTTCCTATTAATGGTTAGAAAGTTCTCTACACTTCTCAGCTGTATTATTTGTTTACTTGCTGATTTCTTCAGTTCTTAAATTGCCACAATCAAAAGACTAGTGGCAGAACACAATACAATTCAATCTACACCATCTTTGGTAAATACATTTAAAATGTCCACAGTGAATAACAACAAATATAACAACAACAACAACAACAACAATAACAACAATAACAATAATCACTAAGTACCACCAATTACACATACACACACAGAGAAAAATAACAAAATATTGGGATTTGCAGATTGAAGTTGAACGCTTTTAGAAAAATAAATCTGCTGTTATACCAGTTGTGATTGGACCCTTGGAATGATGGCTAAAGGACTTCATTAATATCTGGCAACACTGAATTTATCAGACTTGAGCGCCCTACTTTTACAAATAACTACTCTGCTTGGAAGTGCCTATATTCTTAGGCACTACCTTAATAATTCTCATGTCCTTGGTTAGGACTTGAATTGTTTCCACCAGTCTTAGACTGTGAATTTAACTGCAGATTACCCATAAATAATTTCCATCAGTTACTTTCAAAAGGCAGCATTATTGGAACACTTTGCATCCTGCAATGATACCTTTAACACCCTAAAACAACAACATATAACTTGAGAAGGACTGGATAAGTGGATAAAAATGCCAAATCCAGTCTAAACGTATGCCCAATAGTGTAACTAACCAGCCATAATAATAATATCACATATATTATTCCAATACACTATGACATCCTTGATTCTTCTAAGAAACTTGATGCATATGAAGGCCAACATCAGCTAAAAACTATGCGCACATGTGTATATTTATATTTAAAATCATCATAATAAAATCCAGTATTTTTTCATTGTAAGTTAGTTTCTGCACATGCCCAGAAATACACATACATACAATGTCATAATGGTAAGAATAATATTATGGAATGAGCTGTTTGCTATTAAAGAATATTATACATTTTACATTCATTTATCAGCCAATACTATTTTTAATACTGTATCTGTCATATTCCAAAACTTATATATCATTCATTAAATAATGAATTTAAGATGTTTATATGGGCTACAGTTCATGAATCAGAGTTACATAAACAAGCTTGGGTACAAATGTGAACTCTCAAATCACTGCAGTACATTTTAGTGCAAACAAAATAATTCCATTGGAAAATCATAAATGGCATATTATCCCAATAAAATTAGTACAGAGAGACAGAAATTGACGTACATCGGTCTGTAGAAGGGATTGTATATGAGTTGTGTCTTCTTTAATATAAATGTTATTTAAAAAGAGAATATAGTTTTTTTAAAAGTTAAAACTGTAAAATATTGGTTCTATTTTTGGTAGAACAGAATGATCCACTCAATGTGCTTTCAAAATATTCTGGTTGTGGGTAGTCAGGATCAACAGATCTTCTTTATTATCAAATGCCATACTTTTAACAGAGCTGTTCAGACAGATAGCTTTGCAGAGATAAATGTATTGATTATAAATTCCTGAGCAAAAATAATTTTATTATACTTTGCAAAACATGCACAAAACAACAACAATATAATCTAGCAATTAAAAGGAACAATAAAGAGTAAAAAGAGAATAGGGATAGAAATATAAATCGAAGCACAGAATGACTTCTGACTTCTTTCAAGAGTATAAAGAATGCTTACTTTTGACTTTTCTTTTAAGACTCTAAGTTATAATAAAAAGTTCATCTACCCCCAAAAAAGAAAAGAGAGAAATGTTTTCCCCTTTTTAAATTTTAAAGTCATCAAAATCATATGTTAAAATTTATTTTTCTCCATCATGTGGGGTGGGTGAAGGTTGATAGGACAATGTGACGCATTGTGTTCTTCAAGAAATAGTCAGTGGCCCATACTGACAGTAGCTAAGCTGGTATTGATCAAGATTTCTTTTCTGAGATCTTCATCAACTCCATCCAGTTCTATCCTGCCTATCAGCCCACCAATTCTTTCTTCCTACATTTATTTTGTGACTTGATTCTTATTCATTCTTCCCACACGACCAAATCACAATACACTTCATTCACAGTGGCCACTCATTCTTTATTTCAATCCACATTCATTCAACAGATTCATCCTTGATTCTATGTCTTGTCTTACAGCACAAATTTTGTAAGTACTCCATTTGTGCTGAACTAGGCTTATTTTTTATCTTTCTGACATCCTCATCTCTCTTCAACTTGCATTCCATCTAATGAACTTGGTAGAAGCATGCTCTATACACAGCTGTTTTTGTTTCCTGAAACAAACAATCATTAACTACTCTTGATTTAAAAATCTAAGAATGTGATGGGTGGGTGCATTGTATACAAAATTAAGAGACTGTATATTAAAAAACAAACCCTGTAGTGTTGAAAAGATGGGAAGATTTGAGGTTCAAATACAATAGACATTTTCCATTGCTTTTTTGTGGGGGGGGGGGGGGAGAGAAAGTCTTCATGATTTTAAGTAATTAGATTTCACTTTTTCTGGCTTCATAATAAACTAATCCTGTTGCATAGTTTCTAATCGTGGTAAATTGGTCCACTTACCAGAATAGAATAGAATAGAATAGAATAGAATAGAATAGAATAGAATAGAATAGAATAGAACAGAATAGAACAGAATAGAATAGAATAGAATAGAATAGAACAGAATAACAGAGTTGGAAGGGACCTTGAAGATCTTCTAGTCCAACCCCCTGCTCAGGCAGGAAATCCTATACCATTTCAGATAAATGGTTGTCAAAACTCTTCTGAAAAACTTCCAGTGTTGGAACAGTTACAACTTCTGGAGGCAAATCATTCCACTGATGTATTGTTCTGTCAGGAAATTTTTCCTTAGTTCTAAGTTGCTTCTCTCCTTCATTAGTTTCCACCCATTGCTTCTTGTCCTGCCCTCAGGTGCTTTGGAGAATAGCTTGACTCCCTCTTCTTTGTGGCAGCCCCTGAGATACTGGAACACTGCTATCATGTCAACCCTAGTCCTACTTTTCATCAAACTAGACATACCCAGTTTCTGCAATCCTTCTTCAAATGCTTTAGCTTCCAGTCCCCTAATCATCTTTGTTGCTCTATACCATAGTATACATCTCTACTATATAATAGTAATAATAATAATAATAATAATAATAATAATAATAATAATAATAATTCTATACTATTATGTTGTTCTATACTACCATATAAAGGTACCAATAAAGGAGAATATGTGTAGCTCAGGGTTGAAATAAGGGGTCCCTGGAGACCCCCAAGGTCCCCTCATGTTATAAAGGGGTGTATGTGCGTGTGTGTGTATGTGTGTGTGTAATCCTGAAATACTCATTATTATATTTCAGAAGAACATGTTAAAGATCTATCTCTTTACTGATGCTCTTTCTGGGCCTATAGGATCTTCCATTTTAAATCCTTATATTTTAGGTTAATTTTTTTAAAATTCCTTATCATTTTCACTGAAATATTTTAATTTTATTTTCTTACTTTGATGTTTTCCCTTCTTTAAAATGCCTTTACAGGACAAATATAGAACAAATGAAAAAGTAGGTACATACAATTGTTATATGGCTAATAATTCTGTTAGGCTCACAATTTAAAATCAATTTACTTTTTTTTTTAGTTTTAAAAACAAACTTTATTTACAAATATTAAGAAAAACATACAAATTTTAAAAAACTATTAAAAAGCAAACATCATTAATTACATTTTATCTCGAAGTGGAGTGATCCTGATACACAATTTAATCAAAGTCTGGCACGTCTTCCTTGACATTCATATACTTATCTACCAAAAAGCGCAAAGTAACACAATAATATTCTATTTTTATGTTGTAATATAACTTTTTTTTTTAATTACATTTATATGCCGCCCTTCTCCTAAGACTCAGGGCATCTTACAATTTCTGGGATACAACCCAATGCGCTCAGCCTTCATTCCATTGTATATGCCTGCTTATTACTAAGCGGCATTTTTACAAGGTCAGCTAATTGCCCCCAACAATCTTGGGTCCTCAATTTACCTACCCCGAGAGGATGGAAGGCTGAGTCAACCTTGAGCCTGGTGGGATTTGAGCCTACAATAATTGTAGGCAGCTGGATCTTAAGAGCAGGCATTTAACAGCCTGAGCTACCAAGGCTCTATTGAAATAGATACTTCATTCTTCATATTAAATAGACATATCATCATACTAAACGACTAGCAAATTTCTAATCTTATCTTAAATATATAACTAACTGGTTAAATATTACTTTCATAGTATGTATCAAATATAACATAGAACTATAATTATTGCAAACTAGAGGTTATATAGAAGTAAGTAAAAGAAAACTTCATACCATTAAATAACACGATACCATTAACTATTTCTTATAAACTTTACCATTTATAGCTCGTTACAATCTGTCTCCTTTGTTCTTTTATACTAACTAGTTTTGGATTTCCCCTTTTGATCTGCCCAATTGTACCATTTGTTCCATATCTTAAAATAATCTATGTCCTCTTTTCCGTTGATTTTTAATGTAAGCCTCTCCATCTGGGCACATTCATAGGTTTTTTGTATAACTACTTGAATTGGGGATACCTCTGAGTCCTTCCAGTATTGTGCGAGTGCAATTCTTGCCACTGTTAGTAGATGTATCAGTAAATATCTCATATCAACGGGGAACTCCCCTCTTCTCAACCCTAACAAGAACAGTTCTGGTTTCAGGTCCAGCCCACATTCTATGATCTCTTCGATCCATTCTTTAATTTTCAGCCAGTACTTCTTTACTTTTGGACAGGTCCACCATGAATGAAAGTAAGTTCCGAATTACTTTTTACATTTCCAACAATTTGGATTAGCCGACATGAATATTTTAGCCAGTCTGGAAGGTGCCAGATGCCACCTGTACATCATTTTGTACAAATTTTCCTTGTGTGCAACTGATTTGGTTTGTGTAAGATTTTTATTCCAAATTTCTTCCTACTCGTCCAAGTTTATGCTATGACCAATTTTTTTTCCCCAGGCTAACATGTTAGCCATGTTAGCCTAAAATCAATTTACTTAATGCCCTGCCTTTTAACCAGTAGCCTTAAGAAATATTTTGTAATTCTTCAACATTTGAACTATGTAGATTATGCCCCTGTGATGGTTTGTATCATGAACCACAAGGACCGTGTATTTAATTCTTTAAAATTTGGGATTTAAATTTCTTCATCACAAGGCATCAAAATATATATGAGCCAATATTCTCAACTTTTGTAACACTTAGAGGAAAACATATTAATTTTACACAATGGACATAAAATGCTGCCTAAATGTCATTTATGTGACGTTCTCATTAATTTAGGCTCAAATATACTTCACAGAAAAGCTAGAATCTCATGCCCTTTAACCTAATGGTAGTATTCTACAGCAGTGCTAACAATCTTATATTGTCATTTACAACTGATAGGCTTAACTGATAGATGTCTCATTTATATATATAAAGATTGAAAATCCATCAACTGTTTGGGGTTTTGTGGAACTGCCTGTTTTTATTGTTTCTGCTTTCCCCACTGGATCCAACATTGTCAGGATGCCTTCTATCCAAAAATGTTCTCTTGCCTTCTCTGTGACAATGCCTGTCCTGGAGAGCAACATCTCTCCAGAAGTTCAGAAAATCTTAAACTTGCTTTTCATAAGGCATTGAAGATTTGCCACCCAGGCCTTTGGAACAGGAATTTGGCAAGCTTTATTGGTTAATACTGTTTTAAAAAAATTGGGATAATTGCTTTGATCTCAGATATTGAGTTTAGATTGTTGCTTTTTTTAACCTTGTACATCACTTAGAGTCATGAGATGAGCATCCATATACCTCATTTAAATAATCTTTTCACCCACACATATATACAAACTTTTGTAAAACTTCTGTGAATGTTTGAAATTGGTCTTAATTGGACTTAGAAAGATTTGATCAGGGAAAGAATGGATCCGAAGTTACCCAGATTAATGGACTCATCTGTGCGAAATAAATCCTCTTTTTCTTTGCCCCAGTCTTTGTACTAAAGGATTTTAATAATAAAATCAAAGATGCAGCAAAAGTGGCAAATAGAAAAGAGCTGGCAGGCAGGCAGAGAAGGTTAAAAAAGAAACATTTATTTCAAATTGAAGTTTTAATTTGATCACCTGTGCAATATAATTTTTCACTCCTTCTACAACTTTGAATAATATTGTTAAAGTAAAACAAAGGTTTTTTTATTTGTTTAAAAGAAAATTATATGTTTATCTGCAAACTCTTAAAACTGGAGTCTAAGGTTTTGGTGATTTGTTTCACATGTTAGAAATTAAACAATTGGGTTTTTTAAATAAAAATCTGCACAGAATATTTGGGAATTGTCTGAACAGAAATGTATATATTGATATATACATATCAAAGCTCCAAAATATATTGTGCTAAGAATTCCTTGCAGAATTGTGAATATTGATTATATTAGAGAATTGCACAGAATACATGCACTGTTTTCAAACTTATAAGAAAAAGCCAAGTTGAATATAAACTTGAAAAAACTGACACATTTTTCCTTTTCTTTAGTGATATTTAGAACTATCTACTTGATAACTGAACAGCAGTCATACTTTCATTATAATTTTTCATATTATAAAAATGAAAATCTCATATTAAAATAAACCAATGTATTAGTTTTGAATTCCAGAGAAGAAGTTATAATACTCTGCTATGCAAAAATAAGAACATAAAGGGCAGATAAAAGGCTAAAACATTTAAAATCAGATAATAAATATGGAGTGGAGTCTACCAAAAATCATTCCTGATTCATATCTAAAACCCACCTTTTCATTTAAAATTTCTTAAGGTGGCTTTTGGATTTTACAGATTACTGTCAGTTAGTTGAAACAAACATTTCTTGCTCACAAAATAGCTGCATAACACGAGAAACAGATTTTCTGAGCCGAGCGCTGCTGGTACATGAGATCTAGTTGCTCCAAGTTTGCTCTTCACTTTGCACAAAAACAATAACATATTTGAATCTTGCCATTTGCGAAACAAGCAATTTCAGTCTTTGACAACAACTTCCATAATTGAATCGGGACTTAATCTGGCTTCGCAATCACTCTGAAATGTTTGCAAGCTACTGAATATAATTACTCGATGTCCTGGCAATACTGTCATTTAATCTACTGATCACATTAGTTCTGAAGCATTAAGTTTACGTGTTCTTTAAATAATAAGACATTGGAATGTTGAAGGGAAATGACCCTACTAATGCTAAACACAGCTCCAAATGACTTGCCTAACCATTCCAGTTACGAAGTAAGAAGAATCACAGAGTGAATCTGTAGCAAAGGGGAATGATTTAAGCATCTCTGCCAGACCCCCTTCTTCAAAGAGTTCCACATGAAAGATAATTATGACTGGCTGCTAAAAGTCAGGCTGAACTTCTTGATGTACCTTGGTTGATTTAGCTTGGGACTTTCTAATGCTTCTGCCAACAGTTCCTTCATTTTAAATCTAAGAAATCTAAGAAAGGAAGTTGCTAGTTCTGACCCAGTTCCAGAAACAGATATAGGGCTTAACAAATCTTGTGCCAGTCTTGAAGTACAATCTTGCCCATGTCACTTTGCAATCTTGCACATGTAGAATGTTTAAATGAGAAATTCTCTGCAATGACAATGACTAGATATAAAGAGATGCTTATTGGGAGCATGAAGAAATAACAGAAGATAACAATCACGAGAAAATATAGGAAGACAATAATCACGGCCAGAACATTTTAAGTAAAGACTGGTTAAATCAGATGTTATCTTGAATGAAAACTAGGTTTCAGAGCATATTCTGAATTTACAACACAGGAAATTTGAAGGAAATCCTGCAGGCCTTTTGGAGGATAGGGGTTGATTTTCCCTGTGGTTTTTTTTTCTTGCTGTTTGTTTTTATTGCTGTTGAATGGGGAGGCGATGGGAAGAAGATTTTTTTTTTAGGAAACAAAATACAAATTATGTTTATCTAGATCTTTCAGCATGGAATCAACTCCTACGTTCTTAAACAGTACTTCTTTGTAGTGTTTTTCCCACAAGTGTCGAGTCCACCATTTTTCAGATTAGCCAAGTGTTGATCCATTGGTTGTGACAAGAATTGACCAATTGGCTTGTTGCCTGATCCTGATCCCATTGGCTGAGAAAGAGTAGCTGTCCCAAAGCCACCCAGCTGACTTTCACGCCTAAGGCGGAACTAAAACTCATACTCTCCTGGTTTCTAGATTGGTGCTTTAACCACAATAGTAGACCAAACTGCCTGTTTTCTTAAGCAGCACTATTCTGCCACATGAAACAAACAGACTAGAGCTTATCTCAAGAGTCCTGATGTTTCCACCTTTATATGATACATACTTGATACCTAAATCCATGACTAAATTTAGGGCTGATGACAACAACTCATTCCAGACTCATTTGGTGTTTTGTGAAGAGAGAGGAAATTTACTTGAGACCTGACATAAGATGCAGGTAATAAAAAGTTTGTAGAAGATGTTGTGATCAGTATATTATATCTCTACATTTTAATTCTCCTGATCCAAGGGCATTGTTGTACTCTGTCCTTGACACTGCGCCATAAGGACATGGATACTGACCACATTCTGATTCCAAAACGTATGGAATTTTGATACAGTGCATATGCAAGAACAAATAAACTGGAAAATATAATAACAAGTTCACATAACAATGTAGGGAAAGACAAACCTATTGAGTGGCGATGTGTGTGTGTGTGTGTGTGTATTCACTATTAAAGCCAGATTCTGTTTTCCCCCAGGAACAAAGACTTCTCTGCCTTACCAAGCTCACTATCATCAGTTGACTTCAATCATTGTTTTCAAATTAAGGTCCAGAATTGAAAGCCATTTTCTAACTAAACGCATAGCTGTTTTGAATTAAAGCTATATTGGCTTCTCTTTATCGTTGTATCATAATTTAATTAAATAGGCCTCCTGTGGAAGAATTTGTTCTCTTCTAACATGTCACAAGCAGTAGTGCTTACCAACTCCAGCTGCTATTCCCACATGAAGCATGCCTTTACAATAAGCAAGCTAATACACAGACTTTCTCCAAAACCACAAGCAAATGCTGGGTGGCTAATTTGTTTCTTCTTGTCTAATATTTTTTCCTCATGGAACCCAATGGCACTTGCCTAAGCCAGCAGAGGTACAATGTAAAGATATCTTGGGGTTACAGGAACAATTAGATTGCTAAATTCTAGTCACAGTTCCTGTTTCTAAATAGGCCTTATAATAGCCTTTTTAAATCTAGCTCTCTTCATATATGTTGTGATTATAACTCCAAGGATCCTTAATGCTGAGTGGAAATTGTGTGTTTGCCATTTATCTGGAGGGCACCAGGTTGCATGAAGCTGGCCTACACACTTTAAATTGGGGAATTGGTTTGGATTTGTTGGTCCATTTAGTTTCCTTCTTAAATTCTGGGGTCTTAAATTCCCATCAACCGAATCCAGCACAGCCAATGACAAGGAAATGTGGGAGTGGTAGTTCAAAATCCACAGTAGGCATTAGGCTGTCTACTAACCTGGTCCACAGATGGGTTTTGAAAAATTTAGATGGCAGGTGTGAAGCTCCGCTCCTTTTTATATGTACATGTTAAAGAGAGGTAAGGTTTCTGTTAGATTTGCATGAAGAGTCAAACGCAGAGTGCTTCAGTGAAGAGTTTATTAGTGACTACAGCTCATAACAGACCCGATTTGGCTGGGCTGCGGCTGCTACATATAGCCAGCAGCCGCAGTTGCCAGCCAATCAGAATGCAGGGTTTTTCCTGCACTTTTTAAACCAATCATATTTGACATTTTACAAGAACAGTTCAAACTAAACCAATGACATTCAAACCTGCATACATAACACCCCTCCCCACTAGGTTCACTCCATACTCAAACCCCAACCTATCTAATGTATTCTTTTAAATAGGTGGGGCTCTTACGTGTATGTTGAGACCTTCGTGGTTCAGAAGTTTTAACATTCTCACCCAGTGAGAGAGGAAATGTGTCTGCTGACATTTCCCCACTGGGACTTCCTGTGAAAGAAGACCGTGTTTGATTGTTAGAATCTGGTCTCTCCTCCCAACCCATCTCCAGCCCAATGTCAGCACCCAAGTCAGGTAGTGCTGTGCAATCTTCCACTTGTAAGGATGGATTTTGGCATTGTGACATGTTTTGGGATGGTTCCTGGCGTAATGGCTCGTTACACATGGGGTTGATTCTTGCTTGCTGATTATCCTCATGCTCCTCCCTTCCCCTAGAAAAGGCATTAGGTATGGGAACTAGAGAGGAACAATTGCGATGTTCCTGAGGTAATCTGGATCATGACTGATCAATGTGCCTGCTCCAGAGGACACCATCCTCTGTTTGTACCCTGTAAGAACGAGGGCCAGTTATTTGAGTTATTTCAGCAGGAATCCATG
Source organism: Naja naja (assembly GCA_009733165.1). NCBI lineage: Eukaryota > Metazoa > Chordata > Lepidosauria > Squamata > Elapidae > Naja > Naja naja. Next base: position 100,236,398 of record CM019148.1, read on the forward strand.
AAGGTTCACCCATAAGGTTCTTAGCATAAACAGAATCACCCACACTGAACGTGCGAACTTTGCTAGTGGAATCAAGTGGTGCGTTGGGTGCGTAAGAGGGATGAAGGCGGTCAAGGGGAGACCTAAGTTCCTACCCATCAACAACTCTGCTGGGGATAAGTTAGTTGATGGATTAGAGTGATGTGCTGAACACTAAGAAGTTTTCAACTTTCTCAGTGATGTCCCCAGGACCCAATTGCTGAAGCTTTTCCTTGGTAAAACGTACCATGTTCAGCCCGCCATCAGCCAAAGGGTGCCCAGGGGCAGTCAGGGCATGTCTGATACCCTGTTGTGCTAAATAGGATTCAAAAAGGTTAGATGTAAATTGAGGGCCATTGTCAGAGACAAGAACATCAGGTAACCCGTGGGTTACAAAAAGCTTTTGAGCTGCTTGATGACAGCATCAGTTGTGGTGGATGCCATAGGGATTACCTCTAGCCATTTGGAATATGCATCTACTATAATAAGGAAGGTGTGCCCTCTGGTAGGGCCAGCGAAATCAATGTGAATCCTAGACCATGGGCCCCTAGGACATTCCCATTCCTGTGTGGGGGCGAGAGGTGGGACAGGCCTGACTACCTGACAGTTGGGACAAGATGCAACCCAGTTTTCAACCATTTTGTCAATACCTGGCCACCATACATAACTCCTGCCCAATCCCTTCATCCTTACAATACCTGGATGACCCTCGTGTAACATTTCCAAAACCTCTCTTTGCAGTTTTGCAGGAATAACCACCCTGTTACCCCACAAAATACATCCTCTTAATACAGATAATTCAGTTTGCCTGGACTTAAAGGGTTGGGCAAGGTGAGGTAGATCTTGAAGAGGCCAACCTTTCTTAATCCAGCCTATAACAGGAGCCAATAAAGTGTCTTTGGCAGTCTCTCTGGCAATTTCAGCAGCAGGAACTGGAAGCTTGGCAACAAGGAAAAAGGTGTGTGCCTCAGGTTCAAAGTCCTCCTTGTGACAAGGAAGTGGGCAATGACTCAAGGCATCAGCATGTCCAATGTCCTTGCCAGGCTTGTGGATAAGTTTGTATGAATAAGCAGCAAGAAATTCAGTCCACCTCAGCATTCTTGGTGACAGGATAGTGGGTGTAGGTTTGTCTCCTGCCACAATGCCTAACAAAGGTTTGTGATCTGTGACAATGGAAAATGTTCTCCCATATAAATACTCATGAAATTTCTTGATAGCTGCAACAATTACCAATGCTTCCTTGTCCAATTGGCTGTAATTCCTCTCTGCTTTGGTCAAGGTGCGAGAGTAAAATGCAATACGGGCTTCCCTCCCGCTGGGAAGCCTGTGGCTCAAAACCCCCCCACTCCAAAGGGGGATGCATCACAAGTCAGTACAACAGGTAATTCTCAGAGAACTGTATGAGTACAGCATCAGACGTGATTATCTTTTAATACTGTTAAATGCTGATCATTCCTTCCTGCCCCAGACCCAAACAGACTTTTTGTCAAGTAATCTGTGCAATGGTTCTGCAATGGTTGCCTTCTGAGGTAGGAACATGTGATAAAAGTTAATAAGTCCAAGGAAGGCTTGCAAATCTGTTTTGCATTTTGGTCTAGGGGCTTCTTTGATTGCTTGAACCTTGGCATCTGTAGGATGGAGGCCATGCTTGTCAATCATATAGCCCAAGAACTCAACCTTGTCAGTTCTAAGAGTGCATTTTTCTTCCTTGACCTTTAACCCCGCTTTCTTGAATCTGGTAAGGACTTCTCTGAGTCTCTCTTGTAATTGAGTGTCATTTTCAGCAGAGATTAACACCATCATCAAAGTAAGGCACTACCCCTGGCAGTCCTTGGAGCATCCTTTCCATAAGCCTTTGGAAAATGCCTGGTGCCACGCTTACTCCAAACTGTAACCTTTTACATTTGAAGGCACCTCTATGAGTCACAATGGTTTGGGCCTCTGCAGTGGCATCATCAACTGTTGTTGATATGCCTGGGCCAGATCCAATTTGGCAAAGACTGTGCCCCTGCCAAGTGAATGCAATAAATGATGCACCACTGGAACTGGATATGCGCTCTGCTGAAGCGCATGGTTCAATGTCCCCTTATAGTCTCCACAAATTCTTACTGACCCATCAGTCTTGACTGGTGTGACTATGGGTGTTTCCCATCTGGAGTGGTCAGTGGGCTCTAAAACTCCTTGAACTATTAGTTTATCTAATTGTGCATCAATTTTTTCCTTTAATGCAAATGGGACCCTTCTGGGCTTTAAACGAATTGTGGGCACCTTGGGATCTAGATTGAAAGTGATAGGGGTCCCCATATACTTGCCCAATCCTTCGCTGAAGACCTCTGGAAACTCAGACTTCAAGGCCTCCTCCCATTCAGAGTTGCTCACGTGATTGATGCCAGTCACCTCGATGCCTAGTGGATTGAACCACTCAAATCCCAGCAAGCTTGGGTGGTCTTTGTCCATGATGGTCAGGGGCAAACGTTTGGTGTGGCCTTTGAACTTCACGTTGAATTCTCTTGTTCCAACTTGAGTTCCATTTTTACTGGCAGAGGGTTGCAGGAAGCCGTCACAGGCAAAATGGAGCTCGGGAGCCCATTTTTGCTGGCGGAGCACATAGACCACCATAGGCGGCCTCCGACAAGAGTGATACCATGCTGGTCATGCCCCCTCACCTCCTCGAAGTCAAACACAACTCTGATGTGGCACTCAATGAAATCGAGTTTGACGCCCCTGTAAGAGACATTTAGAGTGACATGCTGTGCATTAATAATGTGTATATTAGGATGACACACTGAAATGATTTAGCATAGTATGGGCTTTTGCTCACTTTTACCCTCCTGTCCATTGTTTTAATTTGTTTCATCTGTTTTATCATGAGTGTCCAAATGAAAATGAATATAAAAATGTGTGTGATGCACAAATTGCACAATTTAATGCAAGTTCATAATGGGGTGAATTTGCATGATGTTACTGCATGGGGAGTGGTCACTATTTTGATATCCTGTAGTTTTCTGAAGACACTGCTGTATTTTTTCTCTCAGAAAATATTTTCTAATGGACAGCTAATAGATGAATGAAATAAGCAATTCAAGACTAATATCAGTATTAAATATTGTCAATAGGGCATCATTTAGGATGGTGTTGTTGTTGAGAAGATTTTAACTCACTTAAACTTATACGTGTTGGAACTGTACAGTCCCTTAGTTGCTAAGTCCCAGAGACAGAAGATGGAAGTATGGTTTTGAAAATATATGCCTCACATTTTATTTAACAGTAATAATTTTCTGCTTGAATGGAGACCATTCCAGCTTAATTTCCCTTCATTCATATGTTCATCTTTGGAATGTTTGGCATTATTATGATCTTCACACTACAGCCTTGGTTACAATAATAGACCATAACATTACATTTATCCACAGGAAACCTATACATGGATCCTTAAAGTCCTGGCAACTTGAGAGAAGCAAAGTATCCAAATATATCTAAATATAGATATAAAATATATATCTATATTTTGAGTCTTTGAAAAATACAGTGAATCATTATCTGAGATGGTTGTTGGGATTGGACTCTCTTGCAGGTTTTTTTCCCATTATCAGGAAAAAAATACAGTTGTTATATTGCCATTCAATGACAAAAAAAATTTACAGTAGTTTTTCATTGCTGTTCAGTGACTAGAAATTCTGCCATTACTCAACTCAATAAGGAATTGTTTAATATCAATTTTGTGATTCACAAAATACAGTAGTGTCATGTTCCCAGATGCTTTGCTGATTCTGATATTTCCAAATTTTGCAAATTTGGAGGTATGAGTATTGCTTCTACCTCAAAGAAGAGATGTGAATTACAGACAACTTTTTGTTTATCTTGGATTGTAATCTGAATTATTTTTTTCTTCATGTTCCCCTCCCCCAATTAGTTCTGCCATACCTTCTTTTTTACTATTTAAAGTGGCAATAGTTGTAAGAGCAAATGCAAGAAAATGGAAGGAGGCTGCATGCTTAGCTTTTCTCTACTCTAAAACTGTATGAAGAGCACAGCAATCTTCCAGGACAAACTAAAGAAAAATGAAAATGATGGTTGCAAAATATAGAGTCAAATAGAATTAGTCATGGTTAAGATTAAAAGTAGCACATTAAGAAGAAAAGTAGCGAAGTGATTTTGATCAGTTTTGTGATTTTGATCACAAAATAATCCAAATTATTTTGGAAATGAGTAAAGATGTCTAAACAAGGAGCCTTCAGCAAAGTGAATGAAATAAAAATAAATAAAAGGGATGAAATTATTTGGGCAGAACAATAGTGGCATATTGAAGAGTAGAATTGAAATAAATGCTATAAATGTCAGGAGCCAAGAAAAAATAAATGGAAAGAAAGTAATAAATGCTGTGAGAATATTGAAAAGTGGTCAAGCTGAAAGGAAATAGGTTGTAATTGGATAAACACTAAAATAGGGACATGATCTGTTAATTGCTTGTTTAATCTGCATTGTATTGTTTTCTAATTGGAAGAATGCAACCCTGGTAACCTAACTGATAACACGAAGGAATACAGAAGAACCAGGAGGCTGGGATTGGCAAGATTTTGATCAAAGGCTACAAGAGGTGACAATAATCAAAAAGTGATGATGGTTTATGCTGGGCAGGGGATGTTCTGACCAGTATTTTGTGCTTCAGGATAAATAAAAAACATACAATCTTAAAAAAAGAAGTCTGTTGCATGTTTAGAGAAATTGTGTGATAAAGTATGAATCTTTGAATTATGAAATGTTTTGGCTTGTATGGAATTGAAGCTCGATTGCTCTATGATAAAAGAAAGCATGTGATGAGCAGTAAGTGTTTTTTATGAGGAATGAATGGTTGTCAAAAGATGTGAAAATGGCTTCTGTTTACTTTGTTACATGGAAGTTATTGTGATGGGTAAGGGCAAATATAAATACAGGTAGTCCTCAACTTACAACTGGTTGCTTAGTAACATTCAGACTTAATGGTTGACCTCCCCAGAGCTACTTACAAAGTTTCAAAGAGCTACTTACCAGTTTCGAAGTTCCAATGGCTATTCCCCTCTCCCCATGGTCCCATGTTCACATTTGGGGCACTTGGCAGCCAGCCCACATTTGCAAACTTTTGCACTGTCCCACATTCCCTTTGTCAACGATTTAGGATGTTTTTTGCCACGAACTGAGGGCTAGTTCTTGTTTCCATGTGTTTTAGTTAGACTCTTTTCTTTCTCTTCTTTTTCTTAACTCGCGTCATTTTCATTGGCTTGCTATTTCTTTCTCCCTTTCTGTGTGTTGCATTATGCTTCAAAGGAATAATGTCATGGACCTGAGAACAATTCTAAGAAATTAAAACAGAAGGGCAATAACTGTCAAAGCCAAATTCAGAGTTTGTTTTAATGTTTTTTTTTAAATTACATTTATATGCCACCCTTCTCCAAAGACTCAGGGCGGCTTACAATTTTTGGGATACAACCCAGTGTGCTCAGCAATAGCCTTCCTTCCATTGTATATGCCTGCTTATTACTAAGCGGCATTTTTTACAAAGTCAGCTTATTGCCCCCAACAATCTTGGGTCCTCAATTTACCTACCCCGAGAGGATGGAAGGCTGAGTCAACCTTGAGCCTGGTGGGATTCGAGCCTACAATAATTGGTCTTGGTCTTGTAACAACCAAAAAGCATGAGTAGCCTGGGCAGACAATCTTTGCTTTTTCTCAGGGCCCATTAAATCATTCGCTGAGAAATTTGGGGAATGATGGGATGTCCCATATGAATTCTTTCCAGCTGTTGGTGGTCTTTCCAGGAAGAGATGGAGCAACCTTTCTGTCCTGGATCCCTTCTGGTTTTTCCCTTAAGGTGATAAACTTATTATCATTTATTGGTATCTCTGCTGACTAATATGTAACCATTTTCATACTGTATAATTTGCTCACCTTATGTTCAAAATACTTGATTTATGTCCTTCTGCTAAGCACAGTGTTCATGCTTGACAGATAAGGAATCTTAGTACATTTCTCCCAAGCCTTCTCCACTGAAAAGCTTCCTTTGTTATGCAGACTGGGATTGGGGCTGCTGTAGCCATGCTACCCTCTGTAAATCAGGATGCCCTGCTCCTGTTATCCATATACTTGTGCCTGTAATTTATTTCACTTCACACAAAGTCCCTCATATCACATTATCCCGTAGAGCAGTGACAGATTTACTGTATATTCTTTTCCAAATGAGATTTTTAATTTAATAGAAGTTGCTGTATAGCAGAATGATTTATTACAGTGTGTGTGGTGATGTCTTGGCAAACGACAGCACACCTCAGTAATCTGGCAGGCCTCTATCCACAGAAGTGGTTTAGCGCTGGGAAAGTTCAGCTTCAGTTGCTGTGACGCAAGAGTTTTGTTGGTTTCTCCACCCCATTTCATCAAACCAGCAGTAGAGAATGCCCAGACAAAGCCAAATTATATATATTTGGGGCACATCGTCTTTTCACAACTCCTGTTTTGTTTTCATCTAAGAAAAAATAATGTTTGTGTGTAATGAATCTGTGATTTGTATTCTAAATCAACTGTTTCAAAACATGTTTATCTGCTTTCCATTCATATTGTTGAATTTTATTTTATTTTTATTTATTTATTTTGTCAATCGTTTACAAGATAATAAGTATAAGGATAGACATAGTTGTGAATACATGAAATGAATACATATAAGAAAAATAAAAGAAACAATAGGACAGGGACAGTAGGCACATTAGTGCACTTATGCACACTCCCTATTATATATTATATATATAAATAAATTTTTATATAAATATTACATATAAATTTATTTCCATTCATATTTGTTGAATTGATTTCCAAGGAAGTGTGTTAGAAATGGGATGATAAGTCTCAAAAATGGAGGAAAAAAGAATCAGAAATAAAGACTTGTCTCCCCTTTTCCTTCCCCCTCTGTGTGTGTGTGTGCGTGTGTGTGTGCGTGCCTTCCAGTCAGTCTTAACTCCTGATGACTTCCTAGACAAGTCTATGCAGTTCTCTTGCAATACTTCAGAAATAGTTTTCCTTGCCTTCTTCCCAGGGCTGACAGACCCAGCTGTGTTTGTGCCTAAGGTGGAAGAATTACTCATGGTCTCACAGTTTGTTTCTTTAACCACTAGATCAAACTGTCTCTCTAATAATGGCTTAGCTTTTAGATATTGAAGTTAATATCTATTCTGGATCTCCTTGGGGTTTGTTTTTTTAATACAGTGATTCTGTGCCTTAGATCTTAGGTGTATTCAAGTCCTCATGAAATCAGTGAAAGTTATTTGAGATTATTTTACCTTTAAAATAGACCTGAGATAGAGATTAGATAGAGATAGACTTTATTTGACTATATTCTCAACACAAAGCAGGATCATCGAGTCGGCTCTGAAGAAGAATATTGGGCATGTTCACTCATCTGATTAGCATCAGATAGAATACAATACTTTTTTTTTTACTATTTTTGGATAGAGACAAAACTACTTAACATTACATATGGCATATCAAAATACCATAATGATATTTTCTGTTCATGCTTTTTTATAATAAGATGGCTCTATTACATATAACAGTATGGGAAATGTGCTACTCTTCAGATCTAAAGCAGGAAACATACTATGATATGGGTGGGTCTCTCAGTTGTTTCTTAAAGAAGCTATGATCACATCCTGTTGCCACCTCATTAATGCTTCCTTAATTCAGATGTACATTTTCTGGAAGTTCACAGTGATTTTGTTCCTGGGGTTTGGTAATCTGTGGAGTTTCTGGACTATTGATTGAGATTTTAGGGTTGTAGTGTGAGTAATAACAGTAATAATTCTGTTTGAGTCCAGTCCTCTATGCACAGATGGATTGGACTCAAGCAGAACTAAAAGCCCTGAACAGAAAGACCAGAAAAATAATGACAATGAATCGTGCCCTTCATCCATGCAGCGATGTTGACAGACTTTACTTAATAAGAAAAATAAGTGGGTATTACAAGTGCACCATAGAGTTATGTATATTAATATAATAAAAATGCCCAATAAAACGAGCATTGGAATAATATCTGAAGAACAGTGAAGAAGATGCATTGAAGGTAGTATACAATGAAGGATTGCTGAGTGCTGAAGAGACCAAACTGGCTTACAGGAAAGAATAGAAAAGAGACATGGCAGGACATATTACATGGCCACTACATTAACAATAGCAACAGCATTTAGACTTATATACCACTCCGTAGTGCTTTACAGCCTTCTCTAAGGAGTTTACAACGTCAGCATATTGCCCATCTGTGTCCTTGTTTACTGACCTTGGAAAGATGGAAGACCGAGTCAACCCTGAGCCAGTTAGAATCAAATTCCTGGCAGTGGACAGAATTATCCTGCAATACTACATTCTAACCACCATGCCACCATGACTCTTCATTTTAAAAGAAAAAAAAAGTAACAAGCAACAGAGATAACAAAATCTGGCAATAGCTAAGAGCAGAAACATTGAAGAAAAACACAAAGGGGCTAATTCTGGCTTCACAAGACCAATCCTTAAGAACAAATGCATACAAAGCCAGAATTAAGAACACCATAAATGCCACCTCTGAAAAGAAGCTGAAGAAACAGTGGGCCACTTTTAGCTGCTACAAGATTGCACACACCACAGCATGACAAAAGAGCAACAATAGTACATCTGAGAATCTGCACGAGGTACAATTTGCCAGCAAGTAAGAACATAAAACAGAAAATAAAAAATAGAAAATAAAGAAGCTAAAGTGCTCTGGGATTTTAGAATTCAAGCAAACACTTGCCACACAACATCCCAGGCTGATGTTTGAGCCTGAACACCTCAGGCTCAATTGCTGATAAAAAGAAAACTCAGAAAAGTCTGGACAGGAGACAGCAGAATAAAAGAGAAAAAAAACTGAAGAAAATCACAAACTACAAATACCTGTAAATAGAAGTAGAATGACTATTGCAAAAGAAAACAAAGTAGTAATAGTAAAAGGCATCTTGGGTACAAGTCCAAAACATCTGGAGCACCATTTGAACATATCAACATTGAACATATATAGCATAGCTTTACATGGATGACCTGAAGTTCTATGGGAAAACACCCTCTAAAATAGAATTGCTGCTCAATACTGTTGGTATATACAGCCAAGATATCTTAAAGGAGTGTGTAGGGACAAATGTGCCATGCTCACCATCAAACAGGGAAAAATAGTAAAAATTGAAGGAATCAAGATACTCTTTGAAAAAAATATAATGAGTCTGGATGAAGAAGGTCACTATGGCTTAGGACCGGGATATCTATGGGAGACCCTGCTGCCAGCAACTGTTTCCCATCATCCTGTGCGCTCTCACAGACAGGGCCTCCTCGGGGTTCCGTCAGCCAGACAATGTCGGCTGGCGACATTGGGAGCACCTACCCTATGGAACCAACTGCTCCTGGAGCTTCAGGTGGCCCCTGACCTCCGCTCTTTCCACCGGGCCTAAAAACATGGTTGTTCCAACTCGCTGACCTGGACTGAGGCAGGGGGGGGAGTTTTAATGACTGTTTTTTAGTGTTTTAGATTATAATTGGGTTTCTTATTTGATTTAATCTCTTTTTAATTGTGTATTTGTATTGTTTTTATTGTACGCTGCCCCAAGTCATTAGGGAGATGGGGTGGCTTAGAAATCCAATAAATAAATAAATAAAATAAATAACTATCTGGGTATGGGGATAAAAATCCCACATCCAAACAAAACATCTGGCTAATTGGGTTACTAACAAAAATAATGCTTACATTGCAATACATAGGGCTGATTTACTACAATTAAGACAAGGTATTCAGAATTAAAATATTCATAGTAAAATGAAAATACAGACTAAAATCATACTAATAAAATAAACAGACTATCTTTATTATCCTATCATTTAATATTGCCCCTCTAGACTCACTTAGTTTTCAGAAGTTTCAGGTAGAAGTCAGTCTGATATTTACTGGAAGGTTATCTTGAGACTGCCACCAAGCAGCACTGCCTACAGGCCTCTCAACAGCTTCTCTAAGAATGAATGAGTTGGGCAGGAAGAATATTTCAATGTCAAGCTGTAGAGTGCATTGGACACAATATGTATTGACTAGCTCCTTTATTGTACCTGGAATCTATTTTTTAAATAAACTTTATTGAACTTTTATTACATTAAAAACATAAAAAAATCTATCACTCAATAACAGCAATTTGTAGTGCTTATCTTATAACAATAATTCATGCATTATTTACAGGTATTAATTTATGCGTAATTACATTCTTATTTTATCTATTACTTATATTTGATAACTACCTATCTTTAATCTATCTCCATTCTATCCATTTATACCATTGTTCCAGTGGTGGGATTCAATTTTTTTTTTACTACCGGTTCTGTGGGCGTGGCTTGGTGGGCTTGGCAGGGGAAGGACACTGTAAAATCTCCAGTCAGAGGTGGTATTTGCTGGTTCTCCGTACTACTCAAAATTTCCACTACTGGTTCTCCAGAACTGGTCAGAACCTGCTGAATACCACCTCTGCATTGTTCCTACACCTTATAAAATATCGAAGCCTCTTTATCTTTTAAACTCAATGTTAACTTATCCATTTCTGCACAGTTCATAACTTTTTGTATAACAAGTTTTTCTGAGGGTATGCATGGCTATTTCCAACATCGGGCAAAGGCAATCCTGGCAGCAGTTAATATGTGTAATAATAAGTATTTTGTGCTCTTTACATATATTTTTTTTATTGTACCTGTAATCTAATAGGAAGCCTAGAGCAGAGGATTTATGTGCTTGTGTAGAGCAATGCCAGTCACTAATTAGGACATTGCATTCTGGACTAACCAAGTCTCTTAGTAATCGCCAAGGGAGATTCCATGAAGAGGACAGTGCTCTAAACCCGGTACACTTTTGGAGGTGGGTTTTTGTGTTTGTTTTGTTTGTGGCTAATGCGCCACTGATACTGCAATAAAAACTCAAATCTAACTGAAATGGAAATTGGAAGAAATACAGTAGGCGTTACATTGATTAGAATTAATTTATTCCTTTGATTTAAATGGAAGTATATGTAGATGTGACTGTCTTGTCTTGTCAGGGTTAAAAGGTATTTAGATTTGAGAAGCATAATTCAGGAATTTGTATTTTTATTTAAGCATCGTCACTGAGCAGTCTTTCTGTCTTTTGTTTTAGGAAACACCAGAATGTGGTTTAGTCATCATAAGGATCAGTTTAGCCATTGGGTGGTCAGTATTACTAAATATTATGCAGCATGGAAGATTTAATTTTCAACAAGTGCAATAACTGTAATATTTTTTTTTGGTTGGCATATGTAATTCAGTATTTTATATTTATGAAGATAAACATTTCTGAACAGTTTAATGAGTAGCAAGGTAATTTTCCCATTAAAACTCAAGGCCCTCCACATTTTTTAATAAACACTAAATTCACTGCCATATGTGTTTGTGGTTTTTCAGTCAAGATTGCAGCAAGTAACTTTGAAAGCTGCTTCAACATTCTGCTCAGGAGCCAAAACCACCAAAGTCTTAAGAGCCATGCTATTTTAAAAAAGGAATATTTTAAAACATCTACAAAAACTCTATTTAGCCCATCAAATTTATTACATAGTTAGGAAATTGGAGGACAAGGTCATATCTGATATTCTAAAGGGTTATAAATATTTTAAGACAAGCTAATTTTGTGCCACCAATTTCCCTGACCTGATAGAAATACAATCTCTCCCTGAATGGTTGCAATAAAGTTTCAGCAGTGTTTTGGAACCTAACAACATGTTATAGGAGATGTGCTATGTCCATTTTTCACATCACTTCCATAGCTCTTGGCTGCTATTTGCAGCTTTGGAGATATGGAAGGAGATGGAACCTGATGCTATCTTATCGTTATTAGCAAATATGGTTATTACCAAATATGATCAGAAAGAGGAAGTTGGAAACATTTATTGGCAATAGCCCCACATCTCTCAGAACACCTTAAATTTGATAGGATATTTCAGAATATGTTAGAGGCAATTGAAAGAGAGAATGCACCATGGAATTACCTTTCCATTTTGAGTGTGAAATTGCCAAGGAAGCAAACCCCCATCCTCTTTTTATGACTGGGTGTTCCATCTTGTTATAGCGTAATATGCAGATCATCTTGAGTTTAGACGTGCAGTTTTGATTCCTTCAGCACTTCTAGCTGTTGCTATTTCTTCAGCCTTTTCCCAACAGCTTAATTCTGACAAGAACCACACAGGAAAGATAAAATATGTCTAAGATGCAATATTTACTCATTCACTTTAATGTCTGACTTGCATTCCTGGTCCTTCCTCTCCATGAATATTTTGGCAAATCTACCATAACCATGAGAATTAGATTATAAGCATGCAGTTACAAAATAAGAAAGAAAGGGGAATCTCCTACATAATCTTCATGAAGAGAGGAAGGTTGCATGCTTGTGAGATATCTAAGCCAAACGACTTTTAATTTTTTCCTAGCAAATATTTGCTGGCACTTTAAGAATGACATTATTCTATACAGTATTTGAAGATATAGTATTTGACAGTTACATGTGATTAAATATCTCTCAAACACTTCTTGAACTGAATACTAGCTAGCATATTTTACAATTCTGTTTGTATCTTGTTTCTTCCTGCATAGCTCAATCCATTTGCCAAAGTAAAAAAAAAGTTTCTAAATAAATATTAAAACAGCACTCATTTGTAATGAAACAACAGATGCTAATGTGCTGAGTGCTAGACAGAAGTGCTTTGGGTAGCAACCTCTCAGGAATTGTGTGTGTGAGGTGGGAGCCTGTCATGCCCCTGTCAGAATCTGTCTTGGAGTGGGAGGCCGAACAGCTGACAGGGAGTGGGAGTGTGGAAGAAACTGGGGTAGGGCAAAGTCTGGCTGGGCAGAGCAGGGGAGAGGTAGAGCAAGGCAGAGGGAATTCAGAGGAAGACCCAGGCCCACCCCTTCTTCATCCTAGAGCAAGCAGGGACAAACGGAGAAGGGAGCAATGTGAGTTGTGTGGCTTATGGGGGAGGAAAGGGCCCTGATTCCCTTCATTAGCTGCATATAGTATATAAAAGAGGAAGCTGTGCACAGCAAGTTGTTGGGAGCAAACATGAATTTATTTGGTATCCTTGTGGCTTATCTGTGTTCCTGACGTCTTCCCAACTGTGTGAGTTTTGATGTGCTTTCAAGTCTGAAATTCCTTCTCCTGCCCTGTCAAGTTAATTACTTCAGCTTGGTGTGTGGATTTTAAGTTAGAGTTTGTGTGTACCTTGTTTTGGACTGAATTTTCTACAGTTAAAGGCTGTTCCTGGGAGAGTTTTTCTCCAGCTGAAGGTAAAGTTGGGGCAAAGTTGGAGATAATAAAGGGACTCTTATTGCTTATTTGACTGCGTTGCCTTTGTGCCATGCCCCGGGTTATCACAGAAATGTACTTTCAGATTTGCAAGATCCTGTTAATGTAGGATTAGCACTTCTGGCCACGTTTTCCGTTGGATCTATTTGAGGGGCTGCCACAGGGAGGAAGCGGTCAAGCTATTTTCTAAAGCGCCTGTAGGCCAGACAAGGAATAATGGATGGAAACTGAACAAGGAGAGATTTAACCTGGAAATAAGGAGAAACTTTCTGACAGTGAGAACAATCAACCAATAGAACAGCTTGCCCTCAGAAGTTGTGGAAGCGCCCATCACTTGCAACCTTCAAGAAGAGATTGGACTGCCATTTGTCAGAAATGGTGTAGGGTCTCCTGTTTGGGTGGGGGGGTTGGACTAGATGACCTATAAGGTCCCTTCCAACTCTGATTATTTATTTATTTATTTATTTATTTATTTATTTATTTATTTATTTATTTTATTTCACTTGTATGCCGCCCCCTCTCCAAAAAGGACTTGGGGCGGCTCACAACTAAAAACAATACAATAAATTGATTAAACTAAAACAATATTAAATAAACAAACCAAATTCATTCTAAAACCCCACAATTTAAAATAAAGCCCCCCCCAAGAGGTCAGCTCAGCCCGAACTGTCCAAATAACCAGGTCTTTAAGTCATGGCGGAAGGTGCGAAGGTCAGCGGCCAAACGAAGTCCCAGGGGTAGTTGATACCACAAAGTGGGAGCTGCCACAGAATAGGCCCTCCCCCAGGACACCGCCAAATGACACTGGGTCACAGATGGCACCCCAAGGAGCCCCTTTCCGTGCGCTCATACAGGGCGGTTGGCATTTGATGCCAGCAGGAGACATTCTCATAGATACCCTGGACCCATGCCTTGTAGGACTTTGAATGTTAATACCAAAACTTTGAATCTCACTCCGAGGGCAACTGGTAGCCAATGCAGGCTGCGTAGGAGGGGTGTAACATGGGAATACCAGGAGGCCGCATTCTGCACCAGTTGAAGCCTCCGGATGGTATGCAAGGGCAGTCCTAAATAGAGAGCATTGCAGTAGTTGAGTCAGGAAGTGACAAGTGCCTGAGTGACTGTGCGCAGAGCATCTCAGTCCAGATATGGGCATAACTGGCAAACCAGCCGGACCTGGGCAAAAGCCTCCCTGGCCACGGCTCCCACCTGCTCCTCCAACCTGAGCCGTGAGTCCAGGAGGACCCCCAGGTTCTGTGCCCTGTCTACGGAGGGGAACACCTTGCCCCCCCATGACCAAAGATGGAAACTCATGACTGGACCGAGATGTCGGTATGCACAACCACTCTGTCTTGGCCAGATTGATCCAAAGCATGTTCCTGTCCATCCAGATCTGTACCGCATCCAGACAACGGGATATCACGGAGAGGGCATCTCTGATGTGGCCTGGGGTGGAGATGTATAACTGTGTATCATCAGCGTACTGATGATACTTCACCCCAAAGCCACAGATGATCTCACCCAATGGCTTCATATAGATGTTGAACAAGAGGAGGGAGAGGACCGACCCCTGGGGGACCCCACAAGTGAGGGCCCTCGGAGTCAACCTCTGCTCCCCTGCCAACACCAATTGCGAGTGTCCCAAGAGGTAGGAGGAGAACCACCGTAAAACAGTGCCTTCCACTCCCAACCCCCCAAGACGCTGCAACAGGATACCATGGTCAATGGTATCGAAAGCCATTGAGAGGTCTAACAGGACCAGGACAGAGGAAAATCCCCTGTCCCGTGTCCTACAGAGATCATCAACCAGCATGACCAATGCCAGCTCCATGCTATACCCGGTCCAGAAGCCCGATTGGCATGGATCCAGGTAGTCTGCTTCCTCCAGGAAAAGCGGAAACTGCTGTGAGGCCACCACACTCTTCAACACCACCTCTTTCATGATACCAAGCCAGGCAAAGGCACGGGTCCAACAAACATGTGGTGGAACTCAGCTGTTGCATAATCCTGTCCACTTCGTCCTCAGAAACAGGATCGAACTCAGTCCAGATCATATTGGCCAGACTACTTGCATCCTCAACATCAGACCACTGCAAATTAGAGCTCAACCCCTCCCGGATCCGAGCGATCTTGTCCAGCAGATATTGACCAAATTCCTCAGCTCTACCCCGTAATGGATCCATCACCACCCCCGGCTGTAAGAGGGAGCGGGTGATCCTAAACAGGGCGGCTGGGCAGTTATCTGCGGATGCTATGATAGAGGAGAAATAAACCGTTCTCGCTGCTCTCATAGCTACCAGGTAAGTCCTAATATGGGCTCTTAACTGGGCTCGGTCAGAACCAGAACGGGTCGACCTCCACCTGCTCTCTAAGCCCCTTCTATCTGTTTATCTGTTATTATTATTCTAATCACCATTTATCTTAAAGATAAAGAGTTGCTTCACTAGTCCTTTGTTAGGTTTCTTATTCCATCTCCAGGAACACACCCAAATAATTCCTTCAATATTTATTGTTTGAAATTGGTTCATTAAGCCAAATCATGATATTTTTATCAATAAACAGCTGAATAAATCAACTGAATCCATCTAGAAGTTGCATGATTGGTGTCATATCCTTTGGCACATCTTTCCTTGGAGACTGTCGTTTACAACTAGGATCTTTTCACAGCTGTTGTGCAAGTGGACAGTTCAATTCAAATTTCACTTCCAGGAGAGTCTGTTGAAATCATGAAACGTTAACTTCCTACCACTGACTAGTTATCAGATAACACACATGCAGCTGAAGTACTGTAGAAGAGATAAGGTGTCAAGGAAGACTTAATATTCTTCAAAGGAGGAGCTCATTTTCATAAGTACTAAGAGAGTTGAAATGGAAAGCTGCAGGGAAGGGCTCCAATCCAACTGATTCCTTTCTTCCCCGTAACCTTCTTGTTAACTATCTAATTAATACAGCAGGAAATGTACATTATTTTTTAATGCTCCGACAGAGATGGAGGTAAGTGAGGTACCTGACATGGAGAGTGAGTTCATTTAAAGAAATATATTTCAGAGAAAAATTGTTGTATTCAAGCCATAATTTTATGCTTACTTTTCCAACTTGTTCATTTATTCAACATTTAAAGTTGCATCCTTAAGCATAAATATAATGATGACATCAACAATGAACTACATTGCCAGCATGCATCTAACTTATTTAACTTTCTTCAGGTTCATGGTCATATTATTATTATTATTATTATTATTATTATTATTATTATTATTGCAAATATTTGCTATCCCCATTGAAATGAATGTATAGCTGACTCCCAGGTTCATAAAACATAAATTTCCATTTTTAAAGGCATATTTTGTCAAAAGCTCAAATTAGTACTTTTCAGGCGTATGTATGTATGTATGTATGTATGTACGTACGTATGTATGTGTGGGCTTCAAAAATTTTAGCAAAGGGTTCTCTGCCCAGTTGCTGGGTGGGCATGGCCATGGTAGGCGTGGCCTAGTCGGCCTCCTGCACCACAGGGGGCATTTTTGCCCTCCTGAGCCTCCGGGAGGATGAAAATGGCCTCCCCAGGCTCTGGAGGCTCTCTGGAAGCAGGAAACAGGCCCATTGCTGGCCTTCCCAAACTTTCAGGAGGCCCATTTTTCACCCTCCCCGAGCCTCCGTGCATGCTCTGCACTTATCTGCATCCAAAATGGGCTGCATGGGGACTTCTGGGAGGGGAGGAGCGGGGTGGGCAGGGCCAGCCAGGAGTGGGATTTGCGGGTTCTTTGAAGTGCACAGAATCTTAGCTAGGGGCTCTCCTGAACCCCTGCAAACCCCCAGCAGCCCAACCCTGTATGTATGAACTTTCTGAACGAATTCAGGAAAGACTTCTTTGAAATTTTGCAGCTAAATATTTTTCTCTCCTGCATCAAGCCTGATTCTGCTGGGACTAGAGATATTGAGCCTAGCGGACATCAGATGATTTCTCTATTTCTTTGCTTTTTCCCTTCAGCCTCTCCATTTCAGTCTCCATGGCTGATTCTGTGCCATTGTTTATTTCTCTTGATCATTTCAGAGCCAAAGCTAACAGAGCAAGAGATCATGTAACTGCTCGTCTTTGAACCCCTCTCGCCAAAAGCAACACCAAGATTACCTAGATCTCGAAGTGCTCTTCTTTCAATCATCTCCCCATGTTCTTATCTTAATGGCATGGTTATGGGAATTAACAGCGTATGGCATGAACTTGGGCGACTCTCCAAGAAATATCACAATGAAAATGTTATATTTCAAGTATTGGGCTAAAATACAGACGTTGCTGGAGAAGATGATAAAACAACCTATAGACTTAAAACCAGAGACATTTTTATTGGGAATTCTGCCTGAGGGTTATAACAAAGAATCAACGTATTTGATTATTAATATTTTAACAGCAGCTAAGATTGTATTTGCATAAAATAGGAGAAATGAAAAAATCCCGACAGAAGAGAAAATAATTAAGAAAATAATGGAATGTGCAGAAATGAGTAGATTAACAATGGCGATTAGAGAACAAGAAGAAAAAGACTATTATAAAATTTGGAATCTATTCTATGAATGGTTGGATAGAAGAGTAAAGAATTGAATTATATAAGTATAGTATAACATATTGTTACTGATAAATAGATGAGTTAGATAGAGTAAGAAAATGAACTTGAAATATATTATTGAAAGTTAAGGATTTAAAAGTTAAGGATAATAGAATAAGTGACATATGTGATATAAAATATTGATAAGAATGATTATAAATATATACAAGTTAAATATGTTTGATATTATTTTGTGCACGAAGAAATATGTACTCAACTGACACACTGTGGAACAGAAAGAAGGTTTTATGTTTCTTTTGTTGTTGTGATAAAAATAAAAAACTTTTATTTAAAAAAAAGAAAACATATTTCTTCATATAAAGATGTGTGTTCTCATAATAAAATGAATACTTATTTATTTATTTATTTGACTTGTATGCCGCCCTACTCCCTAAGGACTCAGGGCGGCGAACATTAAAACAGAGAAAAATTTACAATAAAACAGAATTAAACAACTAACAAGCCGAATAAAGTTAAAATAAAACCCAACCCACCCCCCCGGGTCATTCCAGGCCGGCCCATTGAAACAACCAAGTCTTCAGGTCCCGGCGGAAGGAGCGGAGGTCAGGGGCCAAGCGGAGATCCATGGGGAGCTGATTCCAAAGGACAGGTGCTCCCACAGAGAAGGCCCTAGCCCTGGGGACCGCCAGCTGACAATGTCTGACTGACGGCACCCCAAGGAAGCCCCTCCTATGAGAGCGAACAGGGCGATCAGAGAGTGATGCTGGCAGGAGGCGTTCCCGCAAGTACCCTGGACCCAAGCCATTAAGGGCTTTATAAGTTGTAACTAATACCTTGAAGGTGACCCGGGAGGCAACTGGCAACCAATGCAAGCCGCGCAGGAGGGGTGTAACATGGGAGTATCGGGATACCCCCATCACAGCCCGCGTGGCTGCATTCTGCACCAGCTGAAGCCTCTGGACCATTCCCAAGGGAAGCCCCATGTAGAGAGCATTGCAGTAGTCAATTCTAGAGGTGACGAGTGCATGAGTAACCGTTCCAAGGGCATCTCGGTCAAAATAAGGGCGAAGCTGGCGAACCAGCCGAACCTGGGCAAAAGCCCCCCTGGCCACAGCTCCAACATGCTCCTCCAAACCGAGCTGTGAGTCCAGGAGGACACCCAGGTTTCTCGCCCTATCCACGGGGCAACACCTCTCCCCATGACCAAAGATGGTACATCCAATAAAGACCGAGATGCCGGTAAGAACAGCCACTCCGTCTTGGTGGGGTTGAGCTGAAGCCTGTTACTACCCATCCAGACCCGTAGCCTCCAGGCACCGGGACATCACGGAGAGAGCATCACTGATCTGGTCTGGGGTGGAGATGTAAGCTCGGTATCATCAGCATACTGATGATACCTCACCCCAAAACCTCGGATGATCTCACCCAGCGGTTTCATGTAGATATTGAACAGGAGAGGCGAGAGGACAGACCCTGAGGCACCCCACAAGTGAGGGGCCTCGGGGCCGACCTCTGCCCCCTGCCAACACCGACTGCGGCGGCCCGAGAGGAAGGAGGAGAACCAGCAAAACGGTGCCCCCCACCCCAATCCTCTAAGCCGCTGCAGAAGGATACCATGGTCGATGGTATCGAAAGCCGCTGAGAGATCTAAAAGGACTAGGACAGAGGAAAAACCCCTGTCTAGAGCCCTCCAGAGATCATCCATCAGTGCGACCAATGCTGTCTCCGTGCTGTGTCCGGCCCTGAAGCCCGACTGATACGGATCTAAATACTCAGTTTCCTCCAGGAACAAGGGAAGCTGCTGAACCACCACGCTCTCAACAGACTACTTCATAGTCTGTCATTTGCCTTCCTCTTCTTTCAGCAAATTCAAATGACTCGAGTAAACATGTCAATTGTATTCTCATTTTAACGTATGCTAGATTCCACTATTGGCCCTGTGATGGCCATTTCCCAGATTTAAGGTAAATCCTCCCAATTTCCTGCAGTAAAGGTGGGTGGTTTGACCATAAATCTCTGACTTGGCATGTTAAGGTACTTAGGAAATGCCTTGCAAAAGCAAGATGCAGAATAAATTGGTACATGGACTTGACACACTTCACCACCCCTGAACTCTAGCTGGTGGAGTTTAGATAATACGCTCCTCCTACCCCACTTTACCTCCTTCATACTATTGTGTTAATTTTGCTAAGATTTTGAGGGATCAGAGAAATTTGAGTCAGTCTGGATTGGAATACCCAATCATTTTTCTAGGGCTCCAGTACTGGGTATGAAGGGCTGTTCCAGCTTCATGACTTTGCCTTCAAGGCTAGCTTTAATAGGTGCAAGGGATGAACTTCACACCCAGCTTGCTTTGCCTGGATGAGATCAAGCTGTTGCCAATCTAGGATGCCAATCTCCTTAGCTTCACTGATGTAGCTTTGCTCCCAGACATTCACATGAATAGTAGCAGTTGTAGAATAAAGTACAGCATTCAAAGGAGATGACACCTGCGATTCTACCCATTATTCTGAAGGCAGGGGAGGGATTCTACTGGTTCAGACTGGTTCAGGAGAATTGGCAGTTCCAGTGATCATTTGGCCCTGCCCACCCTCCCCTGCCGTTTTCCTGTGCTTTATTTCCTTGTTTTTGAGCACCGCTGATTCGCACGGCAGAGCAGTTTGCCACGCATCAGCTGTTTTACTCACTGAGGATGCAGCAGAAGGTAAGTATTATAACTAAAAATGGTCTTTTCTAAATGCTGTGCACGCTCGCGCTCACTGAACTGGTTGTTACACCAATTGAATCGCACCACTGTCTAAAGGTATTGTGATGATCCAGAGTCTATCAGAAATATAACAAAACCCAAAACCCAAAACTAAAAAGTCTTTTAATGCCTTCAACTTGGCTTCACTGTTTAATTGTTCACAGTGGAGGAGTAAACTATTTTCAAAATAACATTTCAAAGGAAAGAAACACAGTTCAAATTCAAAGAGCTGATAACGAAGCAAAAAACAAAAACAAACCGCACTGAATAAAGTTCCATGACAGACCAGGATAGATAATTTCAACTTCAGGAAGATAACCAGGTACAATCTGTTGGAAGAACGCCAACCAAGATAAACCTTCTTTAGGAAAAAAACACTAATTTGTCTCCAGTGTCTATTAGCACACAGGTCCAAACTCTTACGCAGATCTCACATCTGCAACCCACGAAGAGGATCATGGCCCTCTCCTTCTGAGTAGACCATATTTCACCCTGATCCTCTCCTCCCGAGTAGACCACGTTTTACCCTGATCCTCTCTCCCTGCGTGCCCTAGGATGGATAAGGGATGGGCCTGGGTCCTCCTCTGACTGCTCAGAGTCAGTCTCCACCAGGGGCATGACAGGTATGCAATAAGCCCAGGAAAAATGGTATCTAGAGGAAAATATATTTCTTCTTTTTAAATATAATTTGAAAGAGTTCTGAATCTGCATAGAATTTCTCCATTATTCTAAGAAGTATTAACAAATATATTATGTTTCATATGGGCAGGGAACCGATCTCCCCACAATACTCATTTCTCCACCCAGTACTGAATTTCAGAATTGTAATTTGCTTGTAGTGTATTTTATTACTATTTCAGGATGGCTAGTAATTAAAAGTTGTTAGGGTTTTCTTTTAAAAGGAAAAAAAACCAAGTAGGATGCTCTTTATTTTGGGAGATTATTTATCTATCTGCTATTGCTTCATTCACTTTGTTGTTGTAGCCACTAGAATGCATCCCTCAACAGAATAAAAGAATTATATGCTCTAGGCTAATAGAGAACATATTCTCCGAAAGTGGATACTTAATGGAGTCCAAGCCATCTGTGCATAAGAAGGAGGCCCTCAGTAGTCCTGAAGGAATGTGTAGGGGAAATGAATCTGAGAAACTTCAATGGCCCTGTAAAGATTGAATGGACTTGGTAGATGCAAATATAGATAGACTGTTGTGGAAAAATGGGAAATGTGGTGGAAACTGAATAGTAAGGGCTTCCTTGGAAAGTGACTTGACTGGCTTCCACATGGACTGCTATCATATTCAGGGCCTGATAGCTGCCAAATTTTAATTGAAGAGTAAGAAATTAAATAAAACAGAGGACAATATTGTAAAGATCGGGAGGAAGACAGAGAGGATATAGCAGGGGAAAAGGAACCTTGATTATTGGAAGAGAGAAGAATTATAGAAGACCTACAGAATTATGTACATTTGGTGCAAATAGCATGTGCACCCCTATGGGGATGGGTTGAGTTTGTGATACAAATGTGTACGTATACGCAGAAATGCAACCTCCAAGCCACTACCCAGCCCTCCATCAGTGTGACCCACAATAAAGTTATTCATATTTATATGCTGCCCTTCTCCGGAGACTCAGGGCGGCTTACAATTTTTGGAGCGCTCAGCAATAGCCTTCATTCCATTGTATATGCCTGCTTATTACTAAGCGGCATTTTTACGAAGTCAGCTTATTGCCCCCAACATTCTTGGGTCCTCAGTTTACCTACCCCGAGAGGATGGAAGGCTGAGTCAACCTTGAGCCTGGTGGGATTCAAGCCTGCAGTAATTGCAGGCAGCTGGAATTAAGTGCTAGGCATTTAACAGCCTGCACCATCTCCTTTGTACATTCCCCACTAATATGTAACCCTTTAAGATAAATACAATTTAAAGGCTTTTCAAATTTGTCTGGATTGTGCCCATTATGTTCAATAGATCTTGAGTGGAATGGAATTACTTTTTGAAATAGGGAACACCTACTAATTAATAATTACTTCACTATTCCTGTGAACACCATTAACTAAGTGAAATGAGATACTTGCTTTAGAGATCTTCAATTAAATGATATTTTGAATTGCAGTTAAGATTTATCACTTAATTATTTTATGGTAAACAGAGAGAGACAATGTTGGAATTGGTCTCTCTTAATAGGGATTATCAATGTTTACAATAGAAATAGGAGAGAGATTATTTATTTGCTATGTCTCGGGGCTAAAATAAATCTGTAGTATCTTCATGTTCTAAATGAATATATTCATGGTCCCAACTGAATAATTAAGATGCTACTGAATGCATGAAATTATTTTCAGCATTTATACTTTACCGATATATCTATATGACTGTTTTTCAGGCCATGGTATATTGGTATAAGCTTAACATATCCTTGATTGGCATTATTCAAATTTATCTTTTCTGTCCTGTCATTAATAATTAGCCACCACTGGGTCTTTTATATTTTCTGTAATACTTGGAGAAAATAAAGATTTAGACAAAATTAAAGAAAATGGCGTACATCAAATGCATTTGACCAGTGATTTAGACATACATGAAGGAAAAAACCCAAATATAAGTAGATATCAAATAAGTCAACTCTGGTCAGTAAGATACTGTGACTTTTTAAAAGATGGTTCTAGCTAGAATTTTGTTAACGTCAAAAGAATCTTTTGACTAAGCTTGGTCTTAATGTCTGTGTATATCCAGTTGGGCATTCATATGATTTATCTCAACAGGTTTCCTAGCTCCTTTTCCTAAATTCTCCTTTAAATAAATTCTCCTTTAAATAAAACAATGCCTTGTTATTTAGGCAGAGGGACATTCCTGAAAAGCTCCTTCTTAGCTTTAGCTCAGGCATTAGTGATGAAATTGAACAGCTGGCAGAATTAAATCACCCAAGGGACCCCTGGGAAATTCTGCTCCCTGGACTAATTTGTTTATATTATAGCAGTTAGATGATGATTGATACCTTCCCTTCCCTTTATCTCTGAAATTCATTGGAGTTCTTCAGAAATCCTACAGTGGTTTTGGTAGATACATGTGGAAATAAAACTAGATTTTTAAGTGTCAAAGAGCAAAATGACCAGGACCCAAGAAATTCAATGTTTTTCTTTGTGTGAGTGAATATAGAATAAGATCATTTGACTGAATGGAAGCCACAGAGCTTGCCTGCCTTACTAGAAAAGTTCAAACAATAAAGTGGGTGCCATTTCAGATCAAAACTCACCCACAATCCCAATAAAGGAGAATATTGATAGTTGAGGGGTCCTTGGTACTCTTTGAACCTGGTTGTTTTCTTGCAGACATTTCATTACTCAGAGTAGGTAACATCATCAGTGCTAATCATCATCACCAATGATGATGTTACCTAGTTTGGGTATGAAACGCTGTAACTCAAGCGTGCCAAGGACCCTCACCCATAACGCTAATAATATTGGTCCATAATTCTGTCCCCTTCAAATAGCAATAATTTCTCATACATCTTCTTTCTGATTTTCTGACATGCTGTTGTATAGACAAATTACTGTTCTATTTGTATAATCCAATAGTAACCCAATAGTGAGTAGATATATTCTGTGGGATCAGAATCTGTGTCAAAAGCAAACAGTTAAAGAGAGTGGTTCACCCTTATTCACCCATCCCTATTCAATCATATGAAGCTCTACTGTAATTTTGCAAATGTTGGCTAATCATCCCCATGTGTGAGATCACTTTAGATTGATTGCCCTCAATTAATCCTTTTTTTTTACTTCCCATTGTTTGCATTTGTATTAATTTAGCAACACCCAAGGGACTGAGGGTGCTGTTTTCAACCTTTATTATTTAGTATCTTTTAAAATCTTTAAAAGGGCCTTTATTATTTAGTATCTTTTAAAATCTTGTGTGTGTGACAAATTGTCCAATGCGTTATTTATGTTGTGAACTATGTTGGATGGTATCTGATTTATTCAGAGTAAGAGAATTCTAACTTCTTTTATGGGTGTCCTCTGAGATAAATGTGGCATCTGCTCTTGAATCTATTTTGAAATTAACAGTTGTCCCACAATTTGTTAGCTTTATCCTCCATGAGAATGGCATATCTTTTAAACAATGCAGGCTAAGGAAATTAACCTTCCACTTCTGTGGTCACTTCAAATGCATCTGTATAGAACATGTAAATTGTACTATATTTGAACATTTATTATTAGTATTCCATCTAAGCAAAGATCAGAATTATTGGGACTTTTTCCAAATCATATGCATATTGACCCTAAAGGTCGGGGGTGGGGGATTTGGGGGGATCTGTTTTTGAAAGAATTACTACTCTATAGTAACATTTAACAAGACATTATCCATCTTTTATTAATAATGTCTACTAATTTCTACTACTATTCTACTACTATACTATAAGATAATAATCAACCAAGGAACATTCTTCTTAGCAATAGCAATAGCACTTAGACTTATATACCACTCCACGATGCTTTACAGCCCTCTCTAAGCAGTTTACAGAGTCAGCATATTGCCCCCAACAATCTGGGTCCTCATTTTAGCAACCTCGGAAGGATGGAAGGCTGAGTCAGTCTAGGACCCAGTGAGGATTGAACTCCTGGCAGTGAGCAGTGAGTTAGCCTGCAATACTGTATTCCAATCACTGAACCACCAGGGTTCAAACTCCTATATACATCAATATTTACTGGGTTCTGGTTTCATCCTAACTGAATGCTTGGGGGAAGAGTCAGTTCTTCAAAGCATTCCAGACTAGGATGGTAGTGGCCTGCTGGACATTGCAGTAAAAGAAGTATAATGAAATGGAGAAGGAAAAGGAGGAGAAGGAGAACATTTTCTGATCTTACTGACATTTTCCCACATAGATTTTAGTTTCAACTGGAAAGTTTCCTAAACTGTCCATGGTGATCCATTTGGATAGTGATGCAATGACTCAATCTATTCAAACTTCATCTGGAGAGCTTTGGGATCCTGATAAAATGATAATGAAGTTGTAGGCAAGCAAAAAATGCATGTGAATGAGGGACTTTATACTTTTCAATATGTAGAAAGTAATGACAAGCTACCTACACATATAGTTTTGGCAAAACATTATTTTGGAATTAAAAAAAATTAGGAACTCATAAAAGATTTTTTTAAAAAAAATGAGGATTGGGTTTTCAAAACACAAACATTAATTATATCTAACCCATGCTCCCACACAGATGCTACTCTGACATAGCCACATTCTATAAATGCACATGGTTTAAAACTTCTGCAAAAAAATTCTTTTTATTGTATGCACAAACATTGGGGGTTGATGCTTAAATCCACTAAAACTCTTGTTGACAATTATTAGGATTAATAGCAGCAAGAATTCTATCCGAGGAGCAATGAAAATTCACAGTAATCTTAAATCTGGTGTGAATACAGCTAATAATCTCATAAAACCATCCACACCCAGCTAATCCCTTTGATCCGTCATCCTCTTCCTCCTTGGGCTGCCAACTAAACAAATTCCCACCCCTCCCCATCGGCCATTCCATGAGGCCTTCAACGCCTCTCTCCTTTGTGGTAGAGCACAAAAGTATGGGAGGTTAAGGAAGTGCTTGCCACACTTCCAGTCCCTTTTCAAACTTGGCAGTGAAACAGAACATGAGTTCAGTTTACATAAGAAGTGAGGACAGAAGAGATGCAGGGTGAGGAAATACGTATTTTGGTGCTAGACACTGGTAGCAAAGATTCACAGGTCTTCTGCTATCATTTCTCTGATCCTATGGAATGATCATTCCATGGGAGGGAGGAATGTTGCAAAGGAGTCTTCTCTGCCATATTTTCCCCTTTCTGTCCCCCTGTTTCTCCTGCTACCCATGTCAAAAAAAAGCAGGGGGAAATAACAAAAAAGTGGGTTTATGCAGTAAATCACTCCATGGAAACAGAGAATTGGTACTAAACAAAGTGTAGAAAAGAGAGGAACTAAATATGACTCTTCTGGTGCCAATTGTCCAGGTATCAAAAAGGCACACTTTCTCACACAAGGTGGATAGCTTTATTTTTCTTCCCATAGGTAAAAGGAAGTGGAATGGACATGGCTTTGCAAATCAAACTTTTGTAATGTAGCTGCTCATCCATTGCAGCATAGGTAATCAGGGCCTAAACTGGGTTTGTGGGAATGGGAAGGTAAAGCTCTATAGTGTTTCCTGGTGTTCCAGAAGATCACTGGACATGGGTCAAGAGCTTCTTCCTAAGGCCATGCTGCTGCTGCAGGTCAAGCTGGAGAATGGGTAATTGCTAATTCAAGGGAGTACCACCTGAAAAAGCCTACTTCTTGGAATCCTATATTAAATCAGGATAGGAACTTAGGCAAGGAACATTATGCAGGGTGGAAAACCACCAGAATTAATTACAATTAAGTGCCATCTCCAGTTACTATAATATGATTTATGCATCCCTTACTTTCCTTTAAACTCTGTGTAGCAGTGGCATAAATACAACCCCACAAATGGTTATGGGTTTATATTCTCAGTCAGTGCCACACATGACCTCGTTGCTTCCAAGGGTTCTGCTGCATTTTGTTGGTTTACTCTCTGCAGGACTGAGCAAAATTTAGCTCTGGTGAATCCCTAACACACAAGCTGAGTTCTCATGTTACTGATGAGGTCTTCTTCTTTAAATGTGGTATTAAGAGTACCTTGGAGTTCTGAGCAATATTATGCATCCTTTTTTAGATCTGTCTGTTCATCACAATATTGTGCCAGAGCTTGTTTGGGAAACATGATTGGCAGATAACCATCTCTATCTTTTTCACTGCTGGAGGTCAGGGCTGGACAAAGGTAATGCTTTTTTAATTAGTTGTTGAGAGGATTGAATATCATTGCTATGGGTTGCATACTGTTTCCTCCAAGACTGCAGCTGAAGAAAACCCCTGGCCATTTTCACATGTGATACTAGAAATTACTTTCCACTTGCACCGTGTTTGTCATTTGCAAAACGTATTCATGTGGGATTAAATGCAGCAAAGAAATTGAAGATTGGTACATTTCTACAAATGCAGATCTTATTTTACATCACATATAGATTTAAGTGCAAACAAATTTTTTAATCTATCTATGGAAACTCCCAGTAAGCTTGCATTCAAGTTTTTGAAACAATATCTTATGAGAAAAGGAAAATGAAAATAGGTGTCCTACTGACCATACAAGGCCCCCTGTGGCTTGCTTAAATTTGTATTGATAATGTAATAAGACTGAAAGAAAACAAAAATTGCAGAAGCCAAGTGAAAGTAATACTGAAATCATATTTAACTGCATGTTAATATATTAAGCAGAATGAAAACTTTAGGATGGAAAAAAACTATAATACAGTCATTTATTCTAGTTAAAGCTAACCTAAGCACTCCTGAATGATTCGGCAAGCAATATCAATACAGCAAATAAATGAATTTTCCTCAGTATGTGCTTGATTTAAGCTTTGGATCATTCTATTGAAATGCTATTTGACTGAGCATTCATAACCCATAAAACAAATCGTTTACTTTAACCTGCCCTGGCTTTGCTGGTATAGTTACCAAAAGAAGCTCCATTTTGATTCAGTAAGACATATTTCCAAGAAAGTGTGTTTCATATTAGTTTGAAAGGAGGCAAATGATTTGTTGGTGATGCTGACTTCTACCTTAGATTTCAGGAAAAATCCACTCAGCAGTGAAAGCTTCTATGCAGCTTCTGTTTAGTACAAGTCTTAATGACCAGCTCTGGTAAGTAAGACTGGTAGTAACTATGATGTGGGAAATACTTTGTATTTGCAGTACTCTAGTGGGAATTAATGAAGTAGAGACTCTTTGAAGGAATACAGCATCAATAACAATGTTGTACTGTACCAAAGGCCAGTGGCCAAGTATCATGTCAGACCAGGAACACTATTGTTGGTCTTTGAGTTATATTCCAGGTGAGTAGAGAGAAAGAAAGAAATGAACTGGGCTTGGACAAAACTGAAGACTATTTAATGGAAAATTAAATTACAATTGAAATGATTGTTCCCTTTCACCCCATTAAAAATTACTATTAAGCAACAAGTTTTGGGAGGGGCTTGAGAAGACAATGTTGGGACTAGAGGCTGTACATTTCTGCACGCAAGGTAAATGTGAATATATTGATTTGGGAATAGTTGTTGAGTATGTCTCCTTTTCATCCTATCCTTTTTAAGCCATTCTGGAAGCACATCATGAATAACTTGAGTTTTCTACAATAGATTCCACTTGCCTTTGAACAGTTAGTTATAAAAGAATAAAAGATGGATTTTTCATGTTTGTCAGACTTTTAGAAGAGGTTATCAGTAATCTTTGTTGTCTATATAAATACAGATACTTTGTTTCTCTTCCATAATCACAATATTGGATGAAGTATGAACTCTCCATCAAAGGTAGAAAACCAAATGGTTACTCACTCCATGCCATTGCCATAAGATTTTAAAATCTTGAAAATGCTCAGGTTGATTTTTCATTCATGGAAAAACTATGGCACAGTGACATTTTTCAAAAGGAAAAGACAGCCATCCAGAAGATGTCCTCTCAGTTCATTTTCATTTTATGAGCAGATGAGATGGGTTCTTTTTATATCCAAAGATAGACATGCTATAGATCTGATCCTCCAGCTGCCAAAAATAATGAGGCCAAGCTAATTATAAAGAACAACAGGGTCATATAGATCTTACAATGAAACTCTTGAACTAATTTATCTGAGGTAATAATTTAATCAATACTAGCTGTAAATAGAGAAGCAGTTTGGTTAAGACACCAGGCTAGAAATCATGAAACTGTGAGTTCTAGTCCTGCCTTAGGCATGAAAGCTAGCTGAATGACTTTGGGCCAGTTAGTCTCTCTCAGTTCAATTCAGCTCATAGGATTGTGAGGAAAATAAGAGGAGGAAGATTAGATATGTTTGCCACCTTGAGTTATTTATAAAAATTAAAAAGTGGAATTAAAAAAAAATAGAAGAAAAGAAATCTTTACAGGCTGTTTTATTCTTGACCAAATGTCTATTGCCAAGATTGATGTTTGTATGATTTCTCTCTATATATACTCTCTGCTGAATTCCTGTTTGTGGCATGAGCCTTGATTAATTGGGGTGACTGATGTGCTTCAGCAAGAAATGAAGAAGGTGGCAACAGCAGGTGCAATAAGAACTGGCAGAAACCTTAATATTAAATTGTCCAAGAAAAGAGATGTGGAAAAAAAAACATTTTTGCTTCCATTAGCATTCCCTCTCTCAGCCAATTTTTTTTAAAAAGAGGAATAAATTTGCTTCTCAAAGAAGCCGTTAAGTGGTAAATTGGCAGAGAGTGAAAGATTTTCCAGATAAGTAACACACATGCATATAGAGAGAAAATAAAAAATTACACAGAACCCTGAACTAATTTTGCATAGTTGTCAAGGACAACCACCTGGCCTTAAACCACCTCTTGCTTAGAAAGATCCAAAGTGATTGAGTTTGTTTTTCTTAACTGCCCCAAGAAAAGAGAAGATGTTTGTCAAAGATGTCTGCACCCCTTCTTTCTGAACTATAAAGGCAGCCCTATCCGTCTTGTTCAGCTTGTGTGATCTCAGCCACAGGCACAACATAAAGAAGCTCTTTCCTCGTTCTTCTTGGCTGCTTCGGCCATCCAGATTTCAACTACCACAATTGTGACAGGCAGGGAGAGGCAGCCAGAGGGCGGTGGGAAGGGAGAAATATTATTGTCTCTAGCTTTCCAGCCCACTTAATTGGCCTGAGGAAAGGGCAGACAAGGGGGGTGAAGGGAAAGATTTATAAACAAATAGTCCATTATGCTTCTCATTAGTTGGAAGAATACCTGTATAAGTGGAAGCTGTCAGTTACAATAAGCACCCTCTCTCTTTTTTGCTTATATAATAATCCCAGCATTCAAAAGACTAATCACTATACACTGATCTACAAAGCATCTTATTTCCTCATCAAATTTCCTTACTCAGCTTAGCCATGCTTGTCAGCTTCCCAGCTCCCCTTTTCAATAACTGGTTTATTCTGAGCATCCAGCCAAGAAGCATTCCTAGGAGTAAAACCACGGAAGAATGAAGCCCTAATTTCTTTATCTCACTCCAGGAGAGATTTCTCCTTGCGCGCATGGGAAAGGTCACGCAGGTAATTTGGGCTGCTGGTTTGCATTAGAAAAGAGGAGGAGGCCGATCGGCACATTGGAGCCCGTTCTTTGTCTGAGAAGTCAGATGGCCACCAAGGGTGAAGGAAGAATATGAATGGCAAGAGGAAAGAAAGAAAGAAAGAAAGAAAGAAAGAAAGAAAGAAAGAAAGAAAGAAAGAGAAAGAAAGATTTTTTTAAAATATTGATGTTCAAACATTAACTCTTAAAGCTGAAAGAGTCTCTCCCTCTTTTCTGCAACAACAAAACCCAATGGAAAATAGACTGAAAATATTCTAATGAATCACATTTGGCACCATGATGAGATAATTAGGTCTGTTTAAGCCCCATTAAAGCAAACGGGATTTATATACCCAGTTAAGGATTCAGGGCTGAAATTCAATATGTATGTAGAAATCAGAATGTTTAAAGGCTTACTGGCATCTCCTGATAGTTCTGATTTTGACAGGCTTAAGAGGCAAAGTCCCATAAGCTGTCAGCTGTCACCTACGATTAAATCTTTGCTCACCATTGCATGTCTTGCATCAAATGTTGCCAACTGCCCAATGGTACCAGATATGACGGAGCAGTGGGTTTCTGGGAAGGCTGGGTTCCTCAAAAGGACGATAGGCAAGAAATAATTTCTCCCCAAGGACAATCAATGCACTGAGAGGGCATTGTATGGGGCCTTTCTACCTTGTGGGTGGGCAGCATTTGATCCCGAGAACAACACAGATAGTGCATGCACCCATTTAGTGGTTCAGACACATGCATCTTTATTCACATGCAATAATTTGTACATACATCCTACACCTTATTATTTATTTATTTATTTAATTAAACTCATATGCCGCCCAACTCCCAAAGGGCTCCCAGTGGCTCCCAGCAAAAAAAAACAACAACCCACATCCAGCAAGAAGTTTTAACCTTGAATGTTGTGGATAGGACTGTTAAATTGTGTTTTAACCTTGTACCTGCAGACTTACTGCTGCTATATGGGCAGCCATATGGAAGGGAGGGAGGGAGGAAGGGAGGAAGGAAGGAAGGAAGGAAGGAAGGAAGGAAGTGGTGTTATTTTCCATGATATCTGCATGGCCAATTCAGTCTGGCAGGGTTGATAGTCTCTGAGTTCCTTCAATTAAGTTAAGAACAGATCATGCCAAACCAATCTTATTTCATTCTTCAACACAGTGACTAAATTAGTAGACCAGCAAAATACTGTGGACATAATATATTTAGATTTCAGCAAGGCATTCGACAAAGTAGACCACAACCTACTTCTTAGTAAGCTAGAAAAAAGCGGAATAGATAGCACCACCACTAGATGGACTCGCAACTGGCTGGCAAACCATATTCAATGAGTACTCCTTAATGGGTCTAAGTCTAGATGGAGGGGAGTAAGTAGTGGGGTGCCACAAGGTCTCATCTTAGGCCCAGTACTCTTCAATATCTTCATTAACAACTTAGATGAGGGAATAGAAGGGGAACTTACCAAATTTGCAGATGATACTAAGCTGGCAGGAATAGCTAACACCCAAGAAGATGGATCTTGACAGACTAGAACACTGGGCCGTATCTAACAAAATGAAATTCAATGTATAGAAAAGTAAAGTCCTACACTTAGGCAAGAAAAACCAAAAGTACACATATAGACTGGGTGAAACCATGCTCAATAGCAGTAACTGTGAGAGGGATCTTGGCGTCTTAGTGGACAACCACCTAAATATCAGCCAGCAGTGTGCAGCAGCAGCCAAAAAAGCTAATGCAATCCTAAATTGTATTAACAGACGGATACAACCAAGATCAAGGGAGGTACTAATACCACTCTATAAAGCCTTAGTAAGACCACACCTAGAGTACTGCATCCAGTTTTGTTCACCACATTATAAAAAAGATGTTGAGACTTTAGAAAAAGTACAGAGAAGAGCAACCAGGATGATTAAGGGACTGGAGAGTAAAACATATGAAGAACGGTTACAGGAACTGGGCTTGGCTAGTCTAGTGAAGAGAAGGAACAGGGGAGACATGATAGCAGTATTCCAATGTTTGAGGGGCTGCCACAGAGAGGAAGGGGTCAAGCTATTTTCTAAAGCACCTGAAGGCCAGACAAGGAGTAATGGATGGAAACTGAACAAGGAGAGATTTAACCTGGAAATAAGGAGAAACTTTCTGACAGTGAGAACAATCAACCAATGGAACAGCTTGCCCTCAGAAGTTGTGGGAGTGTCATCACTTGAGACTTTCAAGAAGAGATTGGACTGCCATTTGTCAGAAATGGTGTAGGGTCTCCCACTTGGGCGGGGGATTGGACTAGATGACCTGCAAGGTCCCTTCCAACTCTGATTATCTGTTATCTGTTATCAATTAAACAGTAGAATAGAGTCTAGAAGCGTAGAGTAGCATAGAATAGAGTAGAGTAGAGTAGAATAGAATAGAATAGAATAGAATAGAATAGAATAGAATAGAATAACACAATTGGCAGGGAGTTTGAAGGTCCCCTTGCTCAGGCAGGAAACCTTATACCATTTCAGACAAATGATTGTTCAATCTCTTCTTAAAAACTTCCTGTGTTGGAGCAGTCCCAACTTCTGAAGGCAAATCATTCCACTGATTAATTTTTCTGTCAAGAAATTTCTGCTTAGTTCTACGTTGCTTCTCTCCTTGATCAGTTTCTATCCATTGCTTCTTGTTCTGCCTTCAGGTGCTCTGGAGAATACATTGACCCCATCTTCCTTGTAACAGCCCCTTAAATATTGGAAAACTGCTATCATGTCACTACTAAGTCCTTCTTTTCATTAAACTAGACATATCCAATTCCAGCAACCATTCTTTATATGTTTTAGCTTCTAGTCCCCTTATTATTATTATTATATTTATTTATTTATTTATTTATTTATTTATTTATTTATTTATTTAGACTTGTATGCCGCCCTTCTCCCTAGGGACTCAGGGTGGCGAACATTTAAAAACCGAACAAATTACAATAAAAATGAATTAAACAACTACAAATCTAAAACCAATTAATTAAAATTGAATTAAAAAACTAAAATAAACCACCCCTGGGTCAATCCAGACCAGCCTGCTGAAATAACCAGGTCTTCAGGTCTCAGCGAAAGGAGCGGAGATCAGGGGCCAAACGGAGATCCACAGGGAGCTGATTCCATAGGCGGCTCCCACAGAAAAGGCCCTAGCCCTGGGAACCGCCAGCCGACAATGTCTAACCGACGGAATCCCAAGGAGGCCCCTCCTGTGGGAGCGCACGGGGCTATCGGAATGTGATGCTGGCAGGAGACGTTCCCACAAGTACCCTGGACCCAAGCCATATAGGGCTTTATAAGTTGTTACTAGCACCTTGAAGGCAACCCGGGAGGCAACCGGCAACCAGTGCAAGTCGCGCAGAAGGGGTGTAACATGGGAGTATTGGGACACCCCATCACAGCCCGCGCGGCCGCATTCTGTACCAGCTGCAACCCCCGGGTGGTCTGCAAGGGCAGCCCCATGTAGAGAGCATTGCAGTAGTCGATTCTGGAAGTGACAAGCGCATGAGTGACCGTTCGAAGGGCATCTCGGCTCAGATAAGGGTGGATCTGGCGAACCAGCTGAACCTGGGCAAAAGCCCCCCTGGCCACAGCCCCCACTTGCTCCTCTAAACTGAGCTGTGAATCCAGGAGGACGCCCAGATTCCTCGCCCTATCCACGGGGGGCAACACCTCTCCCCCCATGACCAAAGATGGCACATCCACTGAGAACTGAGATGCCGGTAAGAACAGCCACTCAGTCTTGGCTGGGTTGAGCCGGAGCCTGTTACTCCCCATCCAGACCTGTACTGCCTCCAGGCACCGGGACATCTATCATCTATCATCTATCAATGTCACCTATCAGGACCAGGGCTGTCTCTAGCTCTTTGGGCAAAGTTATTCTGATATGGCTCTTTTGTTAGGAATTTCAAAGAGGCACTTTCTTACTTCTCTTTTTTATTCTTCACGTTTTTGACGTTTTCGTTTGCAACTTTTAGCCTCATGGTTTTTTTTCTCAGACATTTTTACCCTATTTACTGTGAATCACATTATTTTAATTGTATCAGCACCTACTGTTGTCATGTGGCACCAGGTCTGGGAAATTATATTTATCCCTCAGAGCTGGAGCATTAGGACATGGAGTATGCCATCACCATTTTTCTAGTTTGATAGTCACATGACTTGCTCAGTCACTTCCTATCAGACTTTTGGTTTACCAAGATAATATTATCAGCTTCCTGAGGTCCATAGCAACTTGACTTGAAACATCTGGATAGTGTTCTTTTTACTACCAACTGTCAACTATCTTTGTGGTTATTTTTGAAAAGCATAGAAAGAAAAAGTTCTAAAGCAACAAGGAAAGACTATCAGATTTTATACCAGTGTTGTGCATTTTGGAAGTCTTTTCAATTTTGACACCTCCCAAAATTTGGTGCCCTAAGTTACTCCCTAGGTTGCTGAAACCTGGAACTAACCCTGATATGGATGCTGGACACACCTTCTCTGATGCAGCACTTGCCTCTAAAATGAGGTTCCTCTCAAAACATGAGCAGTTCCCACCCTTCTGGTATTTTGAGAAGACTTGAAGATCTGGCCTGCTACACCTCATTCAACTTTGGGGGCTGAAAAATAGAAGGGCAACGTGCTCTCCAGTTGTCCATGTTTTCTATGAGCAGAAGGAATCTGCTAATGATCACAGATGGGTAGCTTGAAAGAAGATTCAAAATTAATGTTGAAAAAAAATTTTTTAGGAACATATTCATCTCATCTACAGAGCAGATAGGCTGTCCAGAATATCACCATAAATGGGGAGAAAAACATCAGCTAAACTAGAGAATTTATAGCCAGTCTCTTGTATTTCTCATTCAGTGGACATTATAAGGGAGGGTTGCCATTAATTGAAATTGTTCCTGTTGTTGTGATCAATTATCTTATTATTGTCATTGTTATTTAAGGAAGGGTTTAAAACCAGAATTTAGAAATGGCTATGTTCCAGAAGGATAAGTTAAATAATTGAGTAAGCTAATAATGACAATGGCTAGGCTGTGCTACACAGGTAATTTTATACTTCAATTGTAAACATTCCAGAAGGGACAGTAAGGGAGTTTGAATACTGCCTGAATAATATTCTGGCCAAAACAAGGGCTTGGCAGAAGATTAACACTTCAAGCAGTTCAGGAGGACTCCTACTTGGCACACCAAGGGATTTTCTTATACAACATGAAAATACCAGCAGTTGTGATAAAATGGTGCTGTTATGCAAGAAGCTGAGGTGCCATGTTCTATCAAGCCTATGGGACTGTCATGTCTTCCAGCCCCAATAATTATATGCACATCATCTTTCTTGAAAACAGAATTAGCAAGATGCACACCAA
This sequence comes from Naja naja, assembly GCA_009733165.1. Taxonomy (NCBI): domain Eukaryota; kingdom Metazoa; phylum Chordata; class Lepidosauria; order Squamata; family Elapidae; genus Naja; species Naja naja. The sequence goes on from CM019148.1 coordinate 100,272,624, forward strand.
GAACAGGACCTATACAAAACACAGGTAGCCAAGAAGCATCTCCAATGTGTAAAAAACCTGACATAACTGAAAGCACTTTGAAAAGGTCTTAATCCCTTTCCTAAAAAAGGAAATCAATAGGATCAAGAGCCGTGGTGGCGCAGTGGTTAGAATGCAGTACTGCAAGGCTACTTCTGCTGCCTGCCGGCTGCCTGCAATTTGGCAGATCGAATCTCACCAGTCTCAAAATTGACTCATTCTTCTATCCTTCCAAGGTGGGCAAAATGAGGACCCAAATTGTTGGGGGGCAATAGGCTGGCTCTGTAAACCTCTTAGAAAGGCTGTAAAAGCACCGTGAAGTGGTAAATAAGTCTAAGTGCTATTGCTATTGCTATCAATTGTAACCTTAAGGGAACGATTTTCCACAGTGAAGGATGAGTTAGGAGAAAGCCCCTTCCCTGGGTTTGCCCCTGACCATCGTGGACAAGGATTGCCCAAGCTTGCTGGGACTTGAGTGGTTCAAGCCACTAGGCATCGAGGTGACTGGCATCAATCACGTGAGCAACTCTGAATGGGGAGGAGGCCTTGAAGTCTGAGTTTCCAGAGGTCTTCAGCGATGGATTGGGCAAGTATATGGGGACCCCTATCACTTTCAACCTAGATCCCAAGGTGCCCCCAATTCATTTAAGGCCCAGAAGGGTTCCATTTGCTTTAAAGGAAAAAATTGATGCACAATTAGACAAATTAATTGCTCAAGGGGTTTTAGAGCCCACTGACCACTCCAGATGGGAGACATCCATAGTCACACCAGTCAAGGCTGATGGGTCAGTAAGAATCTGTGGAGACTATAAGGGGACACTGAACCATGCGCTGCAGCAGAGCAGTTCCAGTGGTGCATCATCTGTTACATTCACTTGGCAGGGGTACAGTCTTTGCCAAATTGGATTTGGCCCAGGCATATCAACAACTAACAGTTGATGATGCCACTGCAGAGGCCCAAACCATTGTGACTCATAGAGGTGCTTTCAAATGTAAAGGTTACAATTTGGAGTAAGTGTGGCACCAGGCATCTTTAAAAGCCTTATGGAAAGAATGCTCCAAGGACTGCCAGGGGTAGTGCCTTACTTTGATGATGGGTTAATATCTGCTGAAAATGACACTCAGCTACAAGAAAGACTCAGAGAAGTCCTTACTAGATTCAGGAAAGCGGGGTTAAAAGTCAAGGAAGAAAAATGCACTCTTAAAACTGACAGGGTTGAGTTCCTGGGCTACATGATTGACAAGCATGGCACCCACCCTACAGATGCCAAGGTTCAAGTAATCAAAGAAGCCCCTAGACCTAAATGCAAAACAGATTTGCAAGCCTTCCTTGGACTTATTAACTTTTATCACATGTTCCTTCCTCAAAAGGCAACCATTGCTGAACCATTGCACAGATTACTTGATAAGAAGTCTGTTTGGGTCTGGGGCAGGAAGGAACAATCAGCATTTAACAGTATTAAAAGACTAATCATGTCTGATGCTGTACTGATACAGTTCTCTGAGAATTTGCCTGTTGTACTGACTTGTGATGCATCCCCTTTTGGATTGGGGGCGGGGTTTGAGCCACAGGCTTCCCAGTGGGTGGGAAGCCCCTATGGCATTTTACTCTCGTACTTTGACCAAAGCAGAGAGGAATTACAGCCAATTGGACAAGGAGGCATTGGCAATTGTTGCAGCTGTTAAGAAATTTCATGAATATCTGTATGGGAGAACATTTACCATTGTGACAGATCACAAACCTTTGTTAGGCATTGTGGCAGGAGACAAACCTACACCTACTATCCTGTCACCAAGAATGCTGAGATGGACTGAATTTCTTGCAGCTTATTCATACAAACTTATCCACAAGCCTGGCAAGGACATTGGACATGCTGATGCACTGAGTCGTTGCCCACTTCCTTGCCACAAGGAGGACTTTGAACCTGAAACACATACCTTTTTCCTAGAAACTGTTGCCAAGCTTCCAGTTCATGCTGCTGAAATTGCCAGAGAGACTGCCAAAGACACTGTGTTGGCTCCTGTTATAGGCTGGATTAAGAAAGGTTGGCCTCTTCAAGATCTACCTCACCTTGCCCAACCTTTTAAATCCAGGCAAACTGAATTATCTGTATTAAGAGGATGTATTTTGTGGGGTAACAGGGTGATTATTCCTGCAAAACTGCAAAGAGAGGTTTTGGAAATGTTACATGAGGGTCATCCTGGTATTGTAAGGATGAAGGGATTGGCCAGGAGTTATGTATGGGGGCCAGGTATTGACAAAATGGTTGAAAACTGGGTTGCATCTTGTCCCAACTGTCAGGTAGTCAGGCCTGCCCCACCTCATGCCCCCACGCAGGAATGGGAATGTCCTAGGGGCCCATGGTCTAGGATTCACATTGATTTCGCAGGCCCTACCAGAGGGCACACCTTCCTTATTATAGTAGATGCATATTCCAAATGGCTAGAGGTACTTCCCATGGCATCCACCACAACTGATGCTGTCATCAAGCAGCTCAGAAAACTTTTTGTAACCCACGGGTTACCTGATGTTCTTGTCTCTGACAATGGCCCTCAATTTACATCCAACCTCTTTGAATCCTATTTAGCACAACAGGGTATCAGACATGCCCTGGCACCCTTCGGCTAATGGCTGGACTGAACGCATAGTACGTTTTACCAAGGAGAAGCTTCAGCAACTGGGTCCTGGGGACATCACTGAGAAAGTTGAAAAACTTCTTAGTGTTCAGCACATCACTCCTAACCCATCTAATAACTTATCCCCAGCAGAGTTGTTGATGGGTAGGAAACTTAGGTCTTCCCTTGACCGCCTTCATCCCACTTACGCACCCAACGCACCACTAGATTCCACTTCCAAAGTTCGCACATTCAGTGTGGGTGATTCTGTTTATGCTAAGAACCGCATAGGTGAAGCTTTGTGGATTCCTGCTGAGATAACTCAGATCACAGGCCCTCGTTCTTACAAGGTGCAAACAGAGGACGGACTCCTCTGGAGCAGGCACATTGATCAACTTAGATCCAGGTTCTCTCAGGAACATCGCCCTTGTCTCTCTCTAGTTCCCTCACCTGATGTCAATTCTAGGGGGAAGGGAGGAACAGGAGGAAAATCAGCAAGCAAGAATCAACCCCATGTGTAGAGCCATTACGACAGGAACCATCCCAAAACCTGTCACAATGCCAAAATCCATCCTTAGAAGTGGAAGATTGTACATCACTACCTGACTTGGGTACTGACATTGGGCTGGAGATGGGTTGGGAGGAGAGACCAGATTCTAACAATCAAACAGGTTCTTTCACAGGAAGTCCCAGTGGGGAAATGTCAGCAGACACATTTCCCTCTCACTGGGTGAGAATGTTAAAACTTCTGAACCACGAAGGTCTCAACGTACACGTAAGAGCCCCACCTATTTAAAAGAATACATTAGATAGGTTGGGGTTTGGTATGGACTGAACCTAGTGGGGAGGGGTGTTATGTATGTAGGTTTGAATGTTATTGGTTTAGTTTGAATTGTTCTTGTAAAATGTCAAATAGGATTGGTTTAAATAGTGCGGGAAAACCCTGCACTCTGATTGGCTGGCAACTACGGCTGCTGGCTATAAGAAGCAGCCGTAGCCCAGCCAAGTCGGGTCCATTCGAGCTGTAGTCACTTAATAAACTCTTCACTGAAGCTCTTCGCGTCTGACTCTTCATGCAAAGTTAACAGAAGGAAAGGACAGCAGGGTCCCTGGCACTGCCATCATCACCCCCACTTCAGTTTGGTTTCCTCAGAGAATAGGGAGCTGCATCCAACTCGGATTTTTCACGTTAAGGAAGCTTTTCAAAAATTCTTCCACCTACCAGATAAGATGTCAGTAGGGATTCCCAGGAATGAAGAAAGAAACCTGATGGCATTGTTGAGAGCATATTCACTTATAGGAGGAATCAGAATGTGGAATTCAGTCACTTCAAGCCATAAAGTATCTTAAACATAGGACAACTTCATGAAATTTCAATCATTTAAAAATTAATAACTGAGTGCTGGAACTTGAGGGGTGTGTGTGTGTGTGTGGCAGCACAACCCAAATTGCATTTTGTTTCTGCTAAAGCATCCTGCATGAGAATGACAAAAATCTCATCAGCATTTTTGTGAAATCTCAGCTGTTTTTTATTCTAAAAACATTGCTTGATTGGTGTGGGGCTGCAGGTGTTATCTTTGATTACAATGAATACCATGGCCTCAGTCCCAAGAAAACTGAGTCATCTAGATTCCCAAATTGATCTGGAAGTACTGTTTGCCTACCCAAGAAAAGTTGCTATCTCCGGTAGAACTGAAAAAGCTTTTTGGATGAGAAGCGAAATGTCTTCAAAGAAAAACCAGAAAGTCCAGTGACCTGGATGACTGAGAATCTCCATAGACATCTACCCCCAATAGTTTTTCTGAATGATTTTTTTAAGTGGAAAAGGATAAAACTATATTCTTTATTTGAATGCAATATGTTAAAATGACATATTAGGTCTACTGCAGAGGCAAGACTAAGATGGAAGGAACAAAGAAATTAATGAGAGGGGCTAAATGAGATCTGGAATAGACCAGTTAACTATCCTGCTGGTTTATTTGTTTGTTTGTTTGTTTGCATCTTTTCCTTGCCAGGTGAATTAAAAACAACATACACTGATGCAAACCATATCATGGCTTGATGCTTGAGCTAGCTTACCCCACCATAGCAGAGGTGCATACCTACCTTTCGTGTCTCCTCATTCCTCCTAACTTTTATCTCATTCTCATATTACTTATTATTATTAATAATTATTATTATTATTAATAATTAATAATTAATTATTATTATTATTATTATTATTATTATTATTATTATTATTTGCTTGTCCCTGTCATGCTACTGCAGCAAATGCTGAAGCCACATGAGATAATCATTTCCGAGTAATTAGTCTGGGTGCTGCGTGTTATGTTCGCATAGAGAGGCAGGACGCGGAGTGCTTCAGCTCTTAGTTTATTGTGACTTCAGCTCAGAACGGACCCAAATGGCTCAGGCGCGGCAGCTATTTATAGCCGGCTGCCGCGGCTGCCAGCCAATCAGAGTGCAGGGTTTTCCTGCACTTTTACAACCAATGAATTCAAACACTTTACAACAACCCAATCATTTCAAACTCTGCATACATAACACTGCGCTTCCAGCTTTTACATTTCTCATCAGTGGATATAGTTATCCATCCCTTGTTTGCATTGGAAGGCTGTATAATTAAGACAGAGCCATTCTCCACCTTGTAGCAGAGAAGAGCATTTAGAGTCCAGGCAGGTTCACTTCCTGACCTTTTTAATGGGGCACTCCCATCCCCCTGTTCTGTCTTCAGTCTTAATAGAATTTTTCCCTCAGCAAATACAGAACTACCATAAAACAGCCCTGAAAGTAGACAATAACATGATCCTCAAAGTACTTTCCATGCTGTTTAATTTCAGGTTTTGTGATGACCCTGAACACTATAAATCTATATATATATATAAAAGTGAAATACTACTCACACATCACCACAAAATTTCCAGAACCGTAAAGCCTATAAACTTGAAATTTGGCACGTATGCTCCTCTTGGATTCTAGGTGCTCACTAAGAAAGGGTTTTTCAAAATGACCATCAGAGCATTAGTATTTCGTTTATTATTATTAACATGCTCTGATTCTAAGGAGTTCTACTCCCCCTCCCCACCGGAAAAGAAATCTGTTCCAAATGCAAAACACAAGCAGAGGAGAGGAGTTTCATATTCAGTTTTAGTTTCACAGCACCAAGCAGTTTTAATACAGAACACTTGAGCTAAGCCAGCGTAGGCTCCTTGTGGTCTACTTCTTGCTCACACAGCAAATGCTGTTTCAGTTTCTAAAAGCCCTCAACTCTCTCACACACTGACATGATGCTAGCCAGATGAATACCGATGGATGCTGGTAGGCAGAGGCACAATTTTTTCCCCTTATCTTCCTCCCCCAAAACTAAGCCCGATCACATGGTTTCATAGCAAAGCACAGGTATAGAGCTAGTATAGCCATAAAACGTGATTTTTCCTTATAGATTATCCATTATTCAAGATATATTTTAACTTTACTGCCAAATCAGGTGCAACTACATTACAAAAAGCATCAGGAAATATTTGTAGGTAGAACTACCAGTCATTGTAATTCTTCTCACCTCCTGTTCGAGCCGAAAAGAGCAGCTGCTGAACACATGGTAGATCCTATCCGCATATTTTATCCTGGCCTGGAATATCAGATTCATTCATTATTCTATGACTCACTACCAGCTTTTAAATAACTAATTCAGTTATTTAAATATTGATTCATATATCCCATCGAAAGGAGTTTGTGTGTATGTGTTCAGTTAAATGTATGAATGTAGGGATATTCATGAAATTCTGGAGTTCAATGGCTTTGAATATAGGAGCTGCCAATTGTGCATGTTAATTTGGTCTGCACTTTTAGTAGCTTAGTATGGAAAGATTTTTTTTCAAACTGAGAAACCACATAAAGCACATTGTGGACATTCAAGGCATTTCCAGGGGCTCTTTGCATCCCCACTGATTCAGCAACAATCTTCCTTTGCAGGCATCCCTGTCTGGAACCATGCTTTCTCTGCTCAAAAGTTTGCAAATTTAGTTGTATTAACAAATCCTAAGTTTTATGTTTGCATGAAGAGTCAGACGCGAAGAGCTTCAGTGAAGAGTTTATTTAGTGACTACAGTTCGAATGGACCCGACTTGGCTGGGCTACGGCTGCTACTTATAGCCAGCAGCCATAGTTGCCAGCCAATCAGAGTGCAGGGTTTTCCCGCACTTTTTAAACCAATCATATTTGACATTTTACAAGAACAATTCAAACTAAACCAATGACATTCAAACCTACATACATAACACCCCTCCCCCTAGGTTCAGTCCATACCAAACCCCAACCTATCTAATGTATTCTTTTAAATAGGTGGGGCTCTTATGATACGTTGAGGCCTTCGTGGTTCAGAAGTTTTAACATTCTCACCCAGTGAGAGAGGAAATGTGTCTGCTGACATTTCCCCATTGGGACTTCCTGTGAAAGAAGACCGTGTTTGATTGTTAGAATCTGGTCTCTCCTCCCAACCCATCTCCAGCCCAATGTCAGCACCCAAGTCAGGTAGTGATGTACAATCTTCCACTTCTAAGGATGGATTTGGGCATTGTGACAGGTTTTGGGATGGTTCCTGTCGTAATGGCTCGTTACACATGGGGTGGATTCTTGCTTGCTGATTATCCTCCTGTTCCTCCCCTTCCCCCCTAGAATTGACATCAGGTGAGGGAACTAGAGAGGAACAAGTGCGATGTTCCTGAAAGAACCTGGATCTAAGTTGATCAATGTGCCTGCTCCAGAGGAGTCCATCCTCTGTTTGCACCCTGTAAGAACGAGGGCCTGTGATCTGAGTTATCTCAGCAGGAATCCACAAAGGTTCACCCATAAGGTTCTTAGCATAAACAGAATCACCCATACTGAATGTGCGAACTTTGGAAGTGGAATCTAGTGGTGTGTTGGGTGCGTAAGTGGGATGAAGGCAGTCAAGGGAAGACCTAAGTTTCCTACCCATCAACAACTCTGCTGGGGATAAGTTATTAGATGGGTTAGGAGTGATGTGCTGAACACTAAGAAGTTTTCAACTTTCTCAGTGATGTCCCCAGGACCCAGTTGCTGAAGCTTCTCCTTGGTAAAACGTGTGTCAGCCGGCCGTTAGAGGGGCAGCATGTCTGATACCCTGTTGTGCTAAATAGGATTCAAAAGGTTGGATGCCATAGAGACCATCAGGTAACCCATAAAAGTTTTTGAGCTGCTTGATGACAGCATCAGTTGTGGTGGATGCCATAGGGATTACTTAGCCATTTGGAATATGCATCTACTATAAGGAAGGTGTGCCCTGGTAGGCCTCAGAAATCAATGTGAATCCTAGACCATGGGCCCCTAGGACATTCCCATTCCTGTTTGGGGAGAGGGGGGCAGGCCTGACTACCTGACAGTTGGGACAAGATGCAACCCAGTTTTCAACCATTTTGTCAATACCTGGCCCCCATACATAACTCCTGGCCAATCCCTTCATCCTTACAATACCAGGATGACCCTCATGTAACATTTCCAAAACCTCTCTTTGCAGTTTTGCAGGAATAACCACCCTGTTACCCCACAAAATACATCCTCTTAATACAGATAATTCAGTTTGCCTGGACTTAAAAGGTTGAGGCAGGTGAGGTAGATCTTGAAAAGGCCAACCTTTCTTAATGCAGCCTGTAACAGGAGCCAATAAAGTGTCTTTGGCAGCCTCTCTGGCAATTTCAGCAGCATGCACTGGAAGCTTGGCAACAGTTTCTAGGAAAAAGGTATGTGTTTCAGGTTCAAAGTCCTCCTTGTGGCAAGGAAGTGGGCAACGACTCAGTGCATCAGCATGTCCAATGTCCTTGCCAGGCTTGTGGATAAGTTTGTATGAATAAGCTGCAAGAAATTCAGTCCATCTCAGCATTCTTGGTGACAGGATAGTAGGTGTAGGTTTGTCTCCTGCCACAATGCCTAACAAAGGTTTGTGATCTGTCACAATGGTAAATGTTCTCCCATACAGATATTCATGAAATTTCTTAACAGCTGCAACAATTGCCAATGCCTCCTTGTCCAATTGGCTGTAATTCCTCTCTGCTTTGGTCAAAGTGAGAGTAAAATGCCATAGGGGCTTCCTCCCACTGGGAAGCCTGTGGCTCAAACCCCCCCCAATCCAAAGGGGATGCATCACAAGTCAGTACAACAGGCAAATTCTCAGAGAACTGTATCAGTACAGCATCAGACGTGATTAGTCTTTTAATACTGTTAAATGCTGATTGTTCCTTCCTCCCCAGACCCAAACAGACTTCTTATCAAGTAATCTGTGCAATGGTTCAGCAATGGTTGCCTTTTGAGGTAGGAACATGTGATAAAAGTTAATGAGTCCAAGGAAGGCTTGCAAATCTGTTTTGCATTTAGGTCTAGGGGCTTCTTTGATTACTTGAACCTTGGCATCTGTAGGGTGGGTGCCATGCTTGTCAATCATGTAGCCCAGGAACTCAACCCTGTCAGTTTTAAGAGTGCATTTTTCTTCCTTGACTTTTAACCCCGCTTTCCTGAATCTAGTAAGGACTTCTCTGAGTCTTTCTTGTAGCTGAGTGTCATTTTCAGCAGATATTAACCCATCATCAAAGTAAGGCACTACCCCTGGCAGTCCTTGGAGCATTCTTTCCATAAGGCTTTTAAAGATGCCTGGTGCCACACTTACTCCAAATTGTAACCTTTTACATTTGAAAGCACCTCTATGAGTCACAATGGTTTGGGCCTCTGCAGTGGCATCATCAACTGTTAGTTGTTGATATGCCTGGGCCAAATCCAATTTGGCAAAGACTGTACCCCTGCCAAGTGAATGTAACAGATGATGCACCACTGGAACTGCTCTGCTGCAGCGCATGGTTCAGTGTCCCCTTATAGTCTCCACAGATTCTTACTGACCCATCAGCCTTGACTGGTGTGACTATGGATGTCTCCCATCTGGAGTGGTCAGTGGGCTCTAAAACCCCTTGAGCAATTAATTTGTCTAATTGTGCATCAATTTTTTCCTTTAAAGCAAATGGAACCCTTCTGGGCCTTAAATGAATTGGGGGCACCTTGGGATCTAGGTTGAAAGTGATAGGGGTCCCCATATACTTGCCCAATCCATCGCTGAAGACCTCTGGAAACTCAGACTTCAAGGCCTCCTCCCCATTCAGAGTTGCTCACGTGATTGATGCCAGTCACCTCGATGCCTAGTGGCTTGAACCACTCAAGTCCCAGCAAGCTTGGGCAATCCTTGTCCACAATGGTCAGGGGCAAACGTTTGGTGTGGCCTTTAAACTTCACGTTGAATTCTCTTGTTCCAACTACTGGAATCTTGTTCCCTTGGTAGTCTTTAAGAGTCAGTGCTTGCTTCTGGAAATGTTTCTTCTGAATGTTGGGAAGTAGCCTGTGAATAGTGTCCCATGACACTATAGATAAATAGGAGCCTGAGCCCACTTCCATTTGGCAAGGCCTTCCTTCAATGAGTACCTTCACATGTACTTTTCTGCTTCTTAAGGGTGAAGAATGACCATTGGTGACTGTTTGATGAGTTTCATTCTTCCCATTTGTTTCTGAGTTGTGCCCCATTTTCTCACTGAAGTTGTTGGGCTTGAAATCTTTGTCAGGAAACTTTCTTCTGTGTGGAGGAGTTCTGGATGATTTGCAGACTCTTGCTAGATGACCTCTTTTTTCACAACGAAGGCAGATGGTATCAAGAAACTTGCATTCAGTGCGGGGGTACCCCCCACACACAACCTCTGCAATAAAAGTCTTGCCTTTTTCTTTCCAGGTCTTTCTTTTTCTTTTCCATTCTGAGTCTATAAATTCCTTCCTCCACCTCACTACAGTCTGATTCAGAATCTATCTGCTCGCAATGAGTTGTTGTGGACTTTTCCACATCAGGATGGCTTGAGGCCTTATTAATTTTCTTCATGGCTGCTGCTGAGGACTTAGTGGCCTCTGCTGAGGAGGCCTCTTCTATGGCGTCCTTTAACGTGATCTTAGGTTTTAATAATAATTTGCTCTGAAGCACCTTGTCTTTTAGGCCTAGAACAAACCGATCGCGCATGGCCTCCTCCAAACTGTTAAACTTGCATGCACCCCCAATGTCTCTTAAGCTTGCCACGAAGTCGTTAACGTTTTTGCTTTCCCCTTGATCCCAACGGTAAAACTTGTGTCTCTTAATGAGGCACGATACTTGTGGGGTGTAATGGGCTCTTAAAAGCTTTTCTAAATCAGGCCATTCCATTACCTTCACGTCTGCAGCTCCCACCAATGCCTTCGCCATCTTGAAGACTGCCGGACCGCAGTGCGTAAGGAAGACCGCCCTCTTCCGCTTCTCGGAGATGTCAGCGAGGTCGTTTCCTTCCAAATACATTTGGAAGCGATCCGCATACGATTCCCAGTCTTCTGCCACCGGATCGAACGGGGCTGGGGGGGTGTTCAGCGCAGCCATCTCGCTCTTCTGTTTGTCTTCTGCATCGTTCTTCTCTTCAGGGGAATCCCACCTTCACCGCCAGTGTTATGTTTACATGAAGAGTCAGACGCGAAGAGCTTCAGTGAAGAGTTTATTTAGTGACTACTGCTCGAATGGACCCAACTTGGCTGGGCTGCGGCTGCTACTTATAGCCAGCAGCCGTAGTTGCCAGCCAATCAGAGTGCAGGGTTTTCCCGCACTTTTTAAACCAATCATATTTGACATTTTACAAGAACAATTCAAACTAAACCAATGACATTCAAACCTACATACATAACACTAAGCTATATTTTTAAAGCAATTTCTTTTTAGAGTATGCATCTAAAGAAATCTGGATGGTGTTATAGTTCCAGTTGGAATTATTAAAATGGTGAATTGTATGTGACACATATCTCATACATTGTTTTCAAAGACACTTGGCATTTTTCCATGAATTAAACTCCCACAGTTATAAACATTCCATTCCCCTTCTAATATTACACAGCCTTGATCATTCAGCCCTATAAAAAAAAATCTAAGGGCAGAAAGACAATGGAGAGTCACTGATTGGAAATTGCTACAGAATAGATGCACAGTCATCTTTCATTAATGATGATACTGGGAATCATCACCACTACCATAAACACGTTATGTTAATTTACATTATTCCTATTATTCTGTAACAGTGCAAAACTTGACTGAATCATTACATTCATTAAGCAGATGGTCTTTGCCATAGTGTGAAAGTTAACTCTGTTTAGAAAAAAAGAAAAGTTGTAATTAGCCTGGAAACAAAATCTTCAAAATATACACTTTTTGTCAAATTTTCGGGAAGGATATTTGGTTTGCGAATAAATCAAAGAGTTAATGAACTAACAATGAGAACTTCCTAACAGAGAGAACAATTAAGCTTCCCTTTCAGAAGTTGTAGATGCTTCATCACTGGTGGTTTTTAAGAAAAGACTAGACAGCAACCTATCTGAAATGGTATAGGGTCTCCTGTTTGAACAAGGGGTTGGACTAGAAGACCTCCCAAGTTGCTTCCAGCTCTATTCTGATTGATTGATTAATGGATGAATTGATTGATTGAACTGCCCCCAAAGGATTTTCCTTCCTCCTTTAAATATTCATTAAAGAGATTTTTGTGATAGCCTTTTAAGTATATAAAGACAGAAGGCTTGGTGCAAATGATGCTAATGTGAAAACTGAAGTCAGAAAATAAGAAGTAGATTTTAAACAATATTAAAATATGTGTAAGATACAGAGAATGTGTAAGAGAGAGCACACCCACACAGACATAAATATAAATGCGCACAAACAAAAAGTCTCCAGTTATCTAGGGGAAAAAATCATTTTTTCATGCTGATCAAGAAGCTTGGCCCATGATTTATGCAATGTATGAACTGTGACAGTACAATACTAAATATGTATTAAAAACCATTGTTCAATTACTATGTAAAACAATAGATCAGATAATTTTCCAAGCAAGGTTCTCGTATTTATCTACTGTATATATAATATAAGGTCAATTTGGAGAAATATACCCTGTATATGAAAGTTAATGAAAGAATGATTGAAATGTTTCCTTTATCTGGGGATAATTATGCCACACTGAGCAACTGACAATATATATGCACAAAATCCTAAGAGATTAATATAATGTATTTCTCTTCCATATTTCTTCAGGATATTTGGGGACACCAACATTGGCCTCAGTATTTACTTGTTCGCCCAATTTCAGCTGTGATATACATAATGTTGAAATTATCTAGAAAATGGGTTTGGGCAAGAGATTCATCCATTACATCTCACTCACATGATATGCAGCCTAAAGCCTATAAAAGAGTTATCTTGCTTTATTTATTGTCCATAAAGAGAACTGGCAGCTATTATGGATATTATGTTACACAAGAATGCAGAACCACAAGGGCATGATATGAATCAATAATATTGTTTAAGTTGTGATTTAGAATGAAATATTACCAAGACAATGAACACACACCATCCAGAAAAAAAGTTTTTGGTGCTGGTTAAATATGGCTGCATCTTCTCTTTTCCATTTAATCACAGATAAGAAATGTAATAATCTTCAGCTTTTGCATCGTATTCTGAGCAAAAGAGAATTCAGCAAAATACATGGCATAACAACCTGGTTGTTTCTACAGGCCGGGCTGGACTGACCTCCTGAGGGGGGTGGGATTTTTAATTGGGTTTAAACTGTTTGGTTTGGCTTGTTTAGGTTTAATCTCTTTTTAAATTATTTATTGTTCTATGTTTTATCTGTGAGCTGCCCCGAGTCCTTTCGGAGAGGGGCGGCATACAAGTCAAATAAAAATAAAAAAATAAATATTCACATTCAGAGTTCTAAAGTTGTGTTCACTGAAAGAAGAAAACCTCCATCAGTTTGCTGAGTCTCAAACCAAATTTCAAGAGGATTCCAGACTTCCTTAAGTTAATGGTGATAGGCCATCAAAAAAAAAAAAAGAGGAAAAAAACCTGGGAAGAGAGAATATAAAAAATAAGTTGCCAAGGTTAGCAAATGAGCTGAATCATTCAGGAAAGATAGGACAAGGAAGATAGGAGTTTATGAAAATACGAAACATTAAATGCCTATGGAGATTCTCAGTCATCCAGATCATGGTTGTCCCAAAGGTGCTTTTTTTTCAAGAGGCAACTGGACTTTCTGGAACTGGCCAGAAAGTCTAGTTGCCTCTTGAAAAAGCACCTTTGGGACTACCAAACACTAACTAATGGATCAATCTTCCATACACAAATCCATAAGAACATAGGACTAGAAATGACTACTTCAAAGCATGTTTCTGCTGACTACTGCAATACTTTCAGTTGGTTTCTCTTTTCTCTTCCCTGTTTAACTTTGCTTGGCATTCAAAACATATGATGCCCATTGTAAAAATAAATAAAGCCCCGTTTTATCCTTCTATTACAGGTATACATATTGCTGTGCTTACAAACTGATACTATGCATGCCAGATTACTCAACCTAGTTAACTCTGTTTTGGGTATCCTATCTTAACTATTATATATTATAGTTCATGAGAAAATGGATGGTCAATAAATTGTCAACAATGGTATAGCTGGATAGATCGGAGACAGATTAAGGAAAGGTAATTATTAAATATAGAATATAGATAGAATAAGAATATAATTATGCACAAATTAATACCTGTAAATATTGCACAAATGATTGTTATATGATAAGCACCACAAATAGCTGTTATTGAGTGATCTATTTTTTATGTTTTTAATGTAATAAAAATTCAATAAAGTTTATTTAAAAATAAATAAATTGTCAACCAATATTACAGAAATATTAATTGATGTGATTCACTCTGATTATTTGATATATTTTCCGCTTATTACTTCTCACTAAGCTTCTTAGGCGCCAACACCATTTGGCACAACTTCAGATTTCTTTATTTTCCCACGATCTAATATCTACTCTTTTAATAACTATGCAATGGTTTCCTGTTTGAGGAAGCTTTGAGCAGTTATATGAGAGTTATTTATAAAGGCACCTAAGAAAGTTATGGTCATAAATGTAAGAATCTGAATGAAGTTTAATTGTTAACTTTTGTTTTTTATTTATTTATTTATTTTATTATGTATTTATTTATTAGAATTTGTCAAACAAAAACGAGAACAAGAATAAAAGAATAAAAATACAATGACAGGGACGATAGGCACATTAGTGCACTTATGCACGCCCCCTCTACTAACTACTTAAGTATGATGTAAGGTCCACAGAAGTCAATTTGTGACTGAACCTTGGTAACCTATCCTTCCATTGACTGTATAGGCCATACAGTAAATAAATATGATTGTATATTATTTTGAGAAGAGACATAAAGTTTAAAAATACTAATGTGATATTGAAATAAAAAAGTGGAATCTGTCAGTTTGTGAAGAACTCTGGTTCTACTGAGCCTGGAGTGTAGTAAAAAAAAATTCCAAACATTCTGCATTGCTGGATAGAAGCTTCCATTCTGGGTTTAAAAACTTGGATTGTAGAAATGCATTCATCTGCAGACTTTGAATTAAGCCCTTTATCAATGAAATAAAAAAACTGATCAATAGGATTCCATATGGACACAGCTTCATTTGTTGTTCCAAAAATGAGTCCTTGTACATATCAATCCAATTTTTGGTGGTGTAATTTTGGGGGATTTTTCTTCTTCTTTTATATCTTTCTTAATAGTTTTCCATTTACTTTTATTTAGTAGTAAATAAAATAAAATGAAGAAGTAAAAACAAAATAGAAAGACACCTCAAGACTTCACTTGCATAGGTGCCTCCTCCTCAGTGGTGGGATTCAAATTTTTTTACTACCAGTTCTGTGGGCGTGGCTTGGTGGGCGTGGCAGGGGAAGGATACTGTAAGATCTTCAGTCAAAGGTGGTATTTGCCGGTTCTCCAAACTACTCAAAATTTCTGCTACCAGTTCTCCAGAACTGGTCAGAACCCACTGAATATCACCTCTGCTCCTCCTTTGAACCTTATTGCAACTTACAAGAGAGATTAAGCTGGGGGTAATAATTAGTTATCTAATAAACTATTGAATTCCATGCTTGGGTCCAATATCGTACCTATTGCATCACCCTGATACGTTTTTAACATGTACAACATTCTTGGAGAAATCAGAAATGTACAGAGAACCTTCTCATGAAGGGCAGACCTTTTACTGCCTACAAGAAAGCAGCAGATACAGTACTGGGTTCCTTTCACTGCTAAGTTGATATTAAGATCTGCAATCATAATAATATATCAATACTGATTGTTCTTATTCTCAATATATTGCCAATAATATTTTGGCAATTAAAAAATTTAGTGCCCTTTCACAACATCCCAAATTAGGGAATTTCACTTTGTTTAATCATAAAGTTTTATTTAAACATGCAAAGTTTTTGAAAAGAGCTCTAGTCATCATTGCATCTCAATAAAACAATCTATATTTGCTTTCTTTGAATGGCATTATTATTGGTTTATAGTACACCATGCGGAAATCCTGGATCCACTTCTCTACAACATGCCATAGACATGAGGAAATTTGGGCCTTCAGCCAGTGATATGCGGTAGGAAGCAGCTCTTAATGGCCTCTAGTATATCCAGGACATGAGCTAGACCTTTATTTTTGAAATTAAGGAAAGTGTATAATGATGGAGCATGACAAATTGAACATACTGGACTTATCCATATGATTTTGACCCTGAGATCACAATAGAAACCCTGACTGTGGCACTTCTCCTGTGACAACACAGTATACAATATTCTCCCTCTCCCTCTCTTTCCCTCCCTCCCTCCCTCCCTTCCCCCCCTCTCTCTGTATTCTCTCATTCATTCGTTCATTCCACTCTCACAGAAGGGTGGAAATGCAGCAGTGCTGGTACTGATATTCTGTTGCGTCATCCATTATTTCTTTCTTCCAAAGCAAAGCAAATAAAAACCTTCTATTAAGCCTAGATAAAAGCCACACTACACTCTGAAGCAGCTGAAGTAAGCAATGACATGTTCTTCAACAAAGATGCAAACCTGAGCAGCTGAACTATCTATCCAAAATATATCTCTATTTTGTTTAGATGAATCAAGCATGGAAGAGGAGTTCTGCCTACCCAACAGGAATGAATGAATGCTATCACATTCTAGGATAGAAGTATTATCTGTATGTTACAAAGCATCATGACATTTTAAAATTGCTTTTCTTTGTAAGACAATCTCTCACAGCTACAAACAAAAGCAAAGCATCTGACAAATGACTTGGATTGTTTATTGTTTCCTTCCTGGTTCTTCTTTGTCATTTTTTTCCTCTGAGATAAGAATGAGATAGACCCATCTTACTTGAGGTTTTTATTTCTACAGTACTTGAATAATGTTATAAGTCCATCAGCCTTACACTTGCCACCATATGTATTATGAGTTATCTGTCATGCTGGATCTTTTTCCTGATAAGGAGACCAGTATAGAATTGCTGTCACCTTCTTTGGTGAAGCTTCCTCTATCCAGGAGAAATATGCAACACACATGTGCTAAATATCCTTATTGATCAACTTTCATCCAGATCCAAAACTATAGTTGAATATTTGGCTGCCCATAGACATCTGGCCTTCTCCTTTGCTACCTGAGTACTTGAGAGTCAGATGGCATAAAGGTTTAATGCATTATTATATACTGTACAGTATATAAAAACATGAAATCACAACTGCCAGTTCTTTAGCTGGAATTGGCCTTGATGTGCGACAAGTTCTTCACAAGAACCTAGAATGTTATAATATATTGGTGTCATATTTGTGCTGTACCACAAATAATTTATAATTTATTTACTTTATTTATTTTATTATAATAATAATAATTATTATTATTATTAATTATTATGTATTTAATATTAATTATTAAATACAGTAATAAGTAAGTATTATTATACAGTAATAAGTAAGTATTATTAATAATAATAATAATAATTATTATTATTATTATTATTATGTATTTATTTATTTGACTTGTATGCTGCCCCCTCTCCAAGGGACTCAGGGCAGCTAACAACTAAAACCAACAATAAATTAAGTTACCTAAAAATAATATTAAACATTACAAGCCAATTATAATAAAACCCACCATTGCTAACTAAACTTAAAACCCCTCCCTGGAGGTCAGCACAGCCCAGACTGTTCAAAGAGCCAAGTTTTTAGATCATGGCGGAAGGTACGGAGGTCAGGGGTCAAACGGAGTCCCAGAGGCAGTTGGTTCCATAGGGCAGGGGCCGCCACAGAATAGGCCCTTCCCCAGGGGACCGCCAACCGACATTGAGTCGCAGATGGCACCCCAAGGAGTCCCTGCCTGTGGGCCCGCACAGGGCGGTCGGTTCTCAATGCCAGCAGGAGACGCTCCCATAAAGATCCCGGACCCATGCCATAAAGGACTTTGTATGTCAACACCAAAAGATAACAGTATAAGTATAAACATAGTTATGAATACATGAAATGGATACATATAAGAAAAATAAAAAGAAGCAATAGGACAGGGACGGTAGGCACATTGGTGCGCTTATGCACGCCCCCTACAGACCTCTTAGGAAAGGGGTTTCTAAGTCTAAGGTTAAAGTTTTGGGGGTTTGGGGAAGAAACCACAGTCAGGTAGAATATTCCAGACATTGACCACTCTGTTGCTGAAGTCATATTTCCTGCAATCAAGTTTTCAATTGACAGATAAAATAAAAAAAATCAATTGACAGATAAAAACATTGCCAATGTACAGATTTTTCTAAAAACCATTCAGGATTTTGGACCCAATATGCGGATAACCTTTGGGACCATCACAGCTGGTTTATGCCATAATCTTTCAATTTCACTTTTCAGAACTTGATACTTTGTGATCTCTAATTCTTTGTCTTCTGTTTCCTGGTATTGCCACATCAATTATCCACACTTAAAAAAAAATTAACCACAATTCAATCTGATAAGCTGTGAACTGAAATTTTATGAGTTTTGGAAATTATTATTCAGAAATCCCATACATATTTTAACCTATTCATTTTTTACTACTTCTCCAACTCTATTATTCTTATGGTTGGTCACATCTAGAATGCAACATGCCAAACATCATAATAGTTGAACAAAAGCAAATTTTATTTATAGACTTGGTGATTCCAAATGATATAGGAACAAAAAGCTACATTTAACAGTTAAATTGTGGAATAGACAGGCAAATGTTTTCTCCAAAGAGAGGTCTTCGACCACCCACAAGTGCTAAACACAATTGCTTCACATTAGGAGACTGTAAGACAACTGTCTCCAGTGAATTTAGAGTGCTGGGAGATAAGGAAACAGCCATCTTGCTTAAACCATAGTCAGCACCTTCAAAGGTGCTCTGAATTTGCATACTGTCTTTTTTAATCATGCTTTTTAGCTTTTAGGAACCTTAGCACCAGGTGATGAGTTTCTTCCAATTCTTAGTGAAAGAAGTCTTCAATATAAATGTAAGGACTTAGAATAATTCTTTTACAATAAACAGCAAAAGTATGATTAGAAATCACATTCTAGGACATTATTTGAAGTCATTATTTGAAGATTGTTAAGAGTAAAAAATAGGAATACAAAGGTGAATACAATATTTGATCATATTTAAAATAGATATATTCTTACTTTTAGTGACCCTTAATGGACTTTTGTTGATCAAGACCAAAACAGTTTAAGGATTTATTCAGAGATAAGAAATGGGATATGGGAAGAATAGATTATTTGTTGTATTTTAAGAGAAGGCAATGTTAGTAAAATTGTTTACCCTTGTTATGAAGGGGAAAGTTATTTTTTATGTATTATTTTTCTTTGTTATATTCCTTTTTTGTTTCCTTTCTAATTTTTCCCCCTTTCTACACTTTGAATATTTTTATTCTTTTATATTTTTAGTTTATATTAGTTCTTATCTTTTCAATTGTAACTTTTAATCAAATTACTACAAAAATTATTATATTTCTTACACAGAAACACCAATATCCTACTTTCACCTGAACCCCTGGTAAAACCCTCAGATTAGGGTAGGCCAAGCTTGCAGGTTTTTCTTTTACTATTATGGATTCTTTTATCTACAGTATAGTCAGGCTTCTTGTATGCTTGTACAATCTGGGGAATGGTTTTATTACTTTTCTATGTGTATTTTTTTCTGTTACAATAAATTGAGCTTCCTTAGCAATATTGTGAGAATAGTTTGAACTTCTTTATACAGGAAACGACAGTGAAAGAAGTCCCGTTCCTGAGAGTAACTCCATGTTGCCAACTAAAAGAGATTATGTTCTTTTTCTGTTATAATTATTACTATTAGTTTAGTTTAGTTTAGTTTTATTGGACTTATATGCCGCTCTCTCTCCCTAGGGACTCAGGGCGGCTTACAATAAAAGATAGCAATACAATTAATTAAAAATACATTAAACACACATTGCTCCTTATTTAGTGAGTACTGGTTTATTATATAATTGAAACTTTTCATTGTCACAAGCAAGGTATCTCTTTTTGAAGCATTGAAAAAGATTCTTGAAAAGGCCTTCCCAGACCAATTGTCATAGTCCTATCTCAAAAGCTTTCCTTAGAAAGGATTTATTTCATATGCAGGTATATATAAGTCAGTAGGTTGTTGCATTTGTACTATTTTAAAATGCAAAATAAATACATAAATAAAGGCCAAGGATACTGATTATTTTTTATGTTCATGCTAAACTATAGAGGAGACTGATATGTTATACTGAGCCTTGTGAAATTTGGGGCACTCAAAGTTACTTGTTCACCAAAAACAATTGTTAAATCTCTGTCCCTATTAGAAAAAATATCTGCAAAACTGGCTGGCTGCAATATAAATGCTTAGGTTCTAGGATCCCATTTATTTCCAAAAATGCAATTCGGCCATAGATACGACTCACAGGTATCCTGGGAAAATAAAAATAGAAGGTAACTGCAGCCTAGAGCTTTGTTCAGAAATGCACCCAAAGATCCAGGAAAAAAGAGATAATCTAAGAGATTGTGGAGAAGATGCTGATGGGACAAGATATGAACAGGTAGTGGGGAGTAATGTCACCAGTTGGCTTTCTGGGCAACTGATGTGATATTTGTGTCTTGTTACAGCCATCTTGACTGCCATTTACTGAACAAATGAGATCCCTTCACAGCATTCACTTTGGGACAAGGACACATGAAATCCTTTCAAAATTCCTATTGTTGCCACCAACTCAGAAGAATGACCTATCTATGGTATAACAACAGTCTTCTGCTCTTCAGTACAGGAATTCTACACATTAGATGTCTAGGACTTAAGTAAACAAATCTGATTAATTTGGATTACAAGGGGGGGAAATGGAAAAACTGCTGATTTTATAACTTTATTATAAATCAGCGTTAACCAATTTTGCCCTGGCTGAGCATTATTTTGAAAGATAAAGAAAAATTAACAACATAGAAGGAATTCTTTAGATTATCCTTTCAAACTGTCTTTACCTTTAAGTCACTTCCTGCCATCTCCTGTCTACTTGGTGTTTTTTTCTCCCTTCTTTCTCTCTCTTTTTAAATTCTTTCAAGTCTTCTACAGTTACAGTGTTCCTGCCCTCAAAGTCCCCTCCCAGCCATTTTCATTTACCTTGTGACTCTGACCCTTTGTGAGGCTGAACATTTTTAGCGTAAACTGATCCAGAAAGTCCCCAAGGATGTTATTCTCATTTATTCACTCAATCCTTTGAATGGAATGACCTGCATTTGGCAGTGCTTCAGTTGAGTCAGATTCAAACAACATACTGTCCTCTAGTCCCTCTCTGGCCACTGTCCCCTGATTCTCTCTCTCTCTCTCTCTCTCTCTCTCTTTCTCTCTCTGTGTGTGTGTTTGTGTGTGTGTGTATCTTTTCAAGTGGAAGGTTTGTGAAAGTGTGTTAATAGATATCAGTCATTTTGCATGTTACATTTCATTTAGATTTCCCAGCAGACATGAGCAGCCAGAGAAAGAGAAAAAAAAGGGGGGGATAGACATGGGAGAAATGTACTATGATATTAGTAATATTGAATTTTATCAAGCAGTTTTTAATTCTTCTTATCAATCTGATATGTTAAGGTTTCTTCCAATGTTGGCAAGGAGTTTTAAGAATTAGAATTAGGAATCCTTTAACCCAGAGGTCCCCAAATGGCATCAGGGACCAGTTTCCTGGAAAACAATTTTCACATACTGCCTAGACCTATGCATGAACAGATGAAGCTCCATTCACATGCATGGCCCAGTTCCTAAACAGGTCATTACATTTCAACCTCAGGGTCTTTTTTTTTAATGTTTTGAAAAAAATTTTCCCTCCCCATGTATTAGCATGCTCACTTTCTTTTTATAGTTCTTTTTTTTAAATGCAGTGGGCTTCCCTAATCAGATGTACTTGAAATGGGGTTGATTGTTTCTTTGTTTAAACAATTTGTATGGCTAATCATCTCAGAATTCTGGGTAGCAGACAAAAAATTTTCACCAACAACATAACAAATAAAAAGTACCATCTAGACACTAGAGATCAATTAACAGGTGCCAGAGTTCTAGAAGTAATTTTAAAATCAGTAAGGAAACTGCAACTAAGCAAGCTAATAACAAGGCTTACCTAATTGTCTTGGCCCAAATGCTAGAGGGAATGATCAGATGTTTAAGATGTTGTTCCACAGGATATGGGTGATGATATAGAAGTCATGACTTTTGATCCCCTGATATGATATTGATTAATAGAAAGGATCCAAAGGATGCCCACCCTACCAGTTCTGGCTAGCAAAAACAAGTAGAGAAAGCCTTTTCATGTCCTTAAAGCAGATATACAGTATTATAAATTATATGATATAGTTTATATCATCCTGAGTCTAACTACCTGGATATATTACATTAGAGAAGGCTGGAAAAAATGTTCATAGTACAGTAAGAAGCATTTCACTGTTTCTTAAGGGAGGGGCATTATCATAATATTCATTCATTGTATATATGTTGAGCATATGAATAAGGCATGAAAATTCTGACCAGGAAAAATTGAGGTATCTATAGAAGAATAATTTCATATTTTTCTAAAGCATTTATATATACCAGGTTCAATAGTTCATTAAACCACAGTTTGTTGATCTATCTTTTACTGGAAAGATTTCTGAAGGTTCTATTCACAAGCTTTCTTGCTTCGCCCCTTAAAAAGGATAAGGGACACTTATAAAAGGAATATCATGTTTGCAAAGAACCCACACAACAATGGTTCTAATTATCCTTTTCAGATTATATGTGAAATGTTCATCTTTCATGTCTTGCAGTGGTCTGTGTTGCAAATATTATTCATAAGCAATATTCAGTCATTCTAAAGTTCACATATGTAGTTGAAGTCTGAGTAGAATGACACAGTCTAGCTGTTCTCTGTGGATAAAAGAAAGGGCACTCAAACTGGCCATTTATTATCTAAATTGTTTGTAAATTCTGAGCAGAAACTTTTTAAACCCATTACATTAGGGTTCTAAGGGATAGCAATTACAATTTTTTTGTTTTGGCCCGCCGACTGCTAATGGAGCTGGCAGCAGAGTCAGACAGTAGCAAGGAGGTTGGGGAGAAACCTGGGCCAGTCTTGGAGGCTGAGGAGGGCTCGGACATGGGCTCTGCATTTGAGGCAGGGATGGGGCAAGAGCAGGCTGGCAATCATCAGCTGCTTTCAGACTCAGACAGCAATGAGGCGGGGGAGTTTCTGGAACCGGTTCCCAGCCTGTGCATGCGCAGGGTTACCAGAAGGCAAGCACAATTGAGAAAGCAGAGTTGACTCAGGAGTAAGGCCACACCTCGGAGATGATTGGCCCCTCCCATAGGACAGAAAAGAGGAGTGAATGGGATGTGAGCTTTTGCAGGAAGCAATTAGTTCGTCTGGTTGATTCAAGCTTTGAAAAGTTCTGTTTGACTCTGTGTCGAGTTTGGCCTTGCCCTGCATTTGTCAATTAATTCTCTAGCAGCATTTTAAGTGCAATAAGGTGGGTGTTTATAAACATTCCCCTGAAAGACTGTTTGTGAAGCCTTGCAGGCTGAGAATGAACGTAATTCACAGCCATAGAAATAAAGGAGGTTTTGCAGGAACTAAGATTGTGTTTTATGCTTTCTAAGGAAGCCTAGGGCAGAACATTTTTATCCAAGTATAGTATTTTTGCTCGTGGAGAATGTTGATGTGTTCACTAAGTGCAAAAAGAAACTTGACAACACGTAATTATTTTTGCAGATTAAGAGAAAAAAGGCTAAAAGATGATGTCTATGGAGATTCTCCAGTCGTCCAGGTCTTGGTTGTCCCAAAGGTGCTTTTTCAAGAGGCAACTGGACTTTCTTGAAGTTTTTTGGAAGACATTTTACTTTTTATTCAAGAAGCTTCTTAAGCTCTGACTGGATGGTGAAGGACTTATTCTCCTTGCAGAAATTGTATTCTTTCAGCAAGTTGCTCCACACCCATTTGCACCACTCAGGTGGCCCTGAAGACACAGATAAACCTCCAGGTGACCTTACCACTCACTAAAAGAATGCAAATGACCAGCTGTCTGCAAGGAGTAAAAAACCCTTCTATTCCCTACAATCCAGTTGGAGCTGAAGAAGCTTCTTGGATGAGAAGTGAAACATCTTCAAAGAAAAACCAGAAAGTCCAATTGCCTCTTGAAAACAAAAGCACCTTTGGGACTAAAAGATTATGATAATTCAGGAAATGATGCTGAACAGTTAGTAGCAAAGTAATCTTCAGAATGTGCAAAAATATTCTAACCAGAAGTTAGCCCTAACCATATGACTCTCCTTAGCATCATGTGATCCTGGCAAAAGACATAGCTGCTTTAAAGATTTATCAGCTAGTGTTCTTGTACCTTCAGAAGGATTTTTTTTGCTGTCAGATTTGATGCACTACACATAACAGCTCAATTCCTTCCCATGAGAGGTAGCTTGAATATCTGAAGTGGTGCCATCTGTGTGTCCACAGGTAATCATTCTGTCTAAGAGTTTGCCCTTTTTTTTCAGGACTTCAAAATGTCTGGGAAACTTCCCTGGAGACTCATGAGACAGAGGAGCTCTATAAGTGTCCAAATGGAAGGGAAATTGAGGGGAAAAAATTCAACTGGTGTGTCACAAAAGAGCTAAGATTACAAGTTGGTCAATTATCTGATTAAAGAGTTTCTTTCATTTGTGGGTTCTCTCTCTCTTCTTTCAGTCCTAACTGAAAGCAAAATCTGTAGTAAGTTACTACACTTCTACTTTGGCAGGGATCAACAGCAGGTTTTAAGGATAAATAAAAGAGGAGGCATGGAGGGAATCAGCTTCAGAGCTGGCCAAAAGCCATGCATTTTTCCCCCCTCTCTCAGTATCGAATTTAATCTCATTTATCTTATTTTCTATAAAATGAGGGAGGAAATATGCCTGGCTCTTTTTTATTTGTTTTTAAACATTAAACTCAAATAAATGAAATGCTTTTCTCTCCTTAAAAGAAGTATTTTACAACTACCTTGAAATCCCTTTGAATTGCACAGTGTATAAATCATCTGTCTGCCGTCCTATAACAGAAATATGTCTTCTTATGACCCACACACTCAGCCATATTTGACAGAGTCAGAAGATAAATTTGGAATGTGTTTTACTGACCACCAAATGAATTGTCACAGCATTTATAGGACCCACAATTGACCTTTGTAAATTTAACGCTATTCCGTTAAAGAAGATGCCAGAAGAGGCCCACAGTTCAGCAAGGGTTTTTTATTATTATTTAAATTCAAAATTTTAAGTTCAAGCGTTTTTAAAAAATCTTATCTATATACTTGGAGAAGAAAAAGGAAAACTTTTTATGTTTAAATATATCATGAAAAAAAGCTGTATAATGAAGCTAACTTTCAGATAAGACGCCTGCAGTCAGATATCATACATTGACTAAACTAAACTATGAAATATGGATCTTGTGGGGAAACCGGGGATGAAAGAAAAGGAAAGAAATAAAGGAAACAAGTATGTCAAATGTTTGTTGGACAAGAAACTATGAGTCCTACAGTATAAAGGAAAAAGTATTTTCCCAACAGAATTAATATTAAGTTCCATGAAGCAAAAGAAATACTTTACCTCATATAATAGATATGCAACCTCCCTCCCCACCCCCAACAAAATATTTGGAAGACATAAATAGCACAGACAGACAATTTTAGAAACTGAATTTGAAGTAACATGTTTTATACTACATAGGTATAATCCCAGAATTTTGTTTTCTTCTGTTCAAGTATTCTATTTTGAAAGGTTTAATTAACTTTAATCATTGCTGTGTTAGTAATTTCTAGTTCATAGTGTATAAATACCATGCTACTTGGCTATTATTTGTCTTCTATAATGTAATAAAAAAAGAATATTTCTCAGAAACATCAATTGTGGATCATGGGGGAAGAATAGAAATGGAAGAAAAAGGCAAAGTTGTAAAAGAAATGATTAAATGACTATAGGACAAGAAACTGTAAGTCCTGGAGGGAAAAAGGTGTTAGACAAGAAATTATTCTCCCAACAGTATTAATGTAAAGAATATGTGAAAGTTAATAGAATAAAAGTTAATAGAATAGTTAATAGAATATGTGAAAGTTAATAGAATAAAAGAATTATATTACAGAGATTCATCTAAATGTGTGCAGTCATGCTAATGGAAAATATGAAAAAGTAGGCTTAGTGGAATGATGAAATAAAAAGATAGTTTCAAAGAATATAATCATAATGGCCAAGAACCAGAAAAGAACCAGAAAAAAAAATATTGATGGAAATAAAAAATTGCTCTGGATTGGAAGTAAGTCAAAAGGGCAAAATAAGGAGACTCTATTATAGTGAAGGCAAGTAAAAACAAATGCAGTTTGGGATTAAACTGAATAGTGTAGAGTATTTTAAAGATGTCATTAGAGATTTTGAACACAGTTACATTAGATTAGAAGAATGGTGTTGAAACAAATGCTATAAACATTAGAGTCCAAGAAAACCTTGCTTAAAAAGAAGTCATCGATGTTATGAGCATGTTGTTAAATCCTAAAGCTGTCACTGTAGTCAGTATAACTAAAGAACTGTTAAAATATGGATGTGGCTTGCTTATGCAGTGGGTACACAGATTATTTAACACATGTGGAGGTTTCATCTATGCCTGGCCATAATAATTCCTAGGAAAATATCCTATTTGATAGATAAGAATATTAAAACTATATAACAAAGATTTATGATGTGGTGGAAATAGTATAATACTTTATTATACTTTGGGACTGAAAGTACCCATGAAGCTTAAAAATGAACAAAATCCCCTCAAGATTGGTAAATATTTTAAGAGAGTTGTTAAAATTAATTTTATGTTCATTTATTAAATAAATTGATAATTTCATTATTTAAATGCTATGTTATGGCCAAATTCTAAAGTTGTGCCTATAAGATTGTGATTTAACTGAAAAAAAGCAATTTCCTTGATCTGAAAATATATCCACTGGACAAATTAACATTAGTTTTGTATGGATATGATACGTAGTTATTATAGCCCAAATTGGAGAGTTGCTATTTGTCATCTCTGAAATCAAGTAACCAGATACTTGGTTATTTGATTTCCAGCGCTGAAAACAATCAGACTTTTTGGTATGATATTGAATAAGAAAACTTAAATTTAACTCCAAATCTCAGAAGAAATTTAGGAATTATCCTTATTTAAAATTGATGGGTAAAGCTTTTGTTTAGAAAGCATAGGATGAAAATAGCACAGTTATCCTTAATAGGTATTTATCAACAATGCTTTTAAAGCTTCTGAAAGGTTACAAAAAGAATACAATCTGCCAAAAAAAGTTGGATAGCAGAACCTTCACTTGAAGCATTTTATGTTTTTTGGACCAGATGCACTGGATGCTTTGAAAACCTTTCTGTTTTTGAATGTATTAAAGAAAATTTTAGAGGCTGAACCAGCAATCCAGCTTTATTGCCAGTTAAAACACTTTACTAAAGTAAATATGAATAATATACAACAAATTTGGAATAAAGAATTGGAATTTCCTTTTTTACAAAATCAATCATCTCAGATTTCAAAACATGTGAAATACATTTCTTATGATCTTAAAATAAAGTTGCTTAATTTAAAAAAAATACCAAGTCTTTAGGACTGTTCAACAGGTATTTTCAAAGGTTGAGTGTCTAACTTTTATGTTGGAGATGCACAGAAATAAATACTGATGGTACATTAGTAAAGATGTTTTGATCATGCCCTCTTGCTTCTTATAGGTTGGATATTCATAACTATGGTGAACTGGTTAATATTTAAAGATGTTGAAGTGTTTCTAAATTATATTCCCAAAACTTGGAACTTGTCTATGAGAAATTTTGGATTTACCATGCTTGAAATTGTGGCCAAAAGACAATCATGTGTTCCTAGGAAGACACTTTTGTACAAGATGAAAAAGTCTGCTTGATGAAATGTACTAACTCTCACCCTTTGAACTGGCTGTTTTTCTGCCAAAGGAAGAACTGGACTATATGATTTTGCATAGTCAGGTTCAATCTACTGTTTAAAAACAGATTTGTCCTAACTTTTATGTATCTCCATGATAATTTCTCTACGCCTTCATCAACCTGAGGTTGCAACTTTCATAATTCTTAACTTATATAGGGAAATTCAGATTGGACAAAACTAGCATAATTATTATGGCAAAGGTGGGAAAACCTCATCCCTGCTTTTTTAGAACAGAAGACATGGCATGCCCACCACAAAGAATTTATGACCCATTATGTCTGCTGGATTTTGCCTTCTGGCAATATTATTATTGTTGTTGTTGTTATGCATTATTATGCATTATTATGCATTATGGGAATAACCATTGTTTGCAATGTGGACTTTGCATAGTTCCAACTAAAAATATTGACCAAGTAGGCAGCCTCAAGCTACAAAAATAACAATGCAAGAACAGAAATTAAAAGGGTGAATTCTTAGCAACCATGGCCTTTGCAACTTGTTATTTTTAATCAGAAAATCAACAAAATTTGAAATGTTAATACTCTGAGTTACTTTTGTTTTATTTTATTAACCTTTCCACAACTGGCACATTTGAAAACTCTCTTTCATCACATACTTAGCAGAAGTTCAAGAGCAGCAAAGAGCTGAGCCAAATTTCTGTCTTCTAAGTTCATGCTCGGTGTGCCATGTTTCTCTTCTAACCTTTCTTTTCTCTGACGCAGCTGATGAGAAATAGGAAAAGCCAACACTGGATACTACCAACCCAATTAAGCTGAAGAAGCATATCTTCTCAAGTGACAACTTAGATTGCTCAATGGAAACGTTTCCATTATTCAGTCGATTAACATCCACTGGCTTTCTGCCATGTTGAACTACATGGTTGAAATTCTTCTATACGTCTGTGGGTCTTTCTGTTTCTCTATCTCTCTATCATCTATCTATCTATCTATCTATCTATCTATCTATCTATCATATCTACATTTGGAAGTCACCTTTTCAAACACTTTTCTCAGGGATGCTTACATATGCACAATAAAAAGAAATTAAACATTTTAAAAAATGAAAAGGTAACATAAAATGCAGAATGAAAACAATAAAATCATAGACATCCAGTAGGTTGTCTATGAACAAATTCATCACTGCTTAAAACTCTAAATCCTAAAAGTTCCAGGAACACAACTTAATCTTTGTCTGGCCTTGGAAAACTAATAAAATAGATGGTAATATGGAAATGAAACAAAAAGGTCCATAAGTGAGGGGCACTTTCCCAGGCAGCCATTAACCAAACTTGACCAAGGAAAAAGAAGAGAGAGAGAGATAGAGAGAGAGAGAGGGAGAGAGAGAGAGAGAATGAGAACAGGTAGGCTCATTGAGGAAAAGGTTCCTATTGGTCACTGTGTTCATTAAGGGCATATTACCAGCACTATTAACTAAGTCTGGAAAACAGCTAGGAATTTTTGTAGAAATTTGGTAATGATTCTCTCCAAATAAAAGTACTTGATATTGTTGCATTGTTTTTATCTTGTGACCAACTTGAGAGAGACTGGAACCCTCAAAGGGAGCCCAACATAAAATGACAAGGACAAGAAGATGTAGATATATTTTAAAGTTTAAATTGCAGCCTGTTAACCCATGGCAAATTTGTCATCCAATAGCAATACAGAGACAGATGCTCCATCCTTCTACCATTTAGTCGCTTCTCCTCTACAATTTTTTCCTTAAGCACACCTGCTTACTTTTCTATAACCACCCCCAAACAGATTTTATGCTCGGTCACAGGATTGGCTGAGTAGGTGCAAACAAGACAAGTAAAACAGTGGGTGAAAGATGGAGAGGTCTGCATCCACATTCTGATTCTCTTCTGCATTTTTTTTCTACCATTCTGGAAAGTTCATGTTTCATTGGCCTCTGGCCCTGCACCAATGCAGGAATCCATAAGCTAAGTCCAGGATAAGATGGCTAGTGATTCTGGGGATCAGAATAAAACATGAACAAGGCATATGCCAACAACTTGAAATGGCATGAATGATCTGGCAGGGGCCATTGCCAAATAACCAATTGGCATAGCCATGAACACCAGAAAATAAATGACCAAAAAGTGCTTGTTGGACCTGATCAAGTCACAGATGCTTGGATGGGGAAGAGCAATGTGAATCACATAAGGCAGGATCTAATATGCTGAGATGTGGTTAACTTTTATCTTTATTTCAATAATTTTTTGAAAATAAACTTCTGATGGGTCACTTTGGAAATGTATTATGGTATAGGTCAGGGGTGTCAAACTCGTGGCCTGCAGGCTGGATGTGTCATGTGCTGGCCCCACCCCCACCCAGTTTAGTGAAGTGATGTTGCAAGTTTAACACCCCTGATGTAGGTCATCTTCTCCTACGCCAGTTTTCTGACATTAGGAAATTGTAGGATTTGGTACCCTTTCAGGCATCTTTAAAAATGGTTTAGCTAAATATATGGAGAAAGTTCTAGAGCAGGGGTGTCAAACTGGTGGTCTGCGGACCAGATGTGTCATTCACATGCCATACTCACCCCAGCTCCGCAAAGGCAAAAAAACATTGCGATACGTGGCAATATGACACATGATATGATTGAGTTTGATACCCATGTTCTAGAGAGAAATCATGTACGGGGAACCTCATACATGACTGAGAATCTCCATAGACATGTATGGGGAAGTGGCTACAAGTCAGTGTTTATAGATTAGTTTGGATATCAAGAACAAAATGCCTGGATCCTGAATATATCTTTTTAATGTGCTT
The DNA here is from genome assembly GCA_009733165.1 of Naja naja. Classification (NCBI taxonomy): domain Eukaryota; kingdom Metazoa; phylum Chordata; class Lepidosauria; order Squamata; family Elapidae; genus Naja; species Naja naja. The sequence goes on from CM019148.1 coordinate 100,303,461, forward strand.
CAGACAGGGATCTGGCTGGCCATCATAAAGATGGAACTTTGATCTTAGAAACCTTTCAAAGCTCTTGGCATTCCCACCTTGGATTATAATCTCTGCACTGATTTCCTACAATCTTATAGGTATAAATCAAAATGCTGATTTTGAGTCTTAAAAATCATACATAGATTTTATAAAATATATTTTCTATTTTTTAAAAAATCTATTTGACCTAGGCTGATTCCTCAACCTGGAGTGGGGAGAGATTGTTGATTAGTGTCAGCCCAAAAGAGCAGCAAGAGTATAGATTCAGGATAATGTTTCAGCCAATATTTCATCAGGCTTTTCTTAAATTGCTTTTCATTATTTAGGTAGCAATGCACAAGGATAAAACTACAGATTAGATTCAATTATATGGGGAGCTGATGTTCAAATCATTATAAGTTCACATAAGAAGTGTACTATTTGTCACTTCCTACCTATGACCATTGTTTCTTAAAATTAGATCACTGTCACTGACAGCAGAATTTTTGGATGGTGGAGTGTTGGAAGCTATAAGTGTAAGCTTATTGAAACTATTAATTTAGCAGTGGGAATAGCAACAGGCAGAGCAAAAGTGTAAAGCTAAAGCAGGAAATTTTGACTTTCCAAATCTTTGATTCATTAACAGGTCTGGTTGCTGCTTTCCAACAGTTGAATGCATCTAATTCAGCTGTTGAATCTCGTCATTTCTTAAGGGCAGATGCATATAAGACAATATTCTATGGAACAGCTGCTGATAAGGCTCTGCTGAGACACAGTGTCATAGCAATAGTTTTGAATCTCACTATTAGTGCATAGAATTGTGTCTCTGAGGGAGCAATTTTTCAAACTTTTCAGTGAGGACATATATTTGGATACAAATCACCATCACAGTTTAAGCTTTGCTTAAGTTTGCTGGATCTGAGCTAATTTTGCCCTTGGAAAAAATTCGGTTTCCACAATTGCAGGAAAAAGAAGGGAGGGAGGGAGGGAGGGAGGGAGGGAGGAGGAAGGAAGAAGGAAAGAAGGAAGAAGAAAAGAAAGAAGAAAGAAGGAAAGGAAAGAAGGAAAGAGAAAGAAAGAAAGAAAGAAAGAAAGAAAGAAAGAAAGAAAGAAAGAAAGAAAGAAAGAAAGAAAGAAAGAAAGAATTATTATTTTGGAAAAAAGTCCAAGTTAGGCCAAAGTATGTCTCATTGCATGTGTGTTCAGCATTAGGGAGAAAATAAATGTGCTGTTTTCATATTTTTGCTTCAGGGTCAGCCAATATCAGTCTACCATGTAACAGCTCTGAGGGGGGGAAAAGCTTCACTTAATGATAGAGCTGCCAGAGTAAACAGTGCCTCGAACCAGGGAAATCTAAAGCACATGCGTTATTGTCAGGTTTGGCTTAGCTAGTTTGGCTAATCAAAACAGCAGCTCTGCTTTTAAAAACTGTTTCTGCTTAAGCTACTAGCAGCATATCAAGACAAGAATAGGCAGGAATGCCAGTCAGAGCTGCGTTCCTTGAACTGTGAATAAAATGACACATCAGATCTAATTCTTAAAGAAACACAACATGACAGTCTAACATAAAGTTAATTATTTTTTTAAATAAATATCTTGCCTTTTTATGCTAGTTCATAGCATTGTTTGTAGCACCAAAGGTTTATATAATATGAAAAGGAATTCTTACAGGAAAGAAATATAAGGATGGAATAGTATGCATCATAATACTATGATGCATAGCTTTGATCAGTGGTGGGATTCAAAAATTTTTGCTACCGGTTCTGTGGGCGTGACTTGGTGGGCGTGGCAGGGGAAGGATACTGTAAAATCTCCAGTCAGAGGTGGTATTTGCTGGTTCTTCAAACTACTCAAAATTTCCACTCCCGTTCTCCAGAACTGGTCAGAATCTGCTGAATACCACCTCCGGCTTTGATGTATTTGCAGGTACATTTGGCAGAGAAATTAGGAGCCAACTGCAAGTCTTAGGTATGGGAATCAGAAAGCACAGGAAAATTTGTGTGTACATTTATACTTAGTTCCCAAAATATGTCAATGTGTTTAAGAACAGCTTAGAAGCCCTCTTTTCGTGTGTGTGTGTGTGTGTGTGTGTGTGTGTAGGAAAAACATTTACGCTTATTCCAAATCTTCCTGCAACTTTCCCCAACTTTTGCATATAACATCCCACCTTTATTTAATGTATAAACCCATTTAAAAATTAAAAGACACACACACAGTGGCACAGGAACAATTGTGCAGATCTTCCAGGCTTCTAAAATTCACCCTTAAACAAAACGTTATTTTAACAAATCAAAAGAACATGAACAAAATGAAGCTGTGTTACAGAAATGTCCTCTTCTAGATAGCGCGCATCAGTCTGCCTTGGGAAAAAGCTCAACAATCATCAGTGAAATTCAAATTTTCTAAAATTCAGTGCGTGATAGTTTGCAAACATCTGATAATTCCATAATTCAGTCCAGTGGGGACCTGTTCTAGCAAATGAGTTTTACGCAGCAGAACACCTCAAAACAGACCAGGTCATGATCCTGACACTGACATACTTTTATAAGGAGAGTTGTAACTCTAAACTGAGTTGAGCACCCCACATCTATCAAGATGTTTCTGGATCTCACCTGGCTTTCCTCGAGGATTCCTCACTTCCTGGCAACTCAACAAGAGTTAAAAAGCATTTTCCTATGTAATCAATAGCCTTTCAGAAGTCTGATGATTCCCTGTGCATAGCAGGAACACACTCATGTGTGAATAATTTTTTTAAAAGGAGATCCCTGGCTACTAAATATGAAGTTAAACCTTGGCTCCGAATTGTTACATTTGCAAGCAATAGTTTCATTTTACAGTATTTGGGGTTTTTTTTTTCTTCCTTAGGAAGGAAAACCAAGTTCTTTTAATATTTGAGAACTTCTTGGCATGTGATTATATAAATATGTTTTAGTAGTCTTGTCCAAAATCCACAACAAGCATTGGGAAGATTTTTATGGTTGTTTTGAAGGGCTGATTTTAACCTGGATTAGGGTTCTTGTTTTTTAACATTTGTAAAGATGTAAAAATACAGTTTAATCTCATTAAACATAGCTATTTTTAATCAATGCTAGGCAGTTTATATAAATGAAGAATGACTGAAAATTTTAAAAAATGATTCCACATTTAAAATCTTAAATTTAAAATCTACAAACCAATCTTCCTTATTTCTCAGAGTTGACGACTTTCATCCAGTTCTCCTTCTGCTACTCTCATTCAATGAACTGAAAATGGGAAAACAAGAGAAGGAATCAGGGACTAGAATCCAAGAGTTATGAGAAGCCGTACCCACTGATATTATTTAGTTTTTCTGCATTATACCTTAAATGTCTTATAATACTATGAACCAGTGGTGGGATTCAAATTTTTTTACTACTGGTTCTATGGGCATGGTATGGCTTGGTGGGCGTTGCTTGGTGGGCTGGCAGGGGAAGGATACTGCAAAATCTCCATTCCCTCCCCACTCCTGGGGGAAGGTAACTGCAAAATCCCATTCCCTCCCCACCTCACTAACCTGCTTTCCAGCTCTGTTCTCCTGTGCAGGGCAACAAAAGAAGACCCAGCCAATCAGCTGGGACTTGGGAGGCAGAGAATAGATGGGGGCGGGGCCAGTTAGAGGTGGTTTTTGCCGGTTCTCTGAACTATTCAAAATTACTCCAGAACTGGTCAGAACCTGCTGAATATCACCTCTGCTATGAACAGCATCCTCCAATGTCCCATTACAAATTAGTTTTGGAAGATTCTTTCCTTAAATGTACCATTTAACAATACTGTGAAAACTCCACTAGTTGTGTGAAACTCTTTTCACAAGTCTTTCAATCAACGTGACAAAAAAAGGGGGGGGAGAAGATGCTTCCTTTGATTCCTGGTCAATTTTGTTTCCCTAAATGCATGACTTTTACTTTATCCATCTGAGACATCTTACATAATATTAAATATAATAGGAAAGCATTTGTATATCAACAATGAAATCCTTCTGGACTGAACCATGTTCAGTAGCTATGATGAATATATTTATAAGCTCAAAAACACACTAAACTTCAGTAGAAGCTATTAACTACTCAAGTAGAAGCTATTAATTACTCAAGAAAGATTACATAGAATTCATTACTGGCCCAAAATAAGTATAATCTTGTTTTCTCATTAAAAAAAAGTTTAATGCAGAAGAAAATGAGATTTCCTTCCTTTCTTAAACAAAAATGGAGCAGTGAAGCTAGCAACATATGGGTATATATACTTTCTTCCCATAAGGGCTAGCAGAAACTTTGAACAAAGTCTTTAGATCAGGAGACTGACTTGAAGTGTTAAGAGCCCATCCTGCTATCCTTATCGTATCTTGAGCTCCCAAGAGTTAGCTTGAAATATAACTATGCAACCCTCTTATGACTGGATACCAAACTTGGAAAATAGTGCAACTAATTTTGTTATTCAAAGAAGACAAGATTCCCAAGTTTAGAACATTACTTGGAAAAACTGGGTTTCCATCCTCTGAGCATAGTAGGGATAATATATTATAACCATCCAGGATAGAAGAGAGTCCGTATAGGGTAACAGTTGACCAGGTTCTAGGCCACCTTAACTACAAAGGTTCGCAAAGTAACTTTAGGCCTGTTGCTCTCTCTCTAGCCAGTTTACCTCACAGGGCTCTCACTGTATGGAAAAATAGGAAGAGAGAAGAGTACTAATGCCACCTTACAATTTTAAAGGAAAGGTAGGATATACATCTAAACACTGGTTGACTAACTTTGTACCCACTGAGTGCTTAGAACACGAGCTTTCAAATTACACATTAGCGACCGAACACCATAGAGAGTTTTTAACTGGAGACAGGACAAGTTAGACAAGTCTGTCCTGCCTCAACTATCTTAAAAACCACCTGAATTTACACCATTCTGTGACTGGTTCAGAATCTATGCCAAATCAGAACACATTCCTACTCCTAAGTTTTGTTTTTTGTTTTAAATGGGATATCTAATCACATATCTCCCAAATCATACATATTTTGTCCATTCATAGTATTTCAAGCATGACAAAAAGTAAGCAGTGGCAGGAAAACATTTAAAGAACCCCAAAGCATTGGATTTTTTTTATTTTTCTTTGGTAGGTTGGATAGAATTTTCCCAGGCTAAACATGCAACAATATGGATCCAGCATAATCAAAACCATACTTTGTAAAGTACGGGAAAGCAGCAGAAGCTGTACTATGGAAAAGATACATACAGAAAATTAATCTTGAAGTCCTATAAAATGCTACCCAAGTCTAAAATTTATTTCAAATACTCTAAATCAGAGTAAATGAACTAATCAAATGATTTTGAAGGTCCAGTATTTTGTTCCATTGATAAAGCTTTATTTTATTAACAAGCCTTCAATCCTTTCTATATATATACTGTTTTTGCTTCTATATGATTCAAAAGTGTTGGGTGGGACTACAAAGCATATAAGTATCACAATTAAATATTTAATTGCATTGTAACAGATCGGCATTACTGTACTTTCTTAATCCCCCTTTTAACAATAACATAGGAAACATTTCCATTTTAAAAAAAAATAAAACTTTAGCAATAGGAATGTTTTATGTGAGCATCTATGAATGTATGTGTTCAAAAAAAAAATTGAGTTAACTTAAAATAAAAGATGCTGCTTAGAATAATTGCAATTCCAAAGCCAACTTCCTAGGTATTCAGCATTGTTGATATGGAAATCATATCATTTCAAGGAATCTGCAATCAGGTGTGTTCATCGCTGTTTGAAGCCACTTTATGTAGGACAGCCTATAACCAACTTCCTTTAAAGTCTTGGAGCCTGAAGAATCAATAGCAATATTTAAGAGCAGGAGTACAGTATTTCCTTGGAACATCAAATATATACATAAGGAGGAGAGTATGGATACTTTACCTAAGATAGCTGAAGTTGGATTAACATTAGCTAGGTCTACTTATAACATTCATTCCTCTCCAAATTTTGCAACTGGAGCACATTGAACCACCAGGCTCCTTGGTGGATTAATCCCATGGTTTTTCCCTTTGAAGGTCCAATTTTCCTAATCTTATGCTTTTGCATGTCTGCCACAGGATAAAGTCAGGCACCAGTGTCATGGGACTCTTCAGAACAGGAGCAGCTGAATTCACTTGGAGGTTCTTCATAAACTGCATGGAAGTCCTGGATATAGTAACATTGCACCACTGATATATTTCTTCCTCTTAGCAATAAGTATGATCCACCAGGAAGTATGGATTTGGGGTATTGATCTGGGCAAGTGCAACATTGGTTGCCTTGTAATATCGGATCTGCAGGAGTTATACATCACATTCCTGGAGTTATATATATATTTTTTAATTACATTTATATGCCGCCCTTCTCCGAAGACTCAGGGCGGCTTACAATTTTTGGGATACAACCCAGTGTGCTCAGCAATAGCCTTCATTCCATTGTATATGCCTGCTTATTACTAAGCGGCATTTTTACAAGGTCAGCTAATTGCCCCCAACAATCTTGGGTCCTCAATTTACCTACCCCGAGAGGATGGAAGGCTGAGTCAACCTTGAGCCTGGTGGGATTCGAGCCTACAGCAGTTGTAGGCAGCTGGAACTAAAGTGCAGGCAAGTAAGAGTGGACAAGTTCAAACAAAGGACTTCCAGTTATACTGTAAATCCCAAAATACTGGCTAGTACCTAGAAAAGATTAACAAGACCACCAAGTTAATATGTAAAAGGTAGGGGGAGGCTATCAACCTATCTATCAAAGCTTTGATAGTACATTTATTGGATATGGGGCATGATTTGCAGTTCTAATCAGAAGGCTTGTGCAGAATGAACACAGTAATAATGCCTTTGGTGGTGAGCTGATCTGGTCCTGTGGCATTTGGATTAATGTGCTGACTACCCAACTGCAGTAAGAAGAATGATAAGAAAAAGAATCTATCCTAAAGAAGATGTGGGATAAAGAGTGGCCCAGGTTAATGGACCAAGGCTGGTTTGCCTACAAACGTATGATCAACTCAAGTGAAAGAAACACCCTGATTTCCCCAGAAGGGCCCAAACTGCCTGATGGAAAAGTAAAGTACAGGCAAAAACATGGATCATGTGTAGAATTTTGTTCTTGATACTATGCTGTATCATAACCCCATAACAACTGCAAGGAATATGAGTTGGGGCTAGTAATATATAACTTTTTGAAACAGGTTGTCAAGCAACTTATTTCCTTATTACCCCTTTGACTCTTCTATGTTCCCCATAGACCAGGGGTGTCAAACTTGCATTGTCACGGCAGTGTCACATGACATTTTATTGTTTTATCAATGTATAAAATACAAAAAAAATAAAAAATAGGAAATTAAGGGAAGGAAAAAGAGAGGGGAAAAGAAAATATGAGGTACAAGAGAAGAAAAAAATGTGTTGACTTCCAAATACCCTTATTCTGGTAAACATGGGTGCTAGGAAAATGAAATTACAAGCTCAACTATGCTTAACTAAATAGATTCTATTGTAAATACCATATTATTATCATGATGTCTATTTTTTAAAAAAACACATTTCATTATATCATATTGTTTTAACTTTCAGGAAAAAGAAAAACTTACGCTAAATAATCTATAAACATGTTCAGCTAAAACAATACAAATGTTGTAGATCAGGGTAACTATACATTTTCTGTCCATGCAACTGTCCTCTCTCAAAACCATCCACTTCAAAAGTTCCCAACCACATCTGAAAAACCCTTTTGTTTACAATACTTGCAGCCCAGTTGAATTCCACATGAGAATTAAGCAACCTCTTCTAATCAGCCATTCCTGGCTAAGATTAAAGATGCACTAGATACAGATGATTGAAATTGACTAGTATTTCAGGAATGAATTGTTACCCTCTCCGGTTTAATTAGATAAATGGCTAAGAACAATCCTGTAGATAGGGACCAGTGTAATTTCTGAGCTGAATCATTGTATCTTTTGCAGGGAAAGTATCAAAGTGGGTGGTAATAGGAAAGTTCTAGAATCTCCCACATTACACAGCAATGGGGCCCCTTGATGGATGCACACTGGCTGTGTTCACATAAAACACCAACAACTTTTGAAACCATGATTTGTTGAACAAGAAGGAGGCAGTGGCAAGCCAGTTCTTGTATTGTTGCTAAGGAAAATCAAGCAAACAAACCACAGATATATTCTTGTAATCATTAAGTGTAAAAGTTGGCTCAAAATAGTATTTACCACTGGTCAGGGACACCTTATCTTAGCTCGGTGTAGAGTGTAGAGTTTTTTTTTAAATCACACTGTCCTTCAGGTGGAAATAGGATCTTTCATCCCGAACAGAAAGATAGGCAAATGTTTATAATCATATAGCAGGAAAGGCTCCAAACTGACTGAAGTACTCTCTTTTGCATGCTTCTATTCATTTTATAGAATTTATAAACCATATGATCCAAAACTAACACTAGGAACAAAGGAAGAGAAATTGCTTGTGGGGTGTGCATATATACATACATATATATTTTAAATCAAACTAACAGATGAAGCCAAGGTTTTTCACTAATTCTAAAAACATTTGCCTTACACAGTTGGCCATATCCCAATCTTTCACTTGCTTTCTGAACACCATCTTGAAAGAATAGGGATGCATCAAAAAGAGTTGGCTGCAAATCTAAGGAGGTTTATGAGTTGCAGATGGATCCATATCATAATCTACCTTCAGTTCTCAGGACATATGCACATGTTTTATGGTAGGTCTTCTGTAAATGGCAGTGTTTGCCTCCCAAATACATGTAAGTAGGAGCTAGGAAAAGAATTAAATTCCTTCTACCTATGGGCCAGAGCTGTGGTCATCCTGAATGTGATCTTCTTGTGATTTCTGCTGAAGCATTGGTTTTGGAGCACAAAATGGAAACGCATGCTACAACCTCATGTTTGCTGTGCTATTGGAATAGCTAAGTGCAGACTGAAAACAGAATGATCTGGAAAGCCCACACACTCAGAGAGAGGGAGAAATATTCCCCAAATTAAATCTATTGTGGTATGTTATGTTCCCTTTGGGATCATTCTGTTTATCCTATGACTGAGTCAAGTTCTAAACTACAAACATCTATTGTCATTAAACAATGTTCCCTTATAAGACATTTAATAATAATAATTTATTCGACTTGTATGCCACCCTTCTCCCTAAGGACTCAGGGCAGCTAACATTAAACGGCACAAAATTTACATAAAAACAATTAAACATAGCAAGTCAGAATAAATACAATAAAACATTAAAACATTTAAAATTAATAGTAAAAATAGTAAAAAAAAAAAACCCACCCGGGTCATTCCAGGCCGGCCTGTTGAAACAACCAAGTCTTCAGGTCCCGGCGGAAGGAGCGGAGATCAGGGGCCAAGCGGAGATCCGCAGGGAGGTGGTTCCAAAGGATGTGGGCTCCCATGGAGAAGGCCCTAGCCCTGGGAACTGCCAGCCGACAGTGCCTGACTGACGGTATCGCAAAGAGGCCCCTCCTGTGGGAGCGAACAGGGTGATCAGCATATGATGATGCTGGCAGGAGGCGTTCCCACAAGTACCCTGGACCCAAGCCATTTAGCGCTATATAAGTTGTTACCAGCACCTTGAAGCTAACCTGGAGGGCAACCGGCAACCAATACAGGTCACGGAGGAGGGGTGTAACATGGGAGTATCAGGATGCTCCCATCACAGCCCGCGCAGCCGCATTCTGCACCAGCTGTAACCTCCAGGTAGTCCGCAAGGGCAGCCCCATGTAGAGAGCGTTGCAGTAGTTGATTCTAGAAGTGACAAGCACATGAGTGACCGTTCAAAGAGCATCTCGGCTCAGATAAGGGTGGAGCTGGCGAACCAGCCGAACCTGGGCAAAAGCCCCCCTGGCCACAGCCCCCACCTGCTCCTCCAAACCGAGCTGTGGGTCCAGGAGGACGGCCAGGTTCCTCGCCCTATCCACGGGGGGCAACACCTCTCCCCACATAGCCAAAGATGGAACATCACCAGAAAACCAAGATGTCGGTAAGAACAGCCACTCCATCTTGGTCGGGTTGAGTTGGAGCCTATTTCTCCCCATTCAGACCCATACTGCCTCCAGGCACTGGGACATCATGGAGAGAGCATCACTGATCTGGCCTGGAGTGGAGATATAAAGCTGGGTATCATCTGCATATTGATGATACCTCACCCCAAAACCTCGGATGATCTCACCCAGTGGTTTCATGTAGATATTAAACAGGAGAGGCGAGAGGACCAACCCCTGTGGCACCCCACAAGTGAGGGGCCTTGGGGCCGATCTCTGCTCTCCTGCTAGCACCGACTGCGAGCAGTCCGAGAGGTAGGAGGAGAACCACCGCAAAACGGTGCCCCCCCCAACCCCCGGAGCCGCCGCAGAAGGATACCATGGTCGATGGTATCAAAAGCCGCTGAGAGGTCTAATAGGACTAGGACAGAGGAAAAACCCCTGTCCCGAGCCCTCCAGAGATCATCCATCAGCGTGACCAATGCTGTCTCCGTGCTGTGCCCAGACCTGAAGCCCGATTGATACGGGTCAAGATAATCAGTTTCCTCCAGGAACAAGGGCAGTTGCTGCACCACCACACTCTCAACAACCTTCGCTAAAAAGCAAAGGTTGGAGACTGGACGATAGTTATCCAAAATGGCTGGGTTCAGAGCAGGCTTCTTGAGGAGGGGTCTCACCACCGTTTCCTTCAAGGTGGCGGGAAAGACTCCCTCACTCAAAGAAGCCTTGACAACTGCCTGGAGCCAGCCACGTGTCACCTCACTGGAGGCACAAACCAACCAGGAGGGACACGGGTCTAATAAACATGTGGTGGAGGACAACCTCCACATGATCCTGCCCACTTCATCAAGGGAGACTGGGTCAAACTCAACCCAGATAGAATCGACCAGATCCGCCATCAACTCATCATCAGACCACTGCCAGTCCAAGTCCAAGCCGGCCGAATCCGAGCGACCTTATCTGCCAAATGTAAACTAAATTCCTCTGCTCTGCCCTGCAAAGGGTCCGCCCCCTCCATCACTTGGAGGAGGGAATGGGTAACCCCGAACAGGGCCGCAGGGCAATCATCAGCGGACGCAATCAGGGCGGAGAAGTAAGCACGCCTCGCCGCCCTAATTTGTGCAAAATGGTTATTGCAAGCAACAGTTTCCTCTCTGCTGATCCAATTCTTCATGAGTATTTAGGCAGATACCTTCATCCTAGACACCTGCAGATTGTAAATCTGGACTAATCCACAATTATAATTAAATGGCAGATTAAACGAAAATCCTGATCCATATTCCTAACTCTTCCCCTTTAGTTTAAGGACTAAAAGGCAGGGGTGGCAAACTCAAGGCCCAGGGGCCAGATCCGGCCCACAGGGTGCTTAGATCTGGCCCATGGGGCTGCCCTGAAAACAGCAAAGGATCAGCCTGCAGTACTTCTACCAGCGAAAATGGCAGAAGGCAGAAGGTTGCAGGAGGCTGTCGCAGCCAAAAACGGAGCTCAGGAGCCCATTTTCGCTCACTTCATGCCCCCAACACAAGTGACTCAAGTTGGCCACACCCACCCTGTCCCCTCGAGGTCAAACACAACCCTGATGAAATTGAGTTTGACACCCCTGTTATAAGGTATCCAAATAATATCTAGAAAAATTTAATCAAACTGTTTATTGACAAAATAATGTATGGCAGGTTTTTATATTTCAGAAATTAATATACTTTGTTTCTGAAATAAGAGTTTTCTTAATTTGGAAGAGTGACATAAGAAGTTTGTGATAGGGGGAAAACATATCTATCATGCATCTTAAAGATGGGAATATACTTCATGTTTGATAGATCTTGAAAGATTCTCCTGTGGGTCTTTCAAAGTTGTATATATCAATATTTATCTACTGAGTAGTTGAAGTCACACATGTTTATATGAGTCTATAAAAGACTTTTTTAAAATAATCATTCCAAAATTCCACAATGATCAGATTATCCAAGCATTTTTCAGAAAGCACGCAGAACATGGCTTATGGAATACTTTCCAATCTCTTAAATGATAGATCTACTCTGGGTCAAAGGACTAAGAAAGGAAAAGGCAGGGGCCTCAAATAGTAAAGCTGGCAGCAATCCAAGTTGCTGCCCAATTCTCTTTCCCAGCAGGATACATTGTGGGGGAGGGAGATTGTGCAATTGTTTTGTCTGTAGTCCTGGTTGGAAGTGATCCATTTTCAAACTGGATTTTGGTTTTGCCAGCTTCTCCTCCACATCAAATTTGGTCTCATATTCTATTTTCAAAGCTGTTAAGGTAATGGAGGTTTAATAGCTGACCAGCTGCTGTAAGGCTATAAGTCAAGATGATGAACTGAGGATGAGTCAGCAGGGTACTGCCGCTTTAAGAAGTTGTCTATATAAGTGAAACCATGTGAGGGCATCTCTCTCTCTCTTCTCGTGTTCTATCTCTATTGTAGTTCTCTGTGGAGAGTTAAAGATTGATTACTTGCCTAGTATTTGCCTAGTATTTGCCTAACACATGTATGTACGGTATATATACGGTCTTGTATATAAACCACTGTTAAAAGACATAGCCTCTGTGTCCTATGTTTTGCTCCTGGATTGTCTCACAATAGTAGTCACACTGTAAATATTCAGACAAAAGAGTTTTCTGCTGCTAGAGAAACAAGTAGGCACATGAACTAGCAGATGGGTAGAGTCTATAGCCATGTTACACAACTTCTTTCAACTTTTGGTAGGATTGAGAAGAATAAAAATTATGTGATATTCAGCCAGTGGGCTGAAATCTCTTTAAAATGTTTGGAAGGGTACTGTAGGGTTAATCCAGTTTGTGCCAGCCTATTGTCATTTTTGACACTCACTATAAGAACAGATATGGCTTTTATATATCTACATGTTCAACTACAACTCTTTTCTAATGGAGACACTTTCAAATGTTCTGGATTATACTGGCCCTCATTTCCTGAGATTTTAGCCCAATGCAGATGGAAGATTGAATATTCACTGAATATACAGAACAGTTGCAATGATTGGATGTTGTGAGCAATGAGGCTGCTTGACAAAAACAAGGATGCTTTCAGGCATGACAGTTTGAAATATTGTTAACTGAATTAAATGCTGGATAAAGCAGCTGCACTATAAAAAATTGCTCCAAAGTTTTTGATGTTATTACTTTAGGCTACTGAAAAGTGAATGGTGATAATAACCCCAGGAGGAATTTTTAGAAAGGGAAAGAAAAGTGCATTTAAAAACAAACTTTGTTTGTTATCTGCTACAAACTACTGTACTGCCAAGCCAAGAGCAATGTGGAAAAATTAATTGTTAGTGCTGTAAAGTATTAGAATTGCAAACGTGATAGAAAAACAAATTGCCTTGCTCACTTCCGGTTTTTTCAGTGAGGCACAATTAGCTGCATTCCTTTTTATTATTATTATTGTTATTATTATTAAAATATTTTTATTGAACAAAAAAGAAGAAAAACATTTAAAAACAGTGAATGTGGTGTAATCGTCCTGACACACCAAGTTGTGTTACATAACTAATTCATATCATGAATACTACATACTTACATACTATATACATAATATATAATACATACATTAATATTAGTCATTTTTAATAATCCTGATCTATCATTTTAAACATCCTTATCTTATTTTCATTTACCTTTTGCATCTTTCCTTTTTTCCCATACTTTATAGAATTTACATTTGTCTTTATTTTTTAATTCTTGCATCAATTTGTCCATTTCTGCACATATCCATATTTTTTAATGATTTCTTTTTCATCTGGAATTTCTTTACATTTCCATTTTTTGGGCATAAACTAATCTTGCAGCTGTAATTACATGTACTATTAAATATATTACATCTTTGTTGTATCTCTCTACGTTGATTCCCAATCAAAAAAATTCCAGTTTATATTCAATTTTAGTTTCACGTATTTCTTCTAACCAACTCTGGATTGTTATGCCAAAAATTCTGGGCTTTCCTACAAGTCCACCATACGTGATAATATGATCCATTTTCTTTAGTGCATTTCCAACAAATAGAGGATTAATTTGAGTACATTTTAGCCAATTTTGTTGGGGGAATACGCTATCTATAAAACATTTTGTATAAATTTTCTTTATACGATGTGGCCAATGTTATTTTTTTGTTTCGTTCCCATAAAATTTGACATTTGTCCAAATATATGCTATGCCCAATATCTTTCATCCATGCCAACATCGTTTCTTTTACTTGATTGGTTGAATTCCTGATCACTATTAGAAAGTAACACTGAGTTACCATTTCAATTTCATTGTATACATGTTGTGCATTGACAATAAATGTTTGATTTGATTTGATTAATATAGCAAGGGAAGGGGGTAGGTAGGTAGGTAGGTAGGTAGATAGATATAAATAGATGATAGCTAGATAGGAGAGGAGAGAGAGAGGGAGGGAGAGAGGGAGGGAGGGAGGGAGGAGAGAGAGAGAGAGAGAGAGAGAATATAGATAATTTTAAAAAACAAACACCAAGCACATATGGGAAAATGGGGAATGGAATAAAGTATTTTAAAACTGCAAATTTCTACAGAGCTTAGGATATGGATATGGATTACAAACTCCCACTATCAAAGAAATTTCATTTTTTCCCAATTGTTTAAAACATTCTGATATTTACAGCATGGAAGATCTGTTTGATTGAGGGGGGGGGGGTATCTTGAGAAATTTCAAAGACAGAAGTTACTGAATAAGATTTTCAGGAATATGTATAAATTTTTGTTTTTCTCATGACAAGGAGAAGAATAAAAACTTCATAAATTTCATAAACTTCAGCCAAAGCTTCACGAATACCAGCCACGTTTCAGCACTTAGTCTGAAAGGCTCATGGCTATCTTGATCAGTCATGGGGTCCAGGTTTTGCTGACAAATTAGTTAAGTTGTCATAATGAATTTTCACAAGCCACTTCCATATTGTTGCCACAGAAAAATAAATGTAGTCCCCGAATATCACAGCTGACCTAAGCTGCATTTTGCACTTTGATCTGGTAAAATTCCCAGTGAAGAATGAAACAAGTTATTCAGTTCTGCATGGGCAATTGTCTGTATTAATGCCCAGTTCAGTTCCTACATGCTACTATTGGAAGATGTGGAAGTCTGTGCCAAATGAAGATTCTCTGTGCAAATATAGCAAGCTAATTTTGCAACAGCTCAACCAAGAGTCTGGAGGAGCAGAGAAAGGGGAGGGGTATTTCTCCAATACCACCAAACATGCAACCCCAAATCTGAGCTTGTGACAGGTGCAAGTCGTTATGTTTTCAGCAGCAATTAAACTGCAGCTGTTCATTTGTGCCTGGAATACAACTGGATGCTCTGGAAGGTGCAAACTGGACCCACTAAATGGCATTTCCCCCCCCCCCTTTTTTTAAAAAATGAAAGTGGATCCAGGGAAACTTATATACAAAATTGGCATTTGGAATCACTACCCAGAAATTTAACAGGATCAGATGCATTCTGTGCACTATTTGCACTGTAGCCTTGACACAAAACTCTTGCTTGACACATCTTCAGTGCCTAGATAAATCCTATACTTGGGCTGTACAAATGAATATTTTCTTTTTGACTCCTGGAAATTGCCTGGATTTGTCCCTACAGTTTTCTTGGCAAGGTTTTTGGAAATGGCTTGCCATTGGCGGCAATTGATGTGATGCCAAGGGGCAAGAAGACTTTCCCTGTTCCCATCTGGGATGTGAACTATTGGATGGCTCTATCCATCTGCCATCCAGAAGTCTTGTCTCTGTGCTGTGGGGGTTACCTCTCCTGCCCTCATCAGTCTTCATTGGTGAGGGTGATGGAACTTTGTTGGTTCACCCACCCACTGTGGTGAGAGAACAATGGGATGGGATGCACCACTTCCTCCCCAGCGCGATTCCAGCTGTGGTGCAACATCTCTTTTAATCACTGGGGGCCACGAGCGGTGAGAGAGCAGTGGCCAGCCTTAGACGCTCCACCAACAGCCCCCTGGAATGCTGTGAGAGGGCATCCAGGGATGGAGGCAACTCAGTGGTTTTGAACTATGCCAATGGTTAGACTATAAGATCTTTATGAGGACATACCACTTACATCTAGGGCCGCTCCTCCCTTTGTTGATGGGACATTTGCCAACATATGTGGACTTTTCGGGCAGCTGAATTGTGGGCTCTGAGGGATTCTCCCTCTTGGGTTTGGCCCACCAGTTTATCATCAGCCTATCTCGAGGACAGATTCTGGAATCTGGAGAGATGGCATGACGCAGGAAAGGGTAGGGGAGGGCCTCAGGAGGATAAGAAAAAAGGACCCAGGCCTCCTTTGTTAAAAATTTTTAATTTGGTCTCTTAGGGGTTAGGGAAGGGTGGGAGGGGTGGGGGTTTTATTGCAGGAGTTCAGTGCAGCCTGAAACAGGGCCGGTTGGGGTGCATGAGGGGCTTGTGGGACTCAGCAGGAATAGTGGGGGCCATGATCCCAGGGTGGTTGGAATGGGTAGGAGAACAGGCAGGGGGCATATCATGTTAGGGAGCTCGCCATGTCCAAGCTGTGGCGCGCCCGACCCCTTAGCCTCTTCTCATCTCCTGGGGTTTTGGGATCCAGGACCCCTGGGCTCAGACTGGTGTACTTTAATGCCAGGTCTGTGGTTAATAAGGCACCACTCCTCCATGATGATTGAGGAGGAGGTCATGACCTGGCTTGCATCACCAAGACCTGGTTGGGGCCGAGGGTGGAGTCCCTCTGGCTTGACATCTGCCCCAGGTTTTTGGGTGTTGCACCAGTCACGACCCCAGGAAGGGGTGGGGTGGGGCTATTGTTATCGGGAGACCCTGTTTCCAAGGGAGGTCCCTGCCCAGAGATAGGCGGGTGTGAATCCCTCCTCCTGAGGTGTGGGCCTGCAGGTCGGATGGGTGCTGCTTACATACCTGTCCCCCAGCTATGTCTCAGGTGCCCTGCCTGGGCTCCTTGATGCCGTCTCAGGGGTGGTGTGGAGTTCCCAGAGCTTATAGTTCTGGGTGACTTCAACCTGCCTTCCTTGGGACTGGCCGGGTTTGGCCCAGGAGTTCATGGCCTCCATGGAGGCCATGGGCCTGACCCAGATAATAGATGGCCCGACTCATGAGGGGGGTAACATGCTCGACCTGGTTTTTGTCTCGAGCAGTGGCGGAGTGGTCTGGGGGTGGTGACATAGTTATCCACCCCGCTTCATGGTCAGACCACTATCTCCTGTGGCTGGTCTTCCATCAAGCTGCCCCACACCGCTGGGATGAGGAGCCACTTAGATGGTTCTGCCCCAGGCCTGATGGACCCTGAGAGGTTCCAGGCAGAGCTGGGGTTTTTCCTGCATCCCTTACCCACAGCCCTGCCGAGGTCCTTGCGGCTACCTGGCAACAGTCGGCTGTGGGGCTCTCGACAGGGTTGTCCCCATGCCCCCACTGGCGAGATCCCAGTCAGCTCCCTGGTATACCGAGGAGCTCCAGGAGATGAAGCGCCGCAGAAGGGACTAGAGAGCAGGTGGAGGGCGACCCGCTCTGGATCTGACCAAGCCCAGCTAAGAGCCCATATTAGGACTTACCTGGTGGCAGTGAGGCGAGAAGATCCTATTTCTCCTCATAGCATCCACAGATAACCGCCTGCCGCCCTGTTTGGGGTCGCCGCTCCCTCCTCCAGCTGGGGGGTGGCGGACCTTTGCGGGCAGAGCTGAGGAATTTGGCCAGTATCTGCAGGATAAAATCACTCAGATCCGGGAAGGGTTGCGCCGACTTGCAGTGGCCTGAGGATGGGGATGAGTGGTTTGGCCAATGTCATCTGGACTGAGTTCGATCCTGTTTCTGAGGATGAAGTGGACAGGATTGCGCGGTGGCTGAGCTCCACCACATGTTTATTGGACCCGCCCTTCCTGGTTGGTTTATGCCTCCAGGGAGGTCACGCATGGCTGGCTCCGGCAGTGGTCAATGCTTCATTAAGGGAGGGGCTGTTCCTGCTGCTTTGAAAGAGGCGGTGAGGCCCCTTCTGAAGAAGCCTGCCCTTGACCCAGCCGCGTTGAACAACTTTCGTCTGTTCCAACCTCGCTTTTAGCCAAGGTTGTTGAGAGTGTGGCCAGCAATTGCCACTTTTCCTGGAGGAAGCGGACTACCTGGATCCCTACAATCGGGCTTCGCCCGGGTACAGCACGGAGACAGCATTGGTCAGGCTGATTGATGATCTCTAGGCTCGGACAGGGGTTTTCCTCTGTCCTGGTCCTGTTAGATCTCTCAGCGCTTTCGATACCATCGACCATGGTATCCTGTTGCTGCTCTCGGGGTTGGGAGTGGGAGGCACTGTTTTATGGTGGTTCTCCTCCTCCTCTCGGACATTTCAAAACAGTGTTGGCAGGGGGCAGAGGTCACTCAAGGTATCTCACTTGTGGGGTGCCCCAGGCTTGGTCCTCTCGCCCTCCTGTTCAACATTTATATGAAGCCGCTGGGTGAGATCATCCATGGCTTTGGGTGAGTTATCATCAGTATGCTGATGATACGCAGTTATACATCTCCACCCCAGGCCACATCAGTGATGCTCTCTCCATGATGTCCCATTGTCTGGAAGCGGTAGGATCTGGATGGACAGGAACATGCTTCACTCAATCCAGCCAAGACAGAGTGGCTGTGCATACCCACATCTCGGTCCAGTTTGGATGTTCCATCTTTGGTCATGGGGAGGAGGTGTTGCCCCCATGGACAGGGCACAGAATCTGGGGGTCCTCCTGGACTCACGGCTCAAATTGGAGGAGCAGGTGGGGGCCGTGGCCAGGGGCACCTTTGCCCAGGTCTGGATGGTTCGCCAGTTACACCCATTCCTGGACTGAGATGCCCTGCAAGACAGTCACTCAGGCTTCATCATTTCTGACTGACTACTGTAACGCTTCTACCTAGGACTGCCCTTGGCACCACTCGAGGCTTCAACTGGTGCAGAATACGGCCGCTGGGGTGATGGGAGCTTCCCGATACTCCCATGTTACACCCCTCCTGCACAGCCTTCATTGGCTTCCAGTTGCCCTCCGAGTGAGATTCAAGGTTCTGGTATTAACATTCAAAGTCCAGCATGGCATGGGTCCAGGTTATTTACGAGAACGGCTCCTCCCAACATCAAATACTAACCGCCCTGTATGGGTGCACAGACGGGGTCTCCTCGGGTGCCATCTGCACTCAATGTCGCTGGCGGTGACCCGGGAGGGCCTACTCTGTGGCGACTCCCACTCTGTGGAATCTTCTTCGCTGGAGCTCGGCTGGCCCCGATCTTCGCACCTTCCGCCACGATTTGAAGACCTGGCTCTTTTTAATCCGGGCTGTGCTGATTCTCTGGGGTTGGTTCTATTTTAACTATGGGTTTTAATTTTAATTTGGCTTCAACTTGTTTAATATGCTTTTAATTAACTTATTTATTGTTGTATTTAGCTGTGAGCCCCAGTCCTTTTGGAGAGGGGGCATATAAGTCGAATAAATAAATAAATAAATAAATAAATAAATAAATAAATACCTGCTTCCCAGAGCAGAGAGTGAGTGACTGCCCCATGGTCACCCAGCTGGTTTTATGCCTAAGGTGGACTAGAACTCATGATTTCCCAGTTTCTAGGCTGGTGCCTTAACCATTTCTACAAATTGGCTCTTAGTATCACCAAATCTAAGAGACACGACTCCGGTTAAGTCTCCATTGGACTACAATAGTAGTAACTTGTATGCAATTATTCATCCTCATCCTCACTGAGTGGGCAAGCCGATAATTCAGGAATTCAATTGTCAGATCTCTACATAATTCATTTTATCTAATGGTGCATGGTATTTGGCTCCTGGAAAGCAGGTTTTGAGCTATCCTGCCAGCAGTTTTGCCATTTACTTCCCCCTGCCGCCGCCCAGTATGCATTGTGTGTGTGTACGTGTGTGTGTGTGTGTGTGTGTGTGTGCTTGTGGTCAAATCCATTACTTAAGTCTTAGTGATAAACACCTGGACTCTATCAAAAACAAAGAGCCTTATTCTGTATGTGCAGCTTGCCTGGTGAACACACAAAAGAAGAAAAAAAAAGGAACTGCCTAATCCAGAACTTGACCAGGGGTGTGGTTTTTTTTTTTATGATGTGGCAGCATAACAGAGATCAAAGAGCAAAATCAACTAAATGACAACTGGGTACCAACAAAGAAAATCTGTTTAAGCCTTAAAGTAATCAGAAACAAAGACCCAAGACTGCTGAAACTTCTGTGTGTGTTTCCTCACCCCTCTCCATTAATAACTAAATAGCCAGGAAGAATTGCTAACGTAGCCTTTAATAACTTGCAAATAGCTGTAATAACTTGCAAGATTTTTTCCAAGACATGAGTATGCCCTAAAGGAATGATCATCAATCATTTCAATTTTAACACACTGCTATGTCCAACCCATCTTTAAAGCTGCACGTGCCTTTCCAGTTAACACACAAGCACACATACACATCTACATCCCATAGAGGGGGGGGGGAAAGTACCTGGTGGAATTTGCCAGCTCAGGTTTAATCGTTTATCAAACCTGACTCCTTATCTGAAACATCTCTTCAGAAACTGGAACAATCTGTCTGGCATCTGTTGATTGGCAGAGCAAATTTTTCCAGGTGGTACAACTAGACGCCGAGAATTACATGCCAACCCTATTTTGTCAGGGATTTTGATCAAAGGAGAGAACCCCATATGACTAATGTTCAATGTCATGTTTTTAGTACCTGCAACATATCTACATAAACAGCTTTCAATAACTACTGGTAGTGAAAAATGTTTCGAACAAAGGTACAAGTGAGAGAATTGAGTGGGCAAGTCAAAGCCTGCAGGCAAAAAAGAAGAAGAAGGAAAAAAAAGGAAGGGGAAATCCATCTGTACTTCATTTGTCAGTGCTTTACAATCGGAGAACTTTAACTCTACAGAGTTAAAGATTATGCTTCCTGAAACCAGTGAATACAAATAACTTTCAGGCTACAGAAGATCCTTGGGATAGTGGAATCTAGTGGAGAGTCACAAACTGATTTTCCACAATTAGAACAGCTGACAAAGTATTGCAGTACATTTAATGCAGTATTATGGAAACATAAATCCCATTATTAGCAAGGTTGCAGGCAGGGGTGGGATTCAAATTTTTTAACAACTAGTTCTGTGGGCGTGGCTTAGGTGGTGGGTGTGGCTTAAGTGGTCATGTGACCAGGTGGACATAGCTTGGTGGTCATGTTATTGGCTGGGTGTGGCCAACTCAACATCACTCACATCGAGGCACGCATCTCCTCGCCTGGTCTCTCGTGACTGTGGGGAAGCTGCAACAGTCGTAAGTGTGAAAAATGGTCATAAGTCACTTTTTTCAGTGCCATTGTAACTTTGAATGGTCACTCCACACAGGCAAAGTACCAGCAAAGGAGGGGGGAAAAACTCCAGAGACGTTCCTGAGACAGGAAGTCTAGTCCTGCCAAGAACGTAATAAGGGTTAACGGAGAAGCAGTTTCTGTAAGCAACACCAGAATGTTTCCTTCCTGCCTTCCTTACAGGATTAGGCCAGTAATTTCTTCTAACAACCAGTTCTCTGAACTGCTTAGAATGTTAACAACTGGTTCTAGCGAATAGGTGCAAACTGGTAGAATCCCACCCATGGTTGCAGGTATAAAATAGAATCCGGGTTAACAGAAGAAATCCTTGCTGAAGATAACACCTCTTCCTAATTAAACATACAACAAATCCATATTGAGTAACCGAAAACCAATTGCTTCAAATGTTGCAATAAAATAACCCACCAATGGACTCATTGAGAGAAATGTTTCTGATGCATAATATTAAGTTTAAAATTGTAAAAGCCAGACCTGACATCTATTTGAAACCTATGTGTTCTGATCAATAAGATACTCTTAATAATTATGGTTGTGTCTGAATTTTTGGGAGAACAATGCATTGGATAGAAAAAAAATTTCTCTGTCCAAATTTCAAATCTCTATTTTATGGTGGTAACACACGTCATCCTCTATTCCAGGGGTGTCAAACTCAAGGCCCACGGGCCGCATCCAGCCCACAATGTGACTAGATCTGGCCCGCAGGGCTGCCCTTGAGACAACAAAGGACAGCCCCCAGTGCCTCAAACCCTGGCCCAGGCCGGGCAGGTGCTAATCTATAACTTGATAGATGCCATCCAGGCTGGTACGCAATCAGCCTTAGAAGGAAAGAAAGAGATGGGAATGAGAAGAAGAAAAGGAGAGAGTGGAGAGAGGGAGGGAGGGAGGGAGGGGAGAAGGAGGGAGGGAGATTGGAAAGAGAAGGAGGGAGGCAGGAAAGCTGGCCACACCCACCCTGGCCACATTCACTCCAGCCATGCCCCCTCCCCCAGTTCCCGAGGTCAACCACAACTCTGATGCGGCCCTCAATGAAATAGAGTTTGACACCCCTGCTCTATTCAAATGCCATCTTGCATTGCTTACTTGCTTGCTTTTTGGCTACAAATGTCAATTTTCATCAGCAAGAAGGACCAATTTTCCATTTGTAAAATCAGTATTATGATTTTCTGTTTAAATATCTAATGTCTATTAGTGAATTTGGGAGACTAATTTGCAGCTGTTTCTTATTCTACTCAGTTTAAAAAAAAGAAGAAGATTCCATAATGTTTTGTTGCAAGCTATAAACATTTGCAAATTAATATATTGGAGAATGAGTTGAGCTAATCATAATCACAAACTATGCCAGGTTGGAGACTGATGTTTGTCAGATGTGATTGAAAGGCAGTAACACAATCATTTGGGCAGTGTTCACTATCTTAAGTACTCTGTGATTAATTTATAACTTGATAATCTTTTCTAATCCTTTTCCGTTATCCTATGAAAAATGAAGGAGTGAATACAGGTCAATAATTTAGTTAGGCAAGAAGACTCTCCCAATAATTTGATATTTATAAGTTTATGTTACTCTGAAATTTTACAGTATATGAGGTGAGAGATTACAAAATTCACAAAATAAAATTCAGTTAGCAAAATACCTTTTCCTTTGTTTTCTTGTGCTATAATGATTGAATGCAACTCTAGCCTTTCTACCAAGAGATTACAGGCCTCTAAGTCTTATATTTGATTATTTATTTTGCTAAAGAAGTACACATTTATATGCCCCCCCATTCCCAAAACAGCCTGGACAAATATTATGTCTGAATAAAAAGTCATTTAAATCAAATCTTGGAATCAAACCAATTGAACAAACAACTCTGATCAAATCCATAATTGTATGCACTCAATTTGATTTACCAACATCTAAGTGAATCAAGAATTCAGATCAGACTGCATGTACTTTCATAACAATTAGGCATGCGCATGAGGAGCTGAATATGTTTAACTGCAATAAACAGGCAAGCACATCGGCAGATCAGAGGAACAACATGTACTACACTAGCATTTTGAACCCTGCCAGACGTTCCAGAATTTGTTTTGATCAAAACCAAGAATATTTAAGTGATGCCAAGTTTTTGTCTGGCAAGACCATGACCTGTCCAGACTTCTGCAGCTACATTTCTGAATTTTGGTTTGTGCTGTCTGCAGAAGAAAGCAATGTTCTAATTCCATACATATAGCATAAAAATATCCATAGCATGTGTTTGTTTTGTGTGTGTGTGTGTGTGTGTGTGTTTGTGTATGTGTTTGTGTGTGTGTACCAGAGGTGGTATTCAGCAGGATCTGACCAGTTCTGGAGAACTGGTAGTGGAAATTTTGAGTAGTTTGGAGAACCGGCAAATACCACCTCTGACTGGCCCTGCCCCCATCTATTCTCTGCCTCCCGAGTCCCAGCTGATTGGCTAGGTCTTCTTTTGTTGCCCTGCACAGGAGAACGGAGCTGGAAAGCAGGTTAGTGGGTTGGGGAGAAAATGGGATTTGCAGTAACCTTCTCTCAGGAGTGGAGAGGGAATGGAGATTTTACAGTATCCTTCCCCTGCCATGCCCACCAAGCCACACCATGCCCACCAAGCCAACTCGCAGAACCAGTAGTAAAAAAAAATTGAATCCCACCACTGGTGTGTACACAGCAATGGTGTTGAAGAAAGAGACCTAAAACAAGATGGATAGATGACATCAACAAGTATTGCGAGTCCAATTGGCAAAAAAAGAAGAAGAAGAAGAAGCTCAGGAGGGTATTGGTATATATGTGTATATTGGAAACATTTCTATAGAAATCTAGAGCAGAAAAGAAATAATAATGGTGTAACCATTCTGGATGGTCTAAGCATGAAATAGAGTGTTTCACCTTAAAACCAGGCTAATTCAAGCTTGAGACTGTTCCAACAATTGAAACATCCAATTCTGAATATGAAAAAAAAATTGGGCTTGAAGCGAGTGTTTCCAATTTAAATCAGTTTTAAATTTAAAATATTTTACATAGAGAAAATTATGTTTGTAATGGCAGCTCTTGATCTCATAAAAATTAAAGTTACTGATACGGACATTACATCATGGGGCCAACACTGATGAACTATACACAAAAGCAATCTTAAATTCATTTTAAAAATGTGGAGATAATGGGACTCCATGCTAGATAATGGGACTCCATTTAGAAGGAAAGGATTAAGCAGATCTCATTAATATTACTGCATAGGATAAATCAGTTCATAGAAACAATAACAATAGTGCTTAACAGTGTAGATCACCTTGCTAAACAACAATATAAATCATTTCCACTGGCATACAACAGCCCAAATAAAAGTTTAATATGTCTTGATAAGCTTGCACAAATGGGTTGCTCAGCAAATTAGAACGTTATTATTCAGGATGCTGCTGCAGCCAAGTTCTCTACGAGGCTCTAGTTAATTTCTCTTCCATCCCGTACTTCATGCCAGTAAAGGATTATCACAAAGCAATTTGTTTCAGATTTGGACTGATCCGTTTCTGCTGAGAACTTCAGAGACCACCCCAACCTTATGGAGGAAATAAAGCTGTCTGATGATGGAAAAACTGTTGATTATTTTTCTAAAGTTGCTTGTCCGGGAGAGCTATTCAACTAGTTCAACCCTTTTTGTAATTTAAAGTATCTTAGACAGACTTTGTAAGTCACATGTATGTCAATCTGGCAAGCTAAAATGAAAAGCAATTATAAGTACTAATTTCATTTATCCAACGGTTAATTAAAGACAATTTTTTAAATTTGGTATTGAGTACCAAGAAATAAACTTAGCTGTGGAATGTGCTATGAAATATTTATTTGTCTACTAAAATGGGAAAACGATCCATTTGAATTTAGATTTCCATTTATAATTCTTAAAATGATTTAGTGCACTGTTTTTCAAACTTGGTCCCATTAAGATGTCTGGATAACCCTGTTGGCTGGGGAATTCTGGGATCTGAAGTCCACACATCTTAAAGTGGCCAAGTTTGAAAAAACATAGGTGTGGAGCAACTTGATAGGGTATGATGGGAGCTATAACCCCACACATTCACAGGTGAGTGGATTAGAGAGGACAATTTGAGAATGAAGGAGCAGCTTGCTAAAAAAAAAACATCATATAAAATGCTGAATGAATATTGATGAAAGGACTTTGTGTAGACAAATGAAAGGAGGGAAGATGCTAAAGAGCTGTGAATGCTAATTGGGTAATCTAAACCCTAAATTTGGATCTTTTAAGTGATGCCATAGTAATAGTCATCCCACAAAACACCAGCATGATTTGTAAGGTATGATTTACCTTGGTGGTGGAGGCTGTTAATAGCCTAGCACTTAATTCCAGCTACCTGCAATTACTGCAGGCTCGAATCCCACCAGGCTCAAGGTTGACTCAGCCTTCCATCCTCTCGGGGTAGGTAAATTGAGGACCCAAGATTGTTGGGGGCAATAAGCTGACTTTGTAAAAATGCCGCTTAGTAATAAGCAGGCATATACAATGGAAGGAAGGCTATTGCTGAGCGCATTGGGTTGTATCCCAAAAATTGTAAGCCGCCCTGAGTCTCCGGAGAAGGGCGGGATATAAATATGAATAAATAAATTAAATAAATAAATTTGTTGTTATGTTGTTAAGGGGGAGAGAGAAAGAGAAAGAGAGACAGACAGACTTCCACACATACACCAATCTGGTTCTCAGGGCATGATGAAAATGAGATAGAGTTGCCTTGGAAATATCTCAGAGACTTAAAAGTAATCTAGGTGAGTTTTGATTAGCTCATCAGATTCAAGATGTAGGGTAAGAAGGTGATGTTTCTCTAAAGCATAAAATGAAGTACAGTGAAAGACAAATCAAAACATTTAGCTTAAAACTATAAAACAGAAGTAATAAGCATTATTGATAAATATAATATTCAACTTAAATGTCAATGGTTACATAGCTATAATTGCTGCCAGCAGTTTTTATTCACAAATACTTGCTTGTACACACAAAGTGTAAAGCGCAAGAAATCAGGAGTCCAGGCAATTTAAATGAATGTATAGGTTTATTATATGCTAAAGCTCTCCACAAGAAACTAAACTACTATTGGTCAAAACAAACTGGTGGTAAATAACAGTCAACAGAATTCAAGATCACTGGACTTAAGTTTTTTGTGGGCATGGAGGGATTCGAGATAGATGATGCATTTGACCCCTCCCTCAGGCTCAACCTGGTTGTCTCTTACACAAAGCAATATAATTAGATTTAGTTTTTCTTTGCTCTGATGGTTTTCAGATGCACCAAATAGAAAGTCCATATGTCCCAGTGTATCCAACCTCCAGTAGGTGATTATAACAAAGTAAAAAGAGAGAGTAAAGTTTCTTTCAAGAGCCAGTTTGGTGTAGTGGTAAAGGCACAAGGCTAAAAACGGAAAGACTGAGTCCAATCCTGCCTTGGACACAAGTGATTTGAGGCTGGTTACTCTTTCCTCTAAGATTAAGCCCAAGGTAACAGCAAACTCCTTCTGAAAATGCTGCCAAAAAACCTGCATTTATCCACACGCTCTCCAGGAGTCAACACTGACTCAGAGGCGCCTCTTTAAAACAAGAAAAAGCTTCTTTCATGTAGAAAACTACATGTGCATGTCCCTGTTATTTTCTAGACAATATTTTTGGAAATGGTTTGTTATTATTTTCTATTTTTTCATGTTCTCTGTCTAGCCTTGTGACCAAGAATTCCTGTTGGTCCCTCCTCCAAGTACAAATCAGGCCCAACATTGGATGATTTCAGTTGGCTCAATTTATTAATTACTACAACTATAGCACATGTTTTCACAGCAAAACCAGTATCATCCTCTATCATCTCAATGGTGGAGAAACAGTGAGGCATGGAAGAAGGAAAACGTAGCTCCCTTGAACATCTTCTGTAGAAAGCATTAGCTTGTATGACTAAGGTACAGGTTGCACTAATGGTAAATTAATAATAAACACCAAAATTAAATTATTGCAGCATTTTTTTTGTTTCATAAGAAATTAGAATGTTAAAGATTCCATGACTATAAGAATACCAGAAGATAGAAATAAGTGAAATAGATTGAACTATAATTAACTGGAAATGAAAACAAATTGATTTGCTCTCAATGCAGCCTCTATGGAAGGGCAGAGAGTAATTATTAGCTTTGAGATCTCCTCAAATCTTTCTTCTACTCCCTTTTCCTAATCTTGTTCTTGGCTTCTTTTTATGTTTTCCTTTCTTTCAGAAAACATTTTAAATGATTGCCATGTAAAGGACTAACTCAGCAGTTGGAAGCTAATTATGGAAAGCAATTGGAAGGTTTCTTTAACCAGTTGCTGCATAAATTCTTTTCTCCAGCGACTTCAAGAAAGCCTTCTGCTACTGTGCATATAATTCAAAGAAAAATCAGAAATACGCCTAAATATAGACTAGCTGGCCAGCTAGCAAAGCATGGTGAATACAATAGACTTCACATTCCTCTGGGTTTCTCTTTTTTTGGCCTTTTCCATAATAAAATCTTCAAGGGAAAGCTAAAGCAAAAACAGGTCAGCTATGAAGGAAACATCGATGTTGGGTTTTTTTTTTTAAAGATTAATAAGTTGTTGGGTTAGATGCTAGAAATACACCCAAACAGTTCTTTCCAGCTAGGGGGCCCAATTCAGAAGTAGATCATTCCGACTCAATGTCTGAAGCTGGACTAAGCATTGGAAAAAGTTATTCTTCTGCATCTGATTTGCAGGAAAGACACATCTTTGCTTATAGTCGCTGAATCAAAAAGCGTTCCAAGCACATTTTCCTGCCCTTCAAAATATTGTTTCCTGCTTTCAGTGCCTCAGGCATTGCTGTCTGCTTTGCCTGTGGCACATTATTTTTTTTTTTCTAGGCCAATCTGATTGGCTGCTTTGTAGAGAAAGGAACAGTCCCTCCTCCTTCAACTGAGATGGTGGTTGCCATGGTTTTCAATATTTGCTAGAGCTATCATTAAGATAGTTGTGCAATAGTAATTATGAGATTTGTCTAGCATATAGAACAATGCTGGTTGGAAACCTAGCAAAACCGTTTTTGTTTAATTACTATTTTTCTTTCCCGGAGCTACCTCCTTTTCCACTCTTTTCAAAGTTAAGTCGAGAAATTTGTTTCATCATTTCTCTAATTGCTTTACAGCAAATGACTGGAAAAACGATGAAATGGTTTACTACTGTAGTTACTTTAAAAAAACAACAACAACCCAAACAGTGAAAAAAATAGCTTGAGAAACAAAACTTGTATTTTAAAAAATCTCCTAGCTTTAAATGAATATTAAATTATAAGTCTCTCCCTCTCCCCCCTCTACCTCCCTCCCTCCCTCCCTCTCCCTCTCTCTCTTTCTGCCAGCTTTATATAATGGTAAGATATCAGAGTAGAAACATGGAGAGCATGAGTTCCTTGGCTAGTCACTTTTCTCAGCCCTAGGAATGAGGCAATGGCAAATCACTTCTGAAAAACCTTGTCAAGATAATTGCAGGAACTTGTCCAGGCTGTGTCCAAGAATCAGGCATAATTGAATTAGAAGAAGAAAATATATTCAAGTAGAAAAATAGGTACCACTTTGGTGGGAATGTAACAGTAATACCATCCAGAGGAAGGGAAGGGACTGGCTATTGATTTCCTGGAACAAGAAGGTGCAAGAGCACATTAGCAGAAGAATTGTTGAATGAGAGGAAATGGGAGTCTGCAATCCAAACTGGATATTTTGCAGTATATAAGCATCTCAACCTGGACAAGATTTTTCTTAAAACAACTGGCATGAACAATAAGGGTTAAGGGTACATTGTAGAGATGATGTGTGGAATTGATGTGCTTCTTATAATCTCATCTATGGACAAAGGTCCCTATGACACAAGTGGTTAAGGAAAAGGTTTCAAGTATTTCAGTTCATAGTTTTTGCTGCTGTTTTAAGATCTGGACTATTTAAAGTTCAAAGGGAGATTTGAACTATTTGTTTTTGTTTAAGTTAAATCTATCTCACAATGGGCTTAGCCTTTTAATATTAATTCCTACTTGGTTCCATGGTATTGACAATTGGGTAATTAATTGATTCTGTCTATTCAGCTTTTTAACTGATATTATTCCAAGCTTTAATGGTTTCTTCATGCTGCAGTAAGCCTTAAAGAGACAGTCAATCATAATATCCAACTCAGGAAGATCCCAAATGTTTGAAAAAAGTCAAACATTGTGTGTTGGTTTCAGAAGAGATTATTGCTTTGTGGATTGCATTGTGGATAATAGAGAAAGCCAAAAAATATAATCACAAGTTGTAATCTCGTGATGTCTTGCTTAATAACCAAATGGGAATTGACATCATAAATCTGTTGCACCCATATGTCTTTTTGTTCAGTGCTAAGGGATGGAGTTGCTGTTCCAAGCTCTAATTGCTAAGTGAAGACTACTATTATCCTAATAGTTGAAACTGCAAATGATCTGCAAGCTCTAGTAATGAAAGTCAAAGAGCATGGTGACAAAATGGGGGTACAGTTAAGTTGAAGAAGACCAAACTAATAACAGAGTTACCAGCCTTAGAAT
This sequence comes from Naja naja, assembly GCA_009733165.1. Classification (NCBI taxonomy): domain Eukaryota; kingdom Metazoa; phylum Chordata; class Lepidosauria; order Squamata; family Elapidae; genus Naja; species Naja naja. Next base: position 100,333,405 of record CM019148.1, read on the forward strand.
TGGCAATGAAGATACTGAAGATACTGAAATGATACTGGTAGATACCTTTTGTCTTTTAGGATGACTATCTACATCCTTTTAGGGTGAGTATCATCAGTGAAGGAACAGGAAGAAGTATGCCACAGACTAGCACTTGGAAGAGGAGCCCTGAAGACCTTGGAAAAGCTATTCAGTTCCCCAGATTTACTTATACCTACTGTTAGATTTGCATGAAGAGTCAGACGTGGAGTGCTTCAGTGAAGAGTTTATTAGTGACTACAGCTCATAACAGACCCGATTTGGCTGGTCTGCAGCTGCTACTTATAGCCAGCAGCTGCAGTTGCCAGCCAATCAGAGTGCAGGATTTTCCCGCACTTTTTAAACCAATCATTTCTGACATTTTACAAGAACAGTTCAAACTTAACCAATGACATTCAAACCTGCATACATAACACCTACGAAGTTCAGAATTGTAGATGTGAAATAGGATTTGAAGAAGCAGGATAGAAGGACTATTGATGTTTTAAAATTTTGGTATTGGAGAAAACTCTTGAGGATTTTATGGATATCCAAGGAAGCAAACAAATGAGTGTTGGTACAAATCAATCCAGAGTTTCATCTGACAGGTTAAAATGGTCATATTTTAGATACATTATGTGAAGACTCAGATCCCTTGGAAGTTCATGATGCTGAGAAAGTGGAAGAAAAGAGAATGACAACAAATAGCAAGATGGATGGTCTCTATTATAGCAGAAATGGGTACAAGTTGGGAGATCTGAAAGACCAAATTAAGACACATTGTCAGGAAGAAGGTCTGTCTGTGTGGTTGTTAAGAGCTGTCACTGACCTGATAGCACATAATTAGTCAATGATATGTAAAACTAAGTAGATGTACAGTATATTTTGTTCCAAGTTATTACGATCTGAATATAATTAATTGTTCCCTTAAATAGGCATTTCTTGTACTGTGCCTGATACAGTCTTAAAAATCATCTACATTGACCAGCTGAATTTAGTAGATCCTACTGGCTAGAAATAGTGACTAAAATGTAAGAATCTTGAGTACCACTTGAAATACATTACCTGCAGTTCCTATTAATCCACTAAGCAATAGCTGTCCAGCCTAGTTTTGCAACACTGAAGAGGAAAAAAAATGGAAGAACTATTGGAGCTTGTTGACTGCTGCCACCTGCTGGAAGAGTAAATGGTTTACAATTCTTTTGGTTGAAGTGCAGTAGATTCTAACGAATTGCATCCTCAGAGTTACGTACAGTTAATGGGAGTAGTTTCTTCCTGTTACACCTAGACCATGAAAAGAGATTGGAAAATCTGGGAAGTATTTTTAAAAACTAGGGTTTTCTTCCTATATTGACTATTAACCTGTCTAAAGATAATTGTTTGATAATTTATATCTTTGCGTATATTATATAAATAAAGACTGCTTTCCAGAGGTTAAAACTGGGATCTCTCTCTCTCTCTCTGTAAAACAAGAAGACCCTCAGTGCTGAATCAGATCATGGATGTCAGACTAAAGATTGCACTGCCATGCAGAACATTCTAATTAATAATAATTTCCCATTTCATCTCAGGAAAGGAACTATGGTTACAAAAGCAACTTCAGATCCTTACATCATCTTAAAAGAACTTCAAAGATTGAGACTTTTTTTGGCAGATGGCAATATTAGATTCCTGGTGTGATAAAACTAGAAATGATTGCTCATTATTAACTTCCAGCCGGAAAGGATGAGAAAAGCAACTGAATCTCTGCCAAAATCTCTGTGTCTGAGGATATGTGAGTTCCAGCCATGATGACTTAAGCCATCCTTTCAGAAACACACATCATAGCTGAAGAAGCAAAACGTTTGATAAAATTCTGCAAGATGTTTAAATGAAAAGTCACAAGCAGCAGAGACAATTTTGCTACACTAGATTAGAAGAGCAAATGCTCCTTTTTGTCAATAGGACCGGACTAAACCCTTTGTGTGTTTTTTTTTTAAACAGTCATTTCTTACATTCATACAATTCCATTGGATGGTAAAGACAACATTTAGCAAATTATTAAAAAGGTAACAGATAAGTTTAAAGCCATGGAAAAATAATTAAAAACTAAATTTAAAATTAATGTTCCATTCTGGGAAAAAGATTTTAGAATAACTCCCATCTACAGAAAACTTTGCTAGTCAATTTTTGTTGCTAATTCTGTATTTAAAGTAAAAAAAAGTACTTATACCTGCTAATAATAAAAATCTGTATAATCAAAATTTGTAAAGTGGATAGACTGAACTGGAATGCAAAAAGCAGGAAAGATTTTCATATAATTTTAATAAAAGCTTTTGGCCCTGAGGGCAACTTTTTTCAAAACAATTCTTTTCTTATTACTCTCTAGTTTCAAAATTCATTCCTGCCTCAAAAACAGTCGGTCAGCTAGACTGAAAACATATATTTGAAAAAGTATTTTTTGGGAGCAAGATTGTAGAAACCTTACACATCCAGCAGAGTCAATTCTGTCATTCAGATCTCAGAAGTATTTTATAATGGTTTACACTAGAGTACATGAGTTCTGCATTTGAAAATCGAGTGGTTTAAGATAGTGTTTCTCAGCCTGGGCAATTTTAAGGTCTGTGGATTTCTACCAGCTGGGGAATTCTGGGACTTGAAGTCCATACTTCTTAAAGTCACTGAGGTTGTGAAACACTAGTCTAGGATTTTGCTGGCAAAAAAAGAGTGACAGCAGCATTTATTTCAGTTCTTACATATGGCTGCAATGAAATCTTCAGATGGCCCTAAGAGAAACCAAGACCTACTCTATGAGTGATACATGTTTAAGTCATCTTTAGATGTACTGAGTTTAAAATAACATTTTTCTACCTTCTTCTAGCAATCCCTAAGGGAATTCTCAAGATCTCTAGAATCTATTAATCTTTGTCATCTATTATCTTCAAGGAAAAAGTTGCTGTGACTGGCAATAGAGGCAATTTCCCTTAGGTGCTTCTTGATTTTGCAGTAGCAGAATCTGAGTTTCTGGACTTCAGTGAGTTCTGATTATGGTGCCTCGAGAACTCCATAGTGGATTTTTCCCTCATTGGTGATGAAATTCAGGAGCTCAGCCCTCACTGAAGTCCAGAAACTATAGGAGATGACTAGGCTGAGCCTAAGGGAGGGGTCAAATGCGTCATCAGTCATGAGTCCCCTCATGCCTACAAGAGATCTAAGTCCAGCCACCTTGAATTCCTTCTACTCTTATTTCCCGCTAATTTCCCTTGGCTGCTAGTAGTTCAGATTCTTGTAGAAAGCTCTAGCTTACAATAAATCTTTATACCCATTTGAACTGTCTGGATCTCTTGATTTTCCTGGTGCTTGACAGAAATCAAATATATGAGAATCTGGCAAACAGTTTGGATATGGCAAGGGAACTGGTTCCTTTTCTCAGATTCCAGGAGCGAATATATTTATTATTTATTACATTTATTTGCTGCCTATCTCACCATGGAGCTACTCTAGGTAGCTACAACAATAAAAATAGAGAAATGAAAATGAAGTAAATGCCAGTTTCTGGGGGGAAAAATGTCGTAAATTGAAGTCATGTGACTGTGGGGTGTTGCAAACAGGCAGGTTGCCAAGCACCCAAAATGCAGTCACATGACTATGGAGGGGCAATGTTGGAACTTCTAAACTGGATCATAAGAGTATGTTGTAACTTCAAACAGTCACTAAGTGAATAGTTGTAAGTTGAGGACTATCTGTATACATTTAATGGACCTGTTTTCCCCCCCACATTTGTATTCCTGCTACTTCATTAACTGAGGGTTCCAAACAGAATTTCTTCAATTTTCCCCAAAGGTGAAAGCCATATAGATAGTTTCTGGCAGCAAGATATAAACTAAAATGAACGTTACAAAGAAAAGAGAGTTGAAGCCCCTTAAAAGAATAAGCTGCTACAGAATGAAAAAGGCAAAGAGGAAAGTTTCAGCATGAGCTGGGAAACATCAGACAGAAAAGTAAAATGGCGGATTGAAGAATTGCACAAGAGGGATGAGAAAAGGAAGGAAGTAACCTGTTGTTGCACTGGCCTTGTGCAGAGCATAAATACGCCTAGCACACTTGTAGAAAAAGCCAAGTACATCAAACATAGCAGACATGCTTGGAATGTGACACAAAATGCCCTTGGTAAAATTCTGCTGAGAGGAATCAAAAACAGGCTTGATAGATTTCAGTATTCTCAGATTCAGATCATGAATTTATCAGTGCCCTGGGGATGGAGGAAGGAAAGTGTTATGTATGCAGTGTCTGAAATCATTGGTTTAGTTTAAATTGTTCTTGTAAAGTGTTGGAGATGATTGGTTTAAAAAGTGCGGGAAAACCCTGCACTCTGATTGGCTGTCAGCTGCGGCTGCCGGCTATAAGTAGCAGCCGCAGCAAAGCCAGTCGGGTCCGTTCTGAGTTGAAGTCACAATAAACTTAAGAGCTGAAGCACTCCGTGTCTGCCTCTCTATGCAAACTTAACAGAAAGAATTGTCTGAAATCACTTCTTTGAACAGGGTGTTAGTATTAATCCCTGAAAAAAGCAGTTATAGATTCACTAAGCTACCAAAAGAAGAAAAAGTGAGAAGAAATTGTGCTTAAGCTGTAAGCTAAAAATGTCTGCTGCTGAGAGATAATCTAATGAAGGAGAGATGGGATAAGACAATTACACATTTAAAGGCCGTTAAACCACCTAGACTTGCTGAGAGTTGGGTAGCATATAAATTTAATCTATTGCTTTTTGTTGTCATCAGGAAGCTAACAAATAATTCAGGCAACATCATCTAGGACTGAATAAGTTTAGATTCCCAAGCATCACAACTAGAATTGCTAATATTGCGGGAGGGGAATTTGTGTAGGCTGCCTTGTAAACCTTTATTGTTCTTATGTTCTTATCAAAAGAATTAAGAATTAGTAATGAAAGCAGGCCCAGTAACAGTTAAAATGCCATCGGGCAATAATAACCTCTTAATTCATAAAACCAGTGGTAAACAATCTTGTTATGCCTATTATGATCATTTTTTCCATTTAAATTAACTTTTCCTCTCGGGTCGCAGGAAGGCAGTTAAGAAAGAAACATGAGTGAAAGTAGAACAACTCTAGGAAGTATTTGCTCTTTTCCTCAGTTGAATCTTTAAACTATTTATTCATTCATTTATTCATTCATTCATTCATTCATTCATTTATTGTTTGTTTGTTTGTAATATTTATATAGGCTTCCCTCTTTCAACCTACGCTGGGAAATTCCCAATCATATATACAGTATATCCCCCTGAGAAAATCTCAGGCCTGGTTTGGTTCCATTATGTCAAAGTTACTCTTAAGTACTACAGTGCTGCAATGGCTGTATCTATCTAGGGTAGCTCATAGTGTCTTCTCTGTCACATCATACTCTATGAGATTCACTTGGCCTCAATCATGCTGGCATTTTATAAGTCATTGAAGAATGTTGGATGTTCCTTCAGACATGGAATCTGGAGGCTGGTTAAGACCATCAATGTGATTTTTTTTTCTTCAAAGTTTTTAGTTTATTCAAGAAAGATTAAAATATAAAACACCAAGATATTTTTAATATAATGCGATTTGTCATTATTATGGTTCTGTGGATTTGGGTTGGATTAGTTTTTGAGTTTTGTTGGCTTTGTTGGCTTTAATTCCATGTTTTCCACACATATATAGGTGCCTTCAAGTCAGTGTTGATTCCTGGAAACTGCCAAGACTAATCCTCACAATTTTTTGGTGATATGTTCAGAATGGCTTGCCCTTTTCTTCTTCCTAGGGCTGAATTACTAGCCCAAAGTCACTCAGCTGGCTTTCATGCCTAAGGCAGGACTAGAACTCACAGTCTCCCAGTTTCTAGCCTGGTTCAGGACTAGAACTCACAGTCTCACAGTTTCTAACCACCACACCAAACTGGCTGTCAAATTATATACACAGTAGTAAAAAGAAAATGTAACACCAACAAGTAATCACTTACAAAGATAGGTGCTACAGAACAGTTGGAAAGTCACCAAAAGAGGGCAAACATAATCCAGATGACTCCCAGGATCATTTTCTACCTGTAGTATCAGCCCAGAATTTATAACACAATCTATTGTGGTACTGCTGTAGCAAACAAAACATTGATTAATATATTAAAAATTGGTATCCCTTTGTTGATTTCAGATTTTGTATGCTTTAAATCAGGGGTCTCCAACCTTGGCAACTTTAAGCCTGGAGGACTTCAACTCCCAGAATTCTGGGAGTTGAAGTCTGCCAGCCTTAAAGTTGCTAAGGTTGGAGAGCCTTGCTTTAAATGAGCTCTCCGCTTTTTAGTTTATTTCAAGTTCTGGTTGGCAACTGAAATACTGGTAACCAGGCTATTTCATTTCATCCGTCTGCGATCCCTTCCGAGTCTAACTCCATGTTTACAGATGGAAGAAAATCACATTACTGGTCATTATTATTTTCATATAAAAGAATAGGACAGCATGACTAAAATTGATGGCTGAAACTCAGTATTACTTTTCTATATAATATAACATAACTGTATTCTTAACTCCACTTTATTAGCTTGTCAGGGACTTTAATTATATTCATCAAGTGAGGCTTTACATTAAGCATTCCTCCAACTAATTGGAACCATCCAGGCACATTTTGGTCCACATTCTTATTCCTGCTGGAGGAAAAGGGGTACTTTGTTATCACTTCAGCATATGTTAGAGTGAAATTATATTTTGCTAGCAATTACAATGAAATATTAAGAATGAGCCTTGTGATCAGTTGGAATGTGTTCTGCTATTAAAAGCAGTTGGCAGTGTAAGCTAAAAAAAATGCCTTGACAATTAAATCCATCATCCAAGAGCTTAAATATTCCCAGAATTTGAAGACGCAATTAGGCAACTCATGACCCACTGGGTCATCCTTTCAGAGAGATTTCTTTACCTAAACAAAGAAAGAGAATGACCATGGGTGGGCAAAAAAGCAACGGGAGCAACTTCCGACTTCCTGCCAGCTTCCCCATTGACTTTGCTTGTGGGAAATTGGCCTGGAGCATCAGGAATGATGAACATGTGATTGTGGCGAACTGTGGTGATGCTGCACTGGGCATAACTTTGCAAATACAGCTTGTGTGAAGATCACTGAAATTTCAATCACATGAGACTAATGGGTCCTGGGTTTTGTATGCATTCTTTCAGCTAAAAGAGTTCACAGAATAATAAGAGTTAGAAGGGACCATGGAGGTCTTCTAGTCCAATTCCCCACTTAGGCAAGAAACCCTATGTCATTTTAGGCAAATAGTTGTCCAGCCTCTTCTTGAAAATCTCCAGTGTTGGAGCACCCACAATTTTTGGAGGCAAGTCATTCCACTGATTAATTGTTCTAACTGTCAGGCGCAGGTGCAGGCTGTTGAACACCTAGCACTTAGCTCCAGCTGCCTGCAATTAGTGCAGGCTCAAATCCCACCAGGCTCAAGGTTGACTCAGACTTCCATCCCCCCGGGGTAGGTAAATTGAGGACCCAAGATTGTTGGGGGCAATAAGCTGACTTTGTAAAAATGCCGCTTGGGGAGGGCGGGCCAAAAGCCCTAGTAATAAGCAGGCATATACAATAGAATGAAGGCTATTGCTGAGCACATTGGGTTGTGCTCCAAAGATTGTAAGCCGCTCTGAGTCTCCGGAGAAGGGCTACATATAAATGTGAATTTAAAAAAAATTGTCCTTACTTCTAAGTTGGACCTCTCCTCCTTAGTTTCCATCCATTGCTTTTGTCCTGCCTTCAGGTGCTTTGGGGAATAGGTTGACCCCCTCTTCTTTGTGACAGCCCCTCATCTGAGGTACCTTGATTCAAATCTTTGCACTATCATGATCTGCTTAGGCTAATTGAAGGTTACAAGCAGGCGCGCAGGGGGGATTTAATAGTATACAGATAGTGATAATTTCCCCTACAGTTCAGAGCACCTATGGAAGCAGTGCACTAGAACGTTATTTATTTATTTATTTATTTTATTTGTCAATTGCTTACAAGATAATAGGTATAAATATAATCATGAGTAAGAATACAGGAAATAGGTAGGAATAAATGGGGAAAATAGGACAGGGACGGTAGGCACGATGGTGCACTTATGCACGCCTCCTAGAGACCTCTTAGGAATGGGGTGGGTGCACCCGCCCTTTGGAATCAGCTGCCACTGGAGCTTCGGATGACTCCTGACTTTCAATCCTTCCATCGTGACCTGAAAACATGGCTGTTTCAACTTGCCGACCTGGACTGATGGGGGGTGGGTTAGTGGTTGTTTGTTCATTTTAATTAGCTTATTGGGATGTTTATTTAATACTTTTTCAAATTTTGTGTTGTATGTTTTTATTGTGAGCTGCCCTGAGTCCTTTGGGAGATAGGGCGGCATAGAAATCCCAATAATTAATTAATTAATTAATTAATTAATTAATAGTGGTTAGTTTGAGGTTAAAGGAGTGGGAGTTAGAGGATGTAACAAGAGCCTTGGTGGTGCAGGCTGTTAAACACCTAGCAGTTAGTTCCAGCTGCCTGCAATTAATGCAGGCTCGAATCCCACCAGGCTCAAGGTTGACTCAGCCTTCCATCCTCTCGGGGTAGGTAAATTGAGGACCCAAGATTGTTGGGGGCAATAAGCTGACTTTGTAAAATGCGGGGGGGGGCAAAAAGCCCTAGTAATAATAAGCAGGCATATACAATGGAATGAAGGCTATTGCTGCGCGCATTGGGTTGTGCTCCCAAAAAATTGTAAGCTGCCCTGAGTCTCCAGAGAAGGGCGGCATATAAATGCAAATTAAAAAAAAAACAGAGTCAGGTAGTGAATTCCAGGCATTGACCACTCTGTTGCTGAAGTCGTACTTTCTGCAATTGAGTTTGTATCTGTTGTGTGCTCTTGTATTGTTGTGGTTGAAGCTGAAGTAGTCATTGACTGGTACGACATTGTAGCAGATAATTTTGTGTGCTATGCTTAAGTCTAACCATAGGCAGCGTAGTTCAAGGTTGTCCAAGCCCAAAATCTCAAGCCTGGTGATATAGAGTATTCTGTTGCGAACAGAGGAGTGTAGTACTCTTCTCGTGAAAGTTCAATGAAAGCAAGATGAAATGGAAATAACAGAAGTGTAATAAACTTGTATTAATCATAACTGCATAATTAGAATTCAATAGATGAAATAATTGCTTGTGGAGTAAAACTGTCAATTGGAAATAATAATTTGAAATTTTAAGTAAACAAACAATGATCCGTCTGTTTTAAACTTACATTTGAAATTTAAACTTGCATTATGAAATTTATGTTGTCCTATTTGGACCCTCCCAAATCAATACTAGATAGAAATGGGCAAAATATACACATAATGGAGTGAAAGAGTGTAAGATACATGCATAATTTCATGTAAACGTGGGGCATATATGGCCTCCCAAAACACCTGCTTACTCCAATCAGTTTTGACATTAAGTCTTTGGGAGGGACAGTGTTGGAGTTGAGGAGAAGCTGAATTCTTCTGCATATGACGTTTCCCTAGTAAGTGTGCATTTCAGCTAATAAGTTATAAACATTTTAATGCACTTTTCAGGACTTCTGCTTCTGCTATGAGGCTATTGTTGCCAGATACAATGGTTATTTGCAGATTTGCAATATTACAACTAAAACTTTGCTCTCAAAACAAATTTCAATTTACCAAGTTCTCCAAAGAACACAATTTTGATTTCAGGAAAACAGTTAAGAAACTGCTAAATATTTAAAAAGTTGTGTTGTATTGGGGCATGGACTGACCTGTCAATTATGGTGCTTAACTGATAACAAGCTAGTTTCTCTCTGGCAGATCTGATCTACTTTCTTGATAAACGGGCAAGCAAACTAATCTAGTAGGTTAAAAAATGAGCTTTTCTTCTCTTTGAGAAAATGTTGGTCTACCTATAGGGCTAAATCTAGCCTGTCAGAGACAAAACACTTTTTCGTGTTTATTTTATTTTATTCATAGAGCCTTGGTGGTGCAGGCTGTTAAATCCCTAGCACTTAAGTTCCAGCTGCCTGCAATTAGTTGCAGGCTCGAATCCCACCAGGTTGACTCAGCCTTCCATCCTCTCGGGGTAGGTAAATTGAGGACCCAAGATTGTTGGGGACAATAAGCTGACTTTGTAAAAATGCCGCTTAGTAATAAGCAGGCATATACAATGGAATGAAGGCTATTGCTGAACGCATTGGGTTGTGCTTCAAAAATTGTAAGCCACTCTGAGTCTCCGGAGAAGGGCGGTATATAAATATGAATTTTTAAAAAATTATTTTATTTATTTTATTTTATTTGTGATTATTGTAAGTCAGTGATTGCAGCAACATTCAGTTACATTTATGAGACTAGTTCTGTTTCGGTCTGTTGTTATTTTGCCTTTTGTACTAACACTTGCTTAACTCTTTCTAGTCAATGATCTTTCTCAGTGCTACTGTGGGACCGTATATTACATGCATAGATCCATCAATCATGTCTGTTTTGTACATGAAAGAGTTTGGCTGTGGGGTTTTAGAAAAAAATGCCAATCAGGCATTTTCCATCTTGCAACATCAGCAATGATCTCTATCATGATGAGTACCCAGGATAGGAATTAAGAATTTGGGAAGGGGTAGAGGGAGGAGGGATCCAGACTCTTTCCCCACTCTAGACACCATGAAGCTCATTCAAACTGATTTTAAAAATCAGCTTTTAATGACATATTTGGCCTAGCTGAAAGTTGGGCCTTTTGGTGTACATCAAAAACAATGCACACATTTGGCAATTTTTGCAAAATAGTTCATGTATCAATTAGGGAGCCAAAACTAGTTTGGGCAGATGTATAAAATACGCCTTACAAGTGTTAGTTATCTTGGTCATTTGTCCTATGAAAGGAACTGCTTACTGGGACTGTACCTTTACAGAGATGTAGATTTAAATGACAAAATGCAATTTAGAGTTCTTACAGGTGGACATATAATACCCATCTTAAATTTGAGGCATGTTTCCTAGGATTGTGTATCAGCTGATGCTTCAATGTTTTCCAAATTATGTTTTCCCCTTCAGATCCACATTATTCCACTGTGTATTAGCTACATAAATAATGTAAGCTCATTGGCCACCTTTTATTCCTTTAAGAATCCTACAATATGAAGCATTACAGGTTGTAATATGAAGCATTACATCTTAATTCAACTGAACTCTCACTAGTTGCAATACACACTAAGACTCCAAAGCTGGATTTTTAAAAAAAAAATGCTGCTGTTTTTTCAATGCTTCCATCCATCAACCTTCATCCATAAAGCTGAATCTGCACTTTACAATTCATTGTCAAATCCAATCTACTTTTTAAACTATTCTGGTTAACAAATGTTTTTGCCTGTATATTTTTAATAGAACATTATCTTTGTTGTGTATTATAGCAAATAAGGTATAACCAAACAGTGCATTAAGAACTGTAACTCCATCTGGGGGTTTGTTGACATTGATAACCTACTCAGATTTCTCTAGCCATTCAAGGCATCATTAAAGTGGTGCTCAGAAAATTTTAGGTTTCAGTCTGCATTTGGATATATACAAGCCTGGTACCTCATGTGGTTTTGGGCACTGAGTTGAGTTTTGTAACATAATTCAAGCCAATATTTTTAAACTATATTCTTTCACTATGCATGCCATTTTAATACACTTTTCTTTTAGCTTTGACAATGAAAATATACAAGTCAGATGTATTTCCATAAGACACAATCCATCTGAAATTAAAACTCTCTGAGGTCTTACCTGTTGTAAGTAGGGAAGAGAGGCGAGTACTGTGTGTGTTTAATTCTTTCAGTATAACGAAGATGATTTAAGAGTATGAGGCTTTGCATGCTGGACATTCAAATAGAAGGTCAGGATATACCCAGCTACTTCAGCCATGCAACAGGGTGAAGCAATCTTGCTTTAAATAAACATTGAAGGCAGTGATAAATGATTGCTGGTATCTGAGCAGGGCAGCAAAACTTAGCGCAGTATTTTACATATATAGTGATGGGGTCTGGATTGTCTACAATTAGCCAGAGAAAAGATTTGGGCTCAGGGTGGATCACTCAAAAATGGTGTTGACACATTGGGTGATAGCTGTGAAAAAGGCACATTCCATATTAGGGTTCTTTAAGAAAGGAATTAAATTAAAACTGCCAATATTATAATGCTTTTATACAAATCTGTTGGACATTGGCATCTGTGTACAGTTCCAGCCATCACTTTTAAAAATGAATGTAGCTGAGCTAGTAAAAAGGGCAGAAATATGCAAGCAAAGTGATCGCTGGTCTGGAGAAAATTTATCAGGAAGAAGTTTTTCCAACTTTCTCAAAATGCTAGGAGTAGGCAATTTAATGACCACAAAGGGTAGTAAAGGTAGCCTATGAAATTTGTAAGCGCAAAATGGAGTGGCTTGGGTGTATTTAAACAAGGTTAGATAAATGCATGGAGGTCTATTAGGAACCAATAAGTCTGTAGGACGCCTTCCAATACCAGCTGCACAGGAACAATGAAAGGAAAAGGATAGGTCTCCATCCTCTGATGTTAGCATCCCAGAGGCATCTGCTTGATCTTTGTAAGAAACCAACAACTGGGTTTCTTGACTGGACTTGGCCTCAACTAACCTGGCTCCTATTATGCTTTAAAAAAAAAGCAGCCCAATCAAGCTACAAGCTACAAAGCAACAGCCCAATTGCTACAGTTGAAATACCTGAAACAACATTACTCCAAAGTTTTATTTATCCATGATTTGCTTTGAGTTCAGAATACTTGAGATAGTTCCTTTGAGGTCAGACACATTTGAGGTTGAAATGTTTCGCACTGCAGCCCATGGTGTTCCCAAATACCCAGGAAAGAAATATTGCAGGTAGTTACTGAGCCATATAATGTACCACAATATTAATCTGCAAGGATTACTTTCCAGATTTCAGTTTGGGATCGAATAAGATTTTAAAAGAAGAAATTGCTTAATAAGTTATTTAGGCCACACGTGTTCAGTGGTGTAGAAAGACAGCCATGACTGTGTCATATTTTACTTTGCTCTTATAAGGCTAATACTGGCAGGAAAAACCCACACACATTATGTTCCATAGCTTCCAGCTGTTCTTGCCCATTTATTCACATTCATTAATATAGTCTAAGTGTCTGCTTCAAAGTATAAACTTTCCACTCAACTAGACTATTGTTTTAAATTCAGGATACTTGGCAGACTGCAATTTAATTATCCACCTGATGTAGCTATTTAGTTTGTGTTGAAATATAATATGAAATATTGATGAGGAGATTCTTTTCTTGTTCCAGCTTTTCTACATGTGCTGGACTGAATGTATATACAGTATTATGCTGTGCTGAGGGGGTTCCAAATGCAAATTATACATAGCAGAAGTACATTCCAAACTAAATATGTTCTTTTCCTTCAGTGATAATAGATGAGAATTTTATCGTGCATTTGACAGGAATTACATGGAATTTTATGAGGATTTCGGATCAATTTATCTCAACATGGAATTGTCTGTATTTTTAAAGCTTTCTCTTTCCAGCCCGCTAAAAGATGCATGAAAGAGAGAAAAGCTGGGAATTACCAATATAGAAGAGGGGGAAATAACATTTTCAGATGTAACATGCAAAAGGCAGGATCCAAGTAATTGTGGAACTAATTTGGAACATCAGAAACTGTATTTTAATAAACCTTAGCACTAATTACATCTCTTTTCACATATATAATACATTACCTTTACACTCTGCTTTCTTTTGGTGTCTAAGGCAGCATACATAGCACTTTTCCTCCAATTGTTTCAATATCAGCCTTATGAAATAGGTGGGAATAAGATAGAATGACGGTCCTAAAGTAATTCACATGGTTGAAGAAGGAGTTTGACCTGTGCTACTTCTTGGTCCTCAACACCAATAAGACCAAGGAGCTTATAGTGGACTATAGAAGGAACAGATCAGACATCCAGCCCTTGCTTATTAGTGGAGACTGAGTGGAGCAAGTGGCCAGTTTTAAGTTTCTGAGTGTTACCATAAACGAGGACCTGACCTGCTCACATTGCAGCACAGCAGAGGTCCAGCAGAGAGTACACTACCTGAGACTTCTCAGAAAACAACAACTGAATGAAAAAGTGTTGGTGACCTTCTATCGCTGCACCATAGAGAGTATTTTAACTTACTGTACTTCTGTATGGTTTGCCAATTGCACAGTGGCAGATAGGAAAGCACTCCAGAGGGTTAACATCATTGCCCAGAAGATCATTGGTTGCCCGCTCCCCTCTTTGGAAGAGCTTTATAGGTCCTGCTGCCTTAAGAAAGTTCAAAACATTCTCAAAGATCCATCTCATCCTGGGAACCCTTTTTTTTAACTATTACCATCTGGCAGACGGTACAGAATAATAAAAACAAGGACAAATAGACTGAAGAACAGCTTCTATCCTAGGGCAGTAGCTCTTTTGAATTCTACCGTATAGTGCAGTATTGGTGTGGTGTCGAGGGTTTTCGGTTCAATGTGTGGAGTGTGAAGGATGTGTTTATTTTCATGCTCATGGTCATGATGTGCACTGAAGATGGTGTTTGATTTTGTTGTACGAGGTGCAATGACAATAAACTAAACTAAACTAAACTTCAACACCTTAAGTATGACAGTGGTTATATATGATAAACAGATGGTTTGGTGTAGCGTTGAAGGCATCAAAGCACGCTACTTACAATGAGCCATGGTGGTACAGTGGCTTGAATGCAATACTGCAGTCTATTTCTGCTGACTGCCATCTGCTTGCAGTTCAATTTTCACTGGCTCAGGGTTGATTCAGCCTTCCATCCTTCCGAGGTCAGTAAAATGAGGACCTGGATTGTTGGGGGCAATGTGCTGACTCTGCAGCTTAGAGAGGGCTGTAAAGCACTGTGAACTGGTATATAAGTCTAAGTGCTATTGCTTTTGCTAAGTGCTATTGCTTTTGCTATCACCCATGCTATTGCATTTTGGATCACACCATCTTTAAAGATTCTGGGTAGACAGAAGTTATAGTTTTATCCCTAATTTAGAGGGCCATTGCTGTAAAGAGGTTCCAAACTGCATAAAATAGTAAACATGGTTTACTGAACATGAACTATGAGAAAGCATATAGGCACATAGCTAGAGAAGTCAATAACTACACTCTGTTCTACAAATCCTATATTAAAAAAAGATATTTGAAATCCTATGTTGAAAAAGAAATTCCTCCGGAGAATGGGCCTTAGAAAAGACAATATTTTAGTGCTATATTCAGTTACTCAGAAATCCTGTTTCCTGAAAATTCCACGTTAAATCTGAGGCTAAGGGGAGATGATAAAGCCCATAGATCTCCAACATTTCATCTAGCAACTTCCGGATTTCCAATTTGAATTTAAAATTGCTTTTCTCTCCTCAGAAAGGGAAGGGATGTTGGGAACTGACTATGTATCTGAGCTACCAGGATCCTGTCCTTCTGAATGATGTGGATTCAGGATTGCTGCATTTTGCTTGAGGTATATCTGCCGTTCTATAAAGCTATGAAGGCAAGTTGGCAAGGGGATACAAGCAGAGAAAGAAATTAGAAGGCTTTCTTCAAAGAAATAAATACTAGCTGCTTAAAAGCTTTATTTTACTTTTGCCTAAAGAATTGTAAAAAAAAATCTGTCTCTTTTTACTTGCTTCAAGGTCAGTTTGTAGAAGGACATGAGATTGGACCAAGCTGTAGACTAAGTTTTTAAAAAATTCTTCTCCCTCATAAATTCTTAGCCTCCCCATCCCCCACCCTTCTCCATGTGGCACAAGAAGCAAGTCAAGAACTATTTATGAGTTCTTGTGCAAATTCCTCAACTGATAAATTTAATTTCACGTTCTCTGGCTTAAGCAAAAAATAAAATACTTCATGCCCTATGCGCATGTAGAGATTGTATTACATACAGCAAAACTTCAGCGAGCAGTACATTATGGGTTTAACCACAAGCATTTAGTATAGGAATGTCAACTACATGGCACTCTGCGAATATGCTGCAATTTTATTGAACTGACATGATGTGTCCAGGCAAGTTAATACAGGAAGATCTCTTTACAATGGCTGTGTGAAGCTTCCAAGTTTGATTGGATTCAAAGGCAGTTTAGTCACCCCTGAAAGGACCTAATGGTAAAGACTGCAACAATGACACCATTAAAGCCAACCTCTTTAACACATTCTTTGGCTCAGTATTTGTAAACAGCAATGGATCATGCCCAGTATTCCCTAGTCGAACCACAGACAACTACAATGATCTAATACATATCGATTTTACAGAAGACAATGTTGAAAAAACACTACGCAATCTAAAACCATCTCTATCTATTGGACTGGATGGAATATGTGCCTACTTCTTAAAAACACTATATACTGCTATAGCCGAACCTCTAAGCATAATCTTTGAAAAATCTTTCAGGACCAGCTCCTTGCCAAACGTATGGTCACAAGCCATGGTCATCCCCATTTTCAAAAAGGGAGACCCCAGCCTAGTTGAAAATTACAGACCAATCTCTTCATGCTGCGTCACCGGTAAAGTCATGGAATCAATTATTAACCAATCCATTATCCTCCACTTAGAGACAAACAACCTACTCTCTAATAAACAGTTTGGTTTCAGAAAAAAACTATCCTGTAATCTGCAACTTTTACACTGCAAAAACATATGGACTACACCACTCAATCAGGGCAAAGCAATAGATGCAATTTACATAACTTCTGTAAAGCCTTTGATTCAGTGGTACACGACAAACTACTACTAAAACTAAGATCTTATGGTATCTCTGGACATCTGCATAACTGGATAGAGGCATTCCTGTCAAACAGGCAACAAATGGTCAAAATTGGGAGCGTCCTATCAAATTCTGTACCTGTCAACAATGGTGTGCCCCAAGGCAGTGTTCTAGGACCAGCTCTCTTCATACTCTACATAAATGACCTCTGTGATCATATTAAAAACAACTGCGTTCTGTTCGCTGATGATGTAAAGCTATTCAACACCACCGACAATACTGCTACCCTTCAAAAAGACCTTGACTATATATCCGAATGGTCAAACAAATGGCAACTTCAAATCTCAACAAATAAATGCTCTGTCTGACATACTGGCAAAAAAAAAAAAATCAGAAAATAAAATGCAAGCTGAATAGTCAAGACCTTGTTGATGATCCAAACTCTGTCAAGGACCTTGGAGTACTCTTCTCTAATGATCTAAGTGCTAGAGCCCACTGTAACTACCTAGCCAAAAAGGCATTATTAAGGGTTGTTAACCTAATCCTATGTAGCTTTTTCTCTGGTAATATCACACTACTAACTAGAGCATACAAACATTTGCTAGACCAATACTTGAATACAGCTCATCAGTCTGGAACCCGCATTACGTATCTGATATTAATACAGTTGAGAAAGTCCAGAAATATTTCACAAGAAGAGTTTTTTTTAAATTACATTTATATGCCGCCCTTCTCTGAAGACTCAGGGTGGCTTACAATTTTTGGGATACAACCCAATGTGCTCAGCAATAGCCTTCATTCCATTGTATATGCTTGCTTATTACTAAGCGGCATTTTTTACAAAGTCAGCTTATTGCCCCCAACAATCTTGGGTCCTCAATTTACCTACCCTGAGAGGATGGAAGGCTGA
The DNA here is from genome assembly GCA_009733165.1 of Naja naja. Classification (NCBI taxonomy): domain Eukaryota; kingdom Metazoa; phylum Chordata; class Lepidosauria; order Squamata; family Elapidae; genus Naja; species Naja naja. The sequence continues at coordinate 100,351,052 of CM019148.1, forward strand.
GTCAACCTTCTCTTCCACTCATTGCAGAATACCTTATGCCACCAGACTTGAAATTCTAGACCTAGAAAAGCTAGAACTACGCTGCCTTCGGTCCGATCTAAGTATAGTATATAAAATTATACATTGCAATGTCCTACCTGTCAATGAATACTTCAGCTTCAACCATAACAATACAAGAGCACACAATAGATACAAACTTAAGGTAAACCGCACCAAACTTGATTGCAGGAAATACGACTTCAGCAACAGAGTGGTCAATGTCTGGAATATGCTACCTGACTCTGTTTCTTCCACAAACCCCAAAAACTTTAACCTTAGACTGTCTACTATTCACCTCACCCCTTTCCTAAGAGGTCTGTAGTGCATAAGCGCACCAACGTGCCTACCGTCCCTGTCCTATTCTTTTTATTTTTCTTATATGTATCCATTTCATGTATTCATAACTATGCTTATACTTATACCTGTTATCTTATAATCACTTGACAAAATAAAATAAATATATTTGTAAAATGCCATTGGTTTTTAAATGCTCATGTAAAGCACATAATACAAGCTTAATAGCTTATGGTCCATGTATTAGGGAAATGCATGACATAATTCAATATTCTAATTTATTTCCTAAGAAGGCAGTTGAAAGGAACACCAGAGTGCCTGCTGGGCTCCTATTCAAGACTACCCGTCTCGTCTCCTCTACCCTGCATAGGCATTAACTGCTGTAGACCTATATCAATGCTGCCACCTGCTGTTTCACCTTTTCATCTTTCCCCCTCAAAAAACCATCCTTTCTCAAATGCCTTTGGTGATTTCTTCTCATGCCATGTATTACAGAAATATGCAAATAAAACAAATACATTAAAAAGGCTGTCTGGACATTTACGAGAAAAAGTAATTCTCTAAGCAATGCTATTCCTTTTCTTGGTGTACAAAAATTGCAAAAGAGAGTGACACCTGAAAAGTCTACAAAGTCCCCTTGTGTATGGTTTTATCACACAGCCTATTGCACTTGGCTGTATCTAACATCCCCATTCTCTCAACAATACAAACCTGTGCGCTTTAGGCACATCGTATCTCATATCTCATTACAGTTCTGTATTGCCTTCCAGGCACACATGGAAGTGTGTCTGTTAACACAAGAGTGTTGTTGTGTAACACAATCCTCAGAATAGTTCAACATCCTGTTTAGACAGGAGTGCTGTTATCTTATCCAATAGATAGCATGTAGCTTTCATTTAAATTCTAAATTAAAACACTCGGTTCCACAAACAGCTCAAAACAACAAGTGTATTGATTTTTATTAAACGAAATTTATATGGCCACCCATTGCATTGAAGGTGACCCTGGGCAGTCCAATAAAAAAAATAATCCAACAAAAAAGTGCATATTCAAAAATAATCATATAACCACATGAAGTTAAATATTAAAATCACAAGTCTTGAGGGACTTACTGAATATCAATAGGGGTGGAACCTAGGGAGGAGGGCAGTAAAATGTCCCACAAGACGAGTGCCACTAAGATTGCTTGCCTCCATCAAATTTAAGTCCCTGGCAAATGGTTAACTATTTTCTCTACTAGATCTAAAGGGAGAGTCTGATGTAATTGGGAAAGGCGGTCTCTCAATAAATTTTGCTCATGCATGTAGACAGAACCTTTGGCAACTGCAATTCCCAACATATTAACATCCAGCCAGCATCACTCTCCAATCGCCCTGTTCGCTCATAGGAGGGGCCTCCTTGGGGTGCCGTCAGTCAGACATTGTAGGCTGGCGGTCCCCAGGGCTAGGGCCTTCTCTGTGGGAGCACCTGCCCTTTGGAATCAGCTCCCCGTGGATCTCCGCTTGGCCCCTGACCTCCGCTCCTTCCGCCGGGACCTGAAGACTTGGTTGTTTCAATGGGCCGGCCTCGAATGACCCGGGGGGTTGGGTTTTATTTTAACTTTATTTGGCTTGTTTAGTTGTTTAATTCTGTTTTATTGTAAATTTTTCTCTGTTTTAATGTTCGCCGCCCTGAGTCCTTAGGGAGTAGGGCGGCATACAAGTCGAATAAATAAATAAATAAACAAATAAATAAATAAATAAATAATATTCATTTTAAGATTACTAATGATTCAAGATTATTGTATTGCTGTAGGGAGGTCTAAGAAAAGGCACTGAACTGTTTTACATTCTATGGTTTAGGTTTCTCTTGCAAATGCATGTATCAACCACTAACCACGCTGGTTAGTTTTAGTCCAACATTTCCTTGGTACTCTGGAACAATGTAAAATTTTAACAGCAGAGGGAACGAAGCAAAATGATGTCACTGATGTCAAGCCCCATATCACACTATTGGTGATCAGAAATTTCACTAAGTTTTAATGCAAATTTTAGGTAAGATACAGAATCCTGGAAAATATTAATACACCTTTTATTAGTTCCTGAAGATAGATTCTCTGTGGATGGTTTCTAAACTTTTTCCAGCTCAGACTATAATGCTCCTTATTTTATTTTATTATTTATTTTATTAATTTGACTTGTATGCCTCCCCTCTCCCGAACGGACTCGGGGCGGCTCACAATAAAACCAACACAATAAATAGTTATCTAAAATAGAATTAAACCCAACAAGCCAAATTACTAAAAACAGAGTATAAAACAAACCCCCCCCCCAAGGAGTCAGCACAAAGCAGCCTGCTCGGGGGCCAGGCAGAGCCCCAGAAGTTACTAATCTTTCTTATCTGTTGATTATGTCTTAAGCGCCCCTAATTTCTTTTAGATTCCTCACAATCTAGCCCGTTTAATTCCTATAATCAATTTTAAAGACTCATAAATTTAGCCAGGTTAATACTAGTGTAGTAACACGTTATTACCTCTTTGCCAGAATCAGCCCATTTTCAAAGCAACCATAAAACCACAACACAGAGGGAACTCTATCTTCCCCAGTAACAAGCAATCTCATCAATTTGCCAGGTATTCTGATCAACAAGTTCTCGTAACCCACTTCATTAAATTGTGGAGTAAACATGCTTCGTGATTTAAATGTTTTTTTCAAACGGTTTAAAATTGAGAAATACATTCAAGAGTTTAAAAACAAATTGCAAAAGCTTGAATCAAACAAGTGACTCTGATGTCCTGCATCAGGCTTAATCTTAACTCAATTTGATCAAACAGCATGCACCAATGAACCCTTTGGTAATCCGAAGCAAACATTATCTAGAACTGATACTGAATTATACTATTTCCTATGATGGTTTGAAGTTTACAGACGGTCCTTGCTCCTTAGTTCAGGAAGTTGTGGATGTTACAAATCTGCATAATTGCTTCCCAGTTACAGGTAAAAAAACCCTAACAATTAATTATACCACCATGTACACTCTTTCTGAGCAATTTAAACTTTCCAAAAATAAAACTTAAGTTCAATGGTTAATGCAAATGTTACCAGTAGTCAACAGCTTGTAATTTTTAAGGCTGTGGAAAGGGTTGCCAGCAAAATTCACAAAACAAGGATTTGTCTGTCTAATGCAATCCACCCAGCCACTTAAGTTGGGTGTGTCTATACAAATATTAGATTTATAAATATATATATAATATTGTGCATGCAGGAACCTGGGGAATCCCTGAAGCAGCTATACTTAATAGAATGGTGGACATGGCAATCTGTTTCATTCACAATAAATTTTGAGCATCTTTTGACAAGCTCCAACTTCATGTTACCTTTATGCTATTGTTACTGCACATATCACAAGCTTGATTTTATACAAATGATCCATTTTGCATTGTTTTGCAACTGAATACTATTTCCCTCTTTATTCTTTGGCACCCTGCCCAACACTGTTACAGCAGCGTCATCCTTATTTCACTTACAAATTAACTTTCCATAGTATTTAAGATATTGAGGGCCTACACTCCAGTGCCAAAAATGTTTTTCAAGCCTGTTTTCTGTACAAAAATGTCTTTAATCAACAAGATTTTCTTTTTATGGAATTGAATCTTCTATACAGAATTCATGCCAAGAAATCAATACAAAAGATGCAAAAACAAATTGTGGTTTGCACCACTTCCAAATTTTTAATTTTAAATAAAACATTAACAAAATATGGAGCAGTTCTAATTCAAGTTACTCCAGAGTTCAGCACAAAAATTGCTACTTTGGCTGAGCAACTGAGAATCACTCATCAGTGATTATCATGGGACTTCTTTGTAGCTCATTCAATTTGAAATATTATTAAACATTGTATTCAATTGTGACCCCTGGAAAATTAAGTTTGCTTGTAAGCAAACCATGGCAGGCTACGACTATTTTGTAAAAACAAAACTTTAGGTTAGGTCAGCATGTAAACAGCTGGAATAAGCAGCCTGAGGTCACTGTGAATTAGGCAGCCATATAAATTTTCTTAAATAAATCTGAATTTGCTTGTGGGAAGCCAATAGGAAAGGTCACAAATGGTGACAGTACCATTTCACAACCATCAAAAAGCAAGCCAGTTGCTAAGAGCTCAGAGCACAAATCATGTGACCACAGGGACACTGGAATGGCCAGAGTTCAAGGACCAGCCTTTTCAATATTATTCATTCATGCTGTTGCAGCTTCAGTCACTGCAAGTGTTTGGTAAGCTACCTGTATTTCAAAAAACTTTTGACTTGTAAGGCAATTGTAGATTGTCATGTGACTATATAGTTGTATCTCTGATAAATTTTATGCTTCACTGTACCATGTGTTTTTCTTCATTGTTCATCACTCAGTCTTTGTGGGTTTGTCATAAATTTATATAAATAATTGAAAGACTCATCATAAACCAGCAAAATACAAATATACTGTCAGCTCAAATGTATTTTATTTGTTCATTTCTTGCACTTGAAGTATTCTTCGATGACATCTTTGGCCTGAGATTCTTTGCCATAGTCCTACAACAAAACAATATATTACTATTCCAGTAAATTATTGATTTAAACAATTTAAACAGTGTCCAGACTAGTAAATATTCACTGTTCTATTACAATTGCAGAATCAAGAAAAAAGGCAATTTAGATTAACAGTTGTTAACCATATCCTTTAGCTGAAAGAAAAATCCTTCCATAGAATATCAATGTGGCCTTTATTGGGACCTCAATGACTACAAAGTCTTCAAGGCTCGTACTCGGGCATTATTATTGCCAGCAATGATCTTCTGCAGAACATTTGCAAGTTAAGCAGATTTTGTCTTACTGGCAGCTCCTTGGTGTACTAAACAACTGTAGTAATTTAGAAGACTACAATGGCAATAGAACATTACAAAAGAAGCTGTCCCTTATCTCTCTGCCAGACTTATTGTCTTGTCTATACAAACTAACATCCCCCCCCAAAAAGGGTTTTTCCACCTTTTTCTACTATTTATGAGCAATGGAGCAACTTCCGTATGGCAGGAATAAAATTAAACATCAACTTATGACTGTAATTGAGTTAGGAATTAGTCTTAAGACCCAGTGGCCATTAATTGGGTCATTGTGTGACTGCACCTGATCTTACACTTTTTTTTGCTCAAGGCTGTTAAATGAACCTGTTCTTCAATGGGTGCTATTTTGCCAGAAACTAGCAAAAAATTGCAGTCTTATGATTGCAGGATGCTGCAAACAGCTTTAAATGTAAGCTGAGCCAGCTGTCACATGACCAAAATGCAATCACATGATCGGTGGGTGTAACTGATTGATAGAACTCTGGAACAGGGAGGTCCATAATTCTGAACAGTCACTAAGTCATTAAGGTAGTCATTAAGCTACCTGTACTTTAAATGCAATGCTCAAAGATATGAAGTATTTGAAGTTTTAAGAAGCCTGTACAAGTATACAATTGAATAAATACAAATAATCTAAAATAAAAAGAACATGTCATCTTACTTTAACAACCACACAACTGCAACCCACAACTTTACGAGGTTTTCCTTCTCTGTCGATCTTGCAAAGACCTACCCACTCACCAAGCTTCTTGTTATCATCCACCTGTCAAAGAGAGATTTGCATTTTGTTAGAAGTGCTAACAATACAAGGCAATAAAGACGGAATCAAAGGTAGCTGTACACTCAGACCAACAGGGTAACAATTTGTGGTTGTTTTCCTCACAATTCTCAGTAGAGGGAGCCAAGTTATCATCACTGTACAGCATCAACAGCATCACTAACTTGTTTTAACCAGGACATCCTGATTTTACTATAAACTATTTTTATGATTTTACTATAAACTATTTGATTGTCTCACATTACCTATGTAAACCAGCTGTTACCTTTATCAGGTTGATCTGATGTTCAGCACAGAGAGCTTCAACCAGCTTTACATACATAGGTTCATCACAATTGGATGCAAGAACGCAAAGATGGGCTTGACGCCTAAAATGGAAAAATTATCAAATAAAATTGGCAAGATAATGTATGTTTCCTTAACATAGTTCTTTGTAAGGTGTGACATATAAAGACAGAGGGGATTACACCCACGAAGCCCAAGTCATAATTGTCAATCATTTCCTAGTCATGCTTTACCTACAGAAATAGATTTTGGGAAGGCGATAATAGAAAGATGAACAAGAATAGGGTGCAGCTAAAATGTTTCTATGAAGCTAAATACATGAATTCATAGATAAATTTTTAATACTAAGTCACTGACTAGAAATATCTTAAAGGAAGTCTTCATACAATTCTACAATTAAAATCAGTTATCATAGAACTGTTACAATTTAAGTCATTAAAAAAATCATTTGTTTACTACTTAGAAGTGGGTAAATCTAGCATAACCAACCATTTAGTCATTCAAAGTTTATGCTATTGTTCCTGGCTTGTTTACTCACAAAGTAAACTCTTCTTTACAGGTTTGTCAGACTATCATTGTCACTCATAAAAAGAGTGAAGGGGTATCCGACTTTCATGAAGTCATCATTCAAACACTGTAGTTATCTTTGAATCTAATATACCATTTGCTGCTCACCTAGACTCTTTCTAAAAATGTTATTATGACATTACATCATCTTTGTTGTCTGACTGAAATCTGAAATGCATTCCACTATTGAACTATACCAGGTCAACCTACCTGGCCACTTTCCCATATTCCCAACCCCTCGCTTCCCTGTTACATTTAATTAATTTACCTGATGGTAAATTTAAGTTTTATATTTCTGCTATCACTTTCCACATATCCATCCAATGGATCTACTTTACCTCACCATCACCATACTACTGGCCCTCCTTTCCCCTTTATCCCTCTCTGGATCAAGTCTATTGGCACACATATGCTGTCTCTGTCCAGAGACCAAACATATGCTCCAGTTTAGTGCACATATAAAGCATTTGTGTTTTAATCCATGCACAGACAACTTGAAGTGACCGATTTAAACATCCAATGGCCGGCAGATCCTTAAAATATAGGGTGTTGCATGGTCCCAGGAAAATGTCTTTCTTGTTAGGGAAAATGCTGATGGAGTTGCATTACTTCTTGCTACTGAACACAGTATTTTCTCGAGAAGCGACTACAAAGCCCTGGAAAAGATACAGCTTCTCCAAAACATACCACATCCTCTTCAAGCACCCTCAAAGTTGGGCTCAAACTACTACACATTTTTAGAATCTGGTGTGTATAGAAGAATCCAGGTAGTCCTCAACTTACAACAGTTCATTTAGTGACCAAGTTCCAAGGGGATTGAAAAGTGCCTTATGACCATTGCACCATCCCATGATCACGTGATCAAAATTCAGACATTTGGGAACTGACTCATACTTAAAGATGCTTGCAGTGTCCTGGGGTCACATGATCATTTTCTGTGACCTTCTGACAAGCAAAATCAATGAGGAATCCAGATTCACTTAACAACCATGTTGCTAACTTAAGGTCAGTGATTCACTTAACTGTGGCAAGAAAGGTTATAAACTGGGACAAAACTCACTTCAATTTTTTTCATTTAACCGAACTGTTGGGCTCAACTGGTTTTAAGCCGGGGACTACCTGTATTGTTGGAGGAAGCAGTAACAGCAGCTTGTTTTATTCCCTTTCCCAATATAACTGCCAAAGATCCCTAAATTTCATTCTGGAGCATCTTTCAGGATATTTTGAAAGACATAAACTCTAATGAAAACATAGCAAATAAAAGGAAGGTAAGACCTTCACCCAATTTGTCCCATACCAGGAACCCAAGACTGAACCCAAATGAAACTGAATTAAATATGGAATTAATTGATCTATCATACTTAATCTTTAACAAAACATTTGAGTCAATGATGTCAGCAATTATCTTGCACTGAGGAGGGAAATTTGGAATTTAAGTCCCACATTTGATTTCACCTCACGTTGATAACAGAACTATTGGCAGAATAGACTTTTAACATTTAGAATATGTATGTCCTTAAATACACATTTAAGGACAAGTAGTATGCAAACATGAATCGCATACAAAATCAAAGCAACAGGCTGTACAATCCCACTTTGATTTGGAGAAAATCTAAATCACTTACTTGTCCAAGGCTTTGGCAGCTTCACGAATTCCACGAGCTAATCCATCATGGATAAGTGCTGTTTTCAGCACTTCTTGAAGGGCGGTGTTGACATCCATTATGCCTCCAGCAGTTATGCTATATAACAGAAGTACGAAAATAAGCAAGCTTACGTATATAACATAGAAATTCCTTATTTTTGATTGTGATTCTAATGGTAACCTGAAGCACAAGGATGCATAACTGAACAATGAAAAAGATGTACAAGTTCAAAACAGATATGAATTATGAGTACCAAGGAAAATTAAGAGTCCTTAACAAGTTAGAAATTAGGGGGAAAATAACCATGTCCAATTTTGGAGAAACATTACAATGATTTAGACAAGCACCTGGACATAAACAGGTTTATGCCACTTCTAGACATCAGAACACAAAACCAAGTCTATAAAATATGCATTTTAACAAGCACCTAGTGAATATATGAAAAAAAACCATCATCTGACATAGAGGGTGAGAAAGTAAAAGGCACAAAAGTTTTTTTTAAAATCTTTTGTGTCCTTTCATTCTTGAGAGCCAGTTTGGTGCAACAGTTAAGGTACAAGCCTAGAAAAGAAGACTGCAATGTAATTCTGCCTTAGGTATGAACAACCAGCTAGGCGACTTGGACCAGAACAACTGTTCTTAGCCCAACTCACCTAATAGGGTTGCTGTGGGGAAAATAAGAGCATTGGTATATTAATCACTCTGAGCTGTATATATGAAAAAGGATAGGATAAAATTCTACAAAAAAAGCAGACTGGCATTTCAAAGCAATGTAGAAGAAATTGGTTATAATTACTTGAAACTCCAACATTATGCTATTTTTTTTTCCTCTCTCACCGCTGCTCTGAATTTGGCTGTGGCTATTTCCTGTTACATTATAGCCTTTACTCCATTGTAATCCATACAAATTACACTGAAAAACTTTCCTATCCAGTCCTTATTCCCTCTCAAATGATGTCAGAATTTCTCCCCACCAACTCTACAGAAAAGTGTTGACAACTTTTCCATCAATGCCTCACATTTTAGCAGGGCAGAATTTAAATAACACACACCATCTCTGTACCTTCACCTATAAAAAACAGCTGAAGCCACTTTCTTTTTCTTGGTGGGTTTTTTTTTTGCCCACTAGAGATAAAATCTCACATCACAGCAGATAAAATTCACATTCTGCAACTATTATTAATAGTTACAGGAACACTGCATAGACCGATCATGCAAATATATTTTAAATATATTTACACAATGAATTTATAAATGTTTATACATTTATATAAATATAAATTTAGAGAGATTTACCTTTATTATCATATGGTGGCACATTAATAGGTGTATATTCTGCGAGTGTGTGTATATAGATATGTATGTATATGTGTGTATATATACATGTATATATATGTATATACATATATACACACATAAGACCTGGTTCTGCAAGTGGGCCCGGGGGTGTAATCTGCTGTCATGGGGGATGGGGGGTAGTTTCCAGATTTTGTTCTATTGTACTTTAATGATTCTTTTTATTAGTTTTTATTTATTTTTGATTTTAAATATGGTTACATTCTGTAACCCGCCTCGAGTCACCATGGCAAATAGGCAGCAATATAAATTTATATATACACATATGTAAACACACACGTGTGTGTGTATGTATGTATGTGTGTATATATGTATGTATATATATATGTATGTATGCATATATATGCCCTTGAGGACCACACAGAGGCTTCAACTTGTCCAGAATTCAGCGGCGCAGGTTGTGATGGGACGGTCCCGATACTCCCATATCACACCCCTCCTGCGCGAGCTGCACTGGTTACCAGTTGTCCTCCATGTGAGATTCAAGATGCTGGTATTGAGCCCTTCATGGCTTAGGAACGGGGTATTTGCAGGGAACCCTGCTGCCAGTAACGGCTTCCCAACGTCCCGTGTGCTCCCATAGGCAGGACCTCCTTGGGGTGCCGTCAGCCAATGTCAGCTGGCGACCCCTAGGGGTAGGGCCTTCTCTGTGGGAGCACCCACCCTATGGAATCAGCTGCCCCTGGAACTTCGGGTGGCCCCTGACCTCCAGTCCTTCCATCATGGCCTAAAAACATGGCTTTTCCAACTTGCCAACCCGGACTAATGGAGGTGATGGGATTTTAGTAATAATTTTATGAATTTTAATTGCTTAGTGAGATTTCATATTTAATTGCTTTTTAATTTTTGTATTATATTCCTTTTATTATTGTAAGCCACCCTGAGTCCTTTGGGGGATAGGGTGGCATAGAAATCTCATTAAATAAATAAATATATATGTATGTGTGTATGTATGTATGTATATATATATATATATATGTGTAGATCTTGGTGTGTATATATATATATATATACATACACACACACACACACACATTGCGCGATTACAGGAGCAAAAATCAGAACAAGAGACGACTACTTTAATAGCTCCTGGCAGTAATCAGAGCTCTGGGGAAAAAAACACTGGGCCCCACCACGTGGAGCAAGCCAGCCGACAGGACGCAGCGCTCTATGCACGGAACCAAGGCTGGAGGGCCGAGGGCCCAAGGCGGGCACAGGAAGCACGCGCCGGCCCTCCGGTAGCCTCGTAGACACACCATTCCAAGTATCTCCGCCTAGCGCACAACTTACCCTTCCTCGGTCATGGTTGGTGGTAAATGCTCCCACCCGGAGTTCCTGAAAACAAGACAAATCCCCGTTAAACCTTCGAAAACGAACCCCTCTACCGCCTTTTCCTCCCCCGCACCCGTCCCGAAGAGAGAAGATACGAATAACCTTTAAAAAAAAAAACTCCTGGCCTACCAAAGCGAGCGCCTACCTTACAAATTCCACGAGTCGCGCGTTGAAAAGGAAGAGGTGGAGCCTCCGGGCTCTTATTTAACCCCCGCAAGGACCCCAGCCTCGCTCCTAAAAATAGGTGTCTGACTTAATTGCCTGTTTGGATAGGGCCGGGAGAGGGGAAACTGGTAGGGATTTCAAAGGTTAAAAACAGAACCAGGCACCATCCTATATCGAAGTCGAACGTCCCGTGTATTCGGGGCGGCGGGAATCTTTGAAGCACTGAGACGCAAGGGTCTCCGAACTCGGCAAGTTTAATACTTGTGGACTTCAACTCCCAGAATTCCTGAGCTAACATGACTGGAGGAGGAATTCTGGGAGTTGAAGTCCACAAGTCTTAAGGCTTTCAAGTTTGAAGACCCCCTGACTGGGAGCTTTCCCAATAGGTGACCATGCTAACTGCCGGAAGTATATTCATCGGCTAGTACAGCATCCGAAAGGCGCGAGGGAGGCTTGTTTTCAGGAGTTTTGATTGGACGATAGAAGCGATTGCTGAGTATAAAGATATTGGCTATTTGTGTAATGTATAAATTATCAAGGGCAAGGTACATTTCTGTTGCTTTAGTGTTTTACCAAATGCACCTGATTGGTTTTTTTTTTAACTTGCCTTATTAAAGATCGCCGTAAAAGCAGGTGCACGCAACTGAATTGCGTTTCTTACGCGTTCATCTTCACCCCCTTTTGCCTAATACGGGGACTAGCAAATAGGTGCATGGTGCTTGGAGGTAAATAAAACCCATGTCGTCACGCAGGTCAACATCTAACAGCTGTCGAATTTTATTTTAGTATAATTATTCTATTTTTTAAAAGGCATTCGATTTTTTAAAAAATCACGTTACTCGGTGATAGATAATTTTGTTGATTGCTCAAACCTACCATTCCTAATTCTAAACCAGTTTTTAAAATTAGTAAATGCTGCTGTACTCCTTGAGTTACTGCTGAGTGCGGCACAGAACACTCTTCTAACAAAATTTTAGAGTAAATTGAACTAAGCAAAGTGTTTGGTATATGTTCCTCGTTCACAGAATGTTGTTGGAACTCCATACGATGTCCTGGATTTAAAATCTTAGGTTTTTCTCACTGATTCTTCCACCTTTCCTTCCCAGGAAAAATACCTCTCAAGTGGAAGACAAAATGTTTTTTGATACCTAACAGTAGGAGGCGCTCTTTGCATGGCAACAACGTGAACCAGTTTTTTTTAAAAAATTACTTTATTGTCAGAGTACAACATGTGTACAATGAGATTGGCTGAGCCTCCCTTCATGCACCTCCCCCCCAACACAACTAACAGTGAGGACAGAAGTCCCTAACCTAGTCCCAATCTTATTACCTAGTCCCAATCTTATTACCTTATGTGACCTTGTTGCACAACGCGCCGGCCCTGCAAGTCTGTCATACTATGTTGACATGAAGCTATTTTCCGTTAAGAAGTCTGACCCCACGGATAGAAACTGTTCTTCAGCCTGTTGGTGCAGCTGACTATGATTCTATATCTCCTACCTGATGGTAAGAGAGTGAAGAAGTGTTGACCGAGCTGTGAGTTGTCCCTGAGAATTTTCCTCACTCTTCTAAGGCAGTGAGCCCTAGCAATCTGATCTAGTGGTATCAGGGAACAGCCCACGATGTTTTGTGCTGAACCAGTTGCAGCAAATTGTGAAACTTTATGTGATGTCATGTTTGAACTTTTGCTAGGAAGTTTGGTTGGATTGTACAAATGAATTTGTAAAACATAAATATGTAAGGTTCCAATAAAGGGCTCACTTATGAGGAAATAATACTTTGAACTCCATGGAGAACTCATTTCAGTAGACAGTGATGGCTTCAGTAAATATGCTAATAGAAGTAGTAGAGCCCTATGCATCCTATTTCAAAAGTTGCCCTACCAAAGCATTTTTAACCTGTTCTTTTCTAAGGCTATTCCTGTGCAAATCCATTTGGGTAAAATGTATATAGATTTAAAGAAAACTGTAGATATATTCCTGTAGCGATTGTGTAAATTAGCACTGTGGACTTTTCATTGTGTTTAGTAGAATTTGCATAAAATATTGGCTAAGAAAAATACATTTGGTTTATTTCTGAGCATCACACAGGATCACACAACATTAAAGCAAGAAATCTGCATGGCAGTTTTGGAAAAAGTTCAAATGTGTAACATCTTAAAAAGTAAAGGAGTCAAAATTTTAGCATCACTTGTGTAACATCTTAATTCAAATGTGTAACATCTTAAAAAGTAAAGGAGTCAAAATTTTAGCATCACTTCTGAAGCTGAGGGCATTTTTTCTTATGTTGATTGCCTGAATTTCAAAATAATTCATAAATTTCTTTATCTAGAGCACGGATGTGAAACTCATGATGACATGTTGTCACATGACATATCGCAATTTTTTCCCCCCTTCGCTAAACCGGGGGTAGGTGTGGCCAGCGCATGACATACCTGGCCTGCGGGCCATGAGTTTGACACCCCTGATCTAGAGGGTGCTCATTTAAGAAGACTGACAGACTTTAACAGCAGAGAGAGAACTATTCACAAGTTAAAGATACAATCATTCTAAATATTTTAATGTTTTGTCCAACTTTAGCTTCAGTTTCGCAGAATGCAGTGAAGGTAGACAAAGATGGGTTGGATACCACATGGAGAGAGATTTTGTTTGGGTGTACTTTTGGCTAATAAGAACCAGAATTTCACCCTCAACACTGGAAGTTGTAAGAGAAGAGGAAGAAGGAAGGGGAGGAGGGGGAGGAGAAGAAGGAGAAGGAGAAGAAGAAGAGGAAGAAGAAGAGGAAGGAGAAGAAGAAGAAGCTGCTTTGTCTGGAACTTAGCAGCTTTGGTAAGAAGTTGTATTTTTTGGTTTGTTTATTTCTTGTCAGCCTGCTGTGACCTACCAAGTACTGCGCCATTGGAACAAACTGGAACCATCTATCATGGAACGAATGGAACCATTGCAAAACAGTGCCTCAAATTCTGTAACTCTCTTAAATTGTTCAGAAGGATATTATCTTAAAGTACCATGGTATTAAACTACCAATGTAACAGGATTACAAGTGGAACACAGGTGGATTACAAGTGTGGAGGACACACACAATTCATCATCCAGAACAAGCAATATCATTTTCATTCCATGACCAGGCCTGAATCCTAACTGAAAAGGGTGTAGACGCTTCTGTTAAGGCACTTTGAAGATAACTTCTCACGCCCAAAATGGGATGTTTAGAGACTGATAATTATTAAGTATTTTTGAACATAGAGTAATGGAAATGATTTGAAGATAGAAATATATTTTGTTTTCACACAGCAAATTTAGTTTAAAACATTTAGACTCTTCTCGGGTTTATGATTTATGAGATCCTTATTATTACTCTATGCACCTTCTTTTCCATATAGGGATAACATGAAATGTCCCAATGGTACATTAGTTAAAAGAACAGAACTGATACTGGGAGATTCTCTCAGCTCTTAACTCTCCTACAGGATCATTTGGGGGAAATGGAGGAAGCAACACTATCTAGGACATCTTGTGCTCCTGCAGGAAAATCTGGATTTGAATCTAATAAATCAACATATTTGCTGGATTTACATGATTCTCTGAAACACAAACTAGCAAATCACATTTAATCTATTATGCAAACTCAAACCCATGTGCTCAGTTAATATGCTGCAGTTTACTATAGGAACCAAGAAGATTACTTATTTTCAATAAATCATAATTGTTAACCATGCATAACAAACATAGCCAACATTTGGACTGGTACATTGAACTTAATGTGGCTAGTTTAGTTTCTGACTTAAAATATTAAATGAACATATAGCTTGTAAAGCAGGTTTTAGGATTTTAATCAGTTGTAATTTATTAACTACATTGTAGATAAATAAGCCATAAATTGAATCCATCTATTAAAATGAATGACAGAAAATGCCCATTAAAATGTAAGGCCCCTTACATTTGCTTATAAAAAAAATCTATATTAAATGACTCATCGCTGGCACTTATCCCCTGCGAGATTGGCTAAGATGTACCCCAACTTACCACCTAATTGTTGGAAATGTAATTATGTACAAGGAACGTATTTCCATATGTGGTGGACCTGCCCATGTGCCCAGAAATATTGGAGGAACATAAGGAATTGGATTTTACAAAACAAAACTTAAAACTTGAACCTGAAACCTTTCTTCTAAACATGATAAATTTAAAGATGGAAAAAAATATCAATATTTAATTCTGCATATTATAACTGCGGCCAGGATAACTTATGCACAAAATTGGAAATTGACGTTTATCCCTTCAGATGATATGGTAATTTAAAAAATTCATGAATGTGCCAAAATGGATAGTCTTAACTAAGTTGTTAAAAAATAAACAAGATAGTGATTATTATGAAATATGGAATATTTGGTATGAGTGGATAGAGAAAACGTAACATTTGACACTTCAATAAGTCATGGAATAGTTAGAAGATGTGTAGTTAATATTAAATGATATAGAGAAACTAAAATGCTAAAAGAACGAAGGAGTTATTTTAATAAGGTAGATCACATTAATGAAAAAGATAAAGATTTTAACCATTGCTCAATATATGTTGTAAAATGTGCATATGTGTGTGTGTGTGTGTGTGTGTTGGTTTGTTTGTTTTAAATTTATGTTAAATAAAAATTTTAATAGAAAAAAATGTAAGGCCCCTGCCAAAACACTAAAAGCAATCATAATTTACTGTAAAAGGCATTTGGAAGAATTTAGACAAGTTTAATATGTCATAAATCATGTCTTACTAACCACAGTGGCTTGAATTCAATACATTAACTTAAACCACAGTGTATGTAAATCAAGGGTCTTCAAACTTGGGCAGTTTAAGACTTGTGGACTTCAACTCCCAGAATTCCTGAGCTAACATGACTGGAGGAGGAATTCTGGGAATCGAAGTCCACAAGTCTTAAAGCCGTCAAGTTTGAAGACCCCTGGTGTAAATATATAAAACTAAGTGCATTTCCAAGTGACCATTAGAATACAATTAAGGTTCGGCTATCCCATTTGTTTGTTTCTCATTTACTTAATTTCTGGTTGATATCAAAAAGCTAAGCAGGACCACTTAATACTTAGATCAAAGGTTTTTTTAAGGTTAACTGGGAAGTAAAGAAAAATAAATAAATAAAATAAAATCCGAAAGAAAGCAATACCGGCTGTTTTAATTAAGACAGCAGGAGCACAGGGTAACTCGAAAGAAACCTTTCAACCTTTATCTCAAAACGGCGCTGAAGCGTCCCTGGGATATCGTCATAGTAATAAATCTGGCTTGCTGACAGGTGAGTAAGTATGAGATAATTTCCGACCGCAGCGGCTAACTAAAAGGAGGGATCCTAGCCTTGGCTAGATGTCGGCTTCCGGCTGAATCGGAATTGCTTGCTCTGGACCTCTTGTGGCGCTTAGGAAGCTCCTGACCGCGGCGGCTGAACTTTACCGACTCTGTGAGGGTGGACCTCGAGAAGACAGGGAGGCTCAGCCTCCGCTCCTTTCCAAGCCGCTTTACAGCAGGAAACCCGCGGCTATGGAAAGCTACCAAGCGGTGGGTCCCCCGGATGGCGAGAGTCCAGGTGAGAGGGGCCAGAGCCGTTGTCGGCATTCCTGGGGTATTTTTTCTCCCCTCCCCTCAGTGCTCTCATCGGATGAATGTCAGTCCGGAATTACAAGCAGCCGTGCGCTCTCCACATGGTTGAGCATATGTAAGGCTAGTGGATTTTAACTGCTCTATCTTTCGAAAGAAGTTATGCAATCGTATTGATTCCTGGTAGAGTGCCTAAGTTTTCTTGCTAAGTCCTATACTTTTCTTGGCAAGACAAGATTTCTTTCTGGGGACTGACAAAGTGACTGGACCAAGGTCAACCAGCTGGTTTTGTGCCGAAGGCAGGACTAGAATTCACCTGGTCTCCACCTAGGTTAGTGCCTTAACCACTACATCAAACTGAACCTCTATGTGGCATACTTACAAAAACTAGCCTTGGTAACTACTACCATACCTATGGATGCTTGAGATTTTTTTTAACAAACTGGGAGATTGTTAGTTGCCTGAGATACAAAATCTTAGGAAGAAAGCAAGGGCTAACCACTTTCAAAGATTACTTCCAAATGCTTTTAAAAAAGGCACTACAGTAGTCCAGGCAATTGCCAGGTGTTGAGACTAACTTGAAGATATTAAAAAATATTGTATATGACAGCTTGGTCTAAGGGGTTAAAGGAATTGGGTTAGAACCTGGCACACTTCCATGAAGGAATTGATCTCTCCCTCTTCCCCCCCCCATCTCTCCACACCCTTCCTCCCTCCTCATCCCCCTCTCTCCTCCTCTCCTCTCCTCCCCTCTCCCCCTCAGAGAGAAAGTAAAGAAAGATGAGTATGAAGCAACCATGAAAACCATTGTGGTGCTTTAGGCTGAAACCAGTTAAGTTACTTTGGGTTAGTCACTTTCTCTCAGTGCTAGAAAAGAGGCAAATGCAAATCACTTCTGAAAAATGTTGCTAAGAAACTGCAGGGATCTGTCCATTAATTCACCAAGAGTCAAGAGGGACATGAAGACACCTAAGATCAATATTACATTATACTTGATCTGAATAAAGAAGCACTGACTTGCATTGTAAATATGTAAAATAATAACTACTTAGAAGGTTAAATTAAATATAAACATTATCCTGGTCATATTTTTCTTCTCTAATTGCTTAGTTCACACCTAGTATTTAGTCTGGAGCATTTCAAGACAAATATTTTAGTTTCAAAAATCTGATACCAACGCAGTCTTTCCCGATCTGATGCTCTTCAACTGTTTGGACTGAATCTTCTTAAGTTTCTAGCTAGCATATGAATTCTAGAAGCTGCAGCCCAACACATTTGGAGGGCTCTGGATTAGGGGAGGCTAAAGTACAGTGGAATTCTCACATTCCTAACCCTACTGAAAGACAGATTTTGAATATTAATCTCTGTATTTCTAAAACTTGCTCAAGAATGCACTATCTAATGAGTGTGCTTTAGAAATCTGTTCTTGTTTTCACTGCAGCTTTATATCAACTGTAGTCATGTGAATAGATTTGGGACAAGTTATGGAACAAAGTGTGCTCCTATTGAAGTATAAGGTTCTGGTTTTTTGTTTTTTGTTTTTGGCTAGCTGATCAGTGTCAGAAACCGGTACTTGTTTGTTTCTATTAGTTTTGAAGGCCGCATTCCCTTTTCTGTTCTAAGAGAGATTTTTGCTACTCAGATAATGACAGATCGCAGGTTGCCAATGAGGAACCAAAGCGGCTGAGCAGAGAGCAGAAGTTTATCATGGTATCAACAGCATCCCTCAACTTTGGCTCAATGGTTTGCTACTCGATTCTGGGACCATTTTTTCCAAAAGAGGTAAATGGATGGATGTGTTTAAAACAAAAGTCTGCAATAAGATTCTTTAATGATGGCCTCTGTGACATAGCAGTGCATCTAACAAAGACTCATTTGCTCTTGTATCAGTTTTTAGTTCACAAAATACAAAAACTCACATTTTGTTCAACTTCTGTTGCTACAAAAAGTGTTTTGTCTCCCTCCTCAATCTAGTACATACGTAGGAGCAACATAATAGTGACAATATTTTTAAAAGTTGGTATAATTTTGAATTAGTTTAAAATAATTATATCATTAGCTTTTTTCTTTTGTCTATTTACTATTTTTAAAAACCAAATAAATATGTGCAATTCTTCCAACGTTTTGCCTCTCGGTTGGATTAGATTTCCACTGAGTTTAAGCAGCCTTTTAAAAGCAGTTTCTACAAAGCTGTATACTTGCATTCTTTGAGAACTGAGCACCATTGTGCTGCTTGGTTTTTAAAAGGGAACTCGGAAAATTCGCTTCGCATTCATACTCAGGAACCACTTGCATAATCGTGGATATGCATTACAAATGATTGCATCACCTCAATTTGCTGTAACAATGTTCTTTTTGGTGTGCAATATACAGTACAATCACTCATACATTTGTATATATGTGCAGTTTTTCTCAAATTGTTAGCATTTACGAAACATTCACCTAAGCTGACAAAAAATAATTATACAAATGACTGGACCCAGAGAGATGAGGTACCAAAAGCAGCAAAAATCGGACTTAATTCATACCACTTTTCAATATCTGCCGTCATTCCAATGCCTCAGACATTCATGCATTAAAATTTGTTTTTCTGCTTTTTGCTTTTTTTTTTTTTTCTTTTTTCGACTTTGTAGTCCAGGGATGTCAAAGTCGTGATGACATGTGATGTATTGCAACTTTTCCCCCCTTCGCTAAAATGGGGGTGGGCGTGGCCAGCGTGTGACGCATCCAGCCTGCAGGTTGCAAGTTCGACACCTGCTTAATTCAGAGTAAAGCTGGGCTGACGGAGTGGAGCTGAGCAGACAACAGATAATCAGAGTTGGGACCTTGTAGGTCATCTAACCTGCATTTACAGTCCAGATGCCTTTCCTGATGCAGCAGATTTTTCCTGAGTTTGCAGCAGATTTTTTTTTGCACTCTAAGAGAAAAATGCCTGCTGCTATCTAGGATTGAACTCCTAACTTTCTGAGTAGAAAGCGAGCATCTTTACCACTAGGCCACTATACCACTTTTTCCTGTTCTTATTTTATACTTGAGAAATGCTGCAATCATTTTTCACAATACTGTAAGACCTACAGGTAAAAGAGAGTGTATAAATGTAACCATATCACAAAAAGTGCTAATTATAGAAAAATCAGACAAGAGACATGCATATTATATAATAGTCAGGCGTTCTTTTCCTATGGTATTGTGGTTGGCCAAGTTCCTTTAGGCCCTTTTGTAAAATTTGAGCTATGTGATTATTTTGTGCATTCCACAGGCTTTTGTTTTTTAAGTTTTCGTATTTGATCTTTTTTTAAGGCAGAAAAGAAAGGAGTTAGTAGTACAATTGTTGGATTTATTTTTGGATGTTTTGCATTATTCAACTTCCTGACATCGTTGATAATGGGAAAATATGTAAGTATCTTCTTAAATACCATAACTAAGCAAAAATATCATATAACCTGATAAATAAAAAGGTCATTGCACCAGTGGAATAGATCATAATGTTCTAAACAGACCCATAAACACTATGCCCGGGAGAATCAGCTTTCTAAATGGTAGCACATATTAACTAAAATATTGTCAATTGAACATGTGCCCTTAGATTTCTGCAAAAATTGACTCTCTCAACAGGTTTCCGAAATAAAAAAAAAACATTCAAGTTATGTAGTAATCAAGGAATTAAGGACTATATGAGAATCTTGATTCATGGCCCAAGGGCAACAGAAAGAATATCAGTGGCATACTGTTCAATCTCTCCTACCAGATAAACAAATGCAAATCTGTAGCAAGCAAAATTTTCAATTCCCTCCTCTCTTTCTCTCTCATCTATCTAGTTTCTAGGCCGCTCCAATCTACCATCTTTGTGTACAATATAACTCCACCATATATATTACACATTACAACCAAAATTTAAAATTGAAAACAATATTTTATATTCTTACACAATCAGGGGTTATGACTAAAACATTTACAGTAAGAATAAAGACCAATTTATCAATTTGAAAGGCAATCACAACAGCCTGGCACCCATTCCTTAGGCTTAACATAGCCAAGTATACACTTTAAAAAAAATAAATCCTAGAAGGAAGAGATTAATCTCACATCAGAGAAAATATTATTCCAGAGGATGGTGGTAGTGACTGAACACGTACTTTAAAATGACAATTCTAATCAGTAGAATACTTAGTGCCGTGATGGTGAACCTATGGCACGCGTGCCAGAAGTGGCACACAGAGCCACTTTTGCCGGCATGCGAGAGGTCGCCCGGAAGAGCCCCACTGAGCATGCAGGCGCATCACCTGCCCGCCAGCTGATTGTCGGTTATCTGGCGCGCATCCAGGGGGTGCGTGAGAGATGCACGCACATGTGCAGAGACGCACGGGGTATGTGGGGGGTATTGCATGCATAGAGATGCGTGGGTCATGCATGCATGCACAGGGGGCATGGGGGAGCCCACGCACATTGCCTTCTGGGAGCCCAAAATGGTTAGCCCACCATTGACTTAGTGATTCCATCCTATTAGATCTTACATGAGCCGTGGTGGCACAGTGGTTGGAATGCAGTACTGCAGGTTACTTCTGCTGACTGCTGGCTGCCTGCAAATTGGCAGTTCAAATCTCACCAGGCTCAAGATTGACTCAGCCTTCCATCCTTCCAAGGTTGGTAAGATGAAGACCCAGATTGTTGGGGGCAATATGCTGACTCTGTAAACAGTTTAGAGTGGGCTGTAAAGCATTGTGAAATGGTATATAGGTCTAAGTGCTGTTGCTATTGGCAGGGAGATGTTAATGACAAAAGGTTAAATTACCCAAGCCCAAAATTAAGAGCTTTGAAGATGGCAACCAGGATCCTGAATTGTACCTGGAAATTAACAAACATCTGCTACAGGTCCCATAGTAGAAATCTTATGAGTGCCTTAAAATGCATCCTTAGTTACTCAAGCTGCTAGATTCTGAGCTAGCTTAGCTTCCAATGCTCTTCAAAGGCAACCTAATGTAGAGTTCATTGCAGTTGTTCAGTTGCATAGCACTTTGACAGTATTATTTATTTAACTGGGGGTTGAGGTGTACAATTGGATATCAGTTTATTGTTGAAATGTGATTACATATCAATAGATGGTCTCATCCAATGGTTTCATGCAAATGTTGAATCAGAGTAGAAAAAACAGCCTTGTAGCATTGGAGTTACCTGGTGTGTGTGTGTGTGTGTGTCAATCTTTTCCTACCATCTCCACCGACTTGGACCATCCCTTCAGGAAGGAAGAGAAGCACTAGGCTTCTCACTCCTAAACTTGAGATAGTATAACTGATGGTATCAAAACCAGTGAGAGGTCAAGCAAGATCCAGAGAGTTGCACTATCCCTATCCTGATCCCACCAGAAATCATAGGGACCCCAGGGATGGGATTCAACCGGTGTTACTATTGGTTCGGTGACTACGTTTTGCGCATGCATGTAAAACAACCTTAGGCTGTGCCACCTGGACAGCTGAAAAGCGCTGCGCACAAGTGTGCAGCGTTTGAAAAGCGTCTTTTCCCCTGATTTTTCAACCTCAGCTGTGCCGCGCAAAGCAGCTAAGGTTTTTTTTCCACTGAGTTTAAGCAGCCTTTTAAAAGCAGTTTCTACAAAGCTGTATACTTGCATTCTTTGAGAACTGAGCACCATTGTGCTGCTTGGTTTTTAAAAGGGAACTCGGAAAATTCGCCAGATTCATACTCAGGAACCACTTGCATAATCGTGGATATGCATTACAAATGATTGCATCACCTCAATTTGCTGTAACAATGTTCTTTTTGGTGTGCAATATACAGTACAATCACTCATACATTTGTATATATGTGCAGTTTTTCTCAAATTGTTAGCATTTACGAAACATTCACCTAAGCTGACAAAAAATAATTATACAAATGACTGGACCCAGAGAGATGAGGTACCAAAAGCAGCAAAAATCGGACTTAATTCATACCACTTTTCAATATCTGCCATCATTCCAATGCCTCAGGCATTCATGCATTAAAATTTGTTTTTCTGCTTTTTGCTTTTTTTTTTTTTTGCTTTTTACGACTTTGTAGTCCAGGGATGTCGAAGTCGTGATGACATGTGATGTATTGCAACTTTTTCCCCCTTCGCTAAAATGGGGTGGGCGGCGTGACGATCCAGCATGCAGGTTGCAAGTTTGACACCTGCTTAATTCAGAGTAAAGCTGGGCTGACGGAGTGGAGCTGAGCAGATAACAGATAATCAGAGTTGGGACCTTGTAGGTCATCTAACCCCGTATCGGTGAGGGGAGGCATTGCAAGGCCCGTATCGGCAAGGGGAGGCCCTGTATCAGTGAGGGGAGGCATTGCAAGGTCTGGGTCAGCGACAGCAGGCCTCTGATCAGCAAGGGGAGGTCCCAGATCGGGGAGGGGAGGCCCCAGATTGGCAAGGAGAGGCATTGCAAGGCCCGGGTCGGCAATGGGAGGCCCCGGATTGGCAAGGGGAGGCCCCAGATTGGTGAGGGGAGGCATTGCAAAGCCCGGGTCGGCAACAGGAGGCCCCAGATCAGCAAGGGGAGGCATTGCAAGGCACGGGTCAGTGAGGGGAGACCCCAGATCAGCAAGGAGAGGCCTTGTATCGGCAAGGGAATGCGCGGCAAGGCCCGGGGGCAGTGGTGGGGGGAGGTCTGGGCCTTCCAAGTGATGAGAGGGAAGGGGCAAAATAAAAGGCAAGTGGTGGTGGTGGGGGAGAAAGGCTACCAGATCTTGCACTCATCCAGGGAGATAATCAGATCAAGCAGGACTGCAGCAAAAGGCAGGCAGCAATGACTGGCTTGGCAAGCAAGCTGCAGGGATGTTGCGCATGTGCACAATGTTGCACATGCTTGATAGGGACTGACTGGACAGGTAGCAGAGAAGCGGGTGGAGAGGGGCGGGGCCAGCCAGAGGCCCGATTTACTGGTTCTCCGAACTACTGGGAACCATAACCGGTTCTATAGAACCGGTCCGAACCGGTAGAAACCCACCCCTGTTTTAACTTACACATTTTATATTATTTATTTATTTATTTATTTAGACTTGTATGCCGCCCTTCTCCCTAAGGACTCAGGGCGGAGAACATATAAAAAGAGAATACAATTACAATAAAAACATATTAAACAACTACAAGTCTATAAATAACTAAAAATTAAATTAAAACAATTTAAAATTACAATAATTAAAACAATGCAAGTAAGGCGACCCACCCCCGAGTCAATCCAGGCCGGCCTGCTGAAACAGCCAAGCCTTCAGGTCTCGACAAAAGGAGCAGAGATCAGGGGCCAATCAAAGATCCGCGGGGAGCTGATTCCATAGGGCGGGCGCTCCCACAGAAAAGGCCCTAGCCCTGGGGACCGCCAGCCAACAATGACTAACCGACGGTATTCCCAGGAGGCCCCTCCTGTGGGAGCGCACGGGGCGATCGGAATGTGATGCTAGCAGGAGGCGTTCCCGCAAGTACCCTGGACCCAAGCCATTTAGAGCTTTGTAAGTTGTTACTAACACCTTGAAGGAAACCCGGAAGGCAACCGGCAACCAATGCAAGTCGCACAGGAGGGGTGTAACATGGAAGTATCGGGACACCCCCATCACAGCCCGCACAGCTGCATTCTGCACCGGCTGCAACCTCCGGGTAATCCACAAGGGTAGCCCCATGTAGAGAGCATTGCAGTAGTCGATTCTGGAAGTGACAAGTGCATGAGTGACCGTTCGAAGGGCATCTCGGTTCAGAAAAGGGCAGAGCTGGCGAACCAGCCGAACCTGGGCAAAAGCCCCCCTGGCCACAGCTCCCACTTGCTCCTCCAGATTGAGCTGTGTATCCAGGAGGACGCCCAGATTCCTCGCCCTATCCACGGGGGTAACACCTCCCCCCGCATGACCAAAGATGGCAACTGGAAACCGAGATGCCGGTAAGAACAGCCACTCAGTCTTGGCCAGATTGATCTGGAGCCTGTTATATTATTATATGACTTTAGGCTGGTTAATATGAACAATTGCCTCATTATATATGTATTGGAATCTTAACAACATCTCTAGAGATGCTGCCCAGAAAATACTGGCTGATAGCCAGCTAGATAAATTAAGATTCTCACTTCTATAGTGAGATAGAAGGGGAACTTACCATATGTGTCTAATAGCTCAAAAATTTTGTCTGATAGTGTATTACCGTAACTTGCATTTCCTATGAAATTTAAAGATTTTTCCATGGTGCTTCAGCAATATCAGGTCCAATTTATCCTACTGTGAATTTAGAATTAGATTTATGGTATGCATTTACCATTTTAAAAAATATTTTATGAGTCAGTCAGTTTTTCTAGATCTTTTCAATAAACTTTGGTGATCATAAGCATTATTACAATACTGATACTACGGTAGTTCATAAAGTTTCATCATGTCATTAATGTATGAACTGTTAGTAATAGTAAAGAACAGTTAATTGCATTAGTTTACTTCACTGTGTAAATTAAGTTGATTTGTATGTTACAAATGTAGTTATGTCAATATATCATTTGTTTTTGAAATATAAGAAAAATTCCAAAACAATAATTTATTTTTTAATAATTTACAGCTTGTACAGATTGGAGCAAAATTTATGTTTATTGCTGGCATGTTCGTCTCGGGATGTGTCACGATTCTCTTTGGGTGAGTATATCTCTTTTATGCAATGTCTTTTCCTAAAAGCTGCACTGTGTTTCTGTGGCTATTTTATTTTAGCATATTGTATCTACTTTCTTTTTTCTTTTATTAACCAGACTCACTGATGGAAAGGATGTGTAATCTCTGGAGTTCATTGTTTTACTTCCTTTGAAAAGTAGTAGTAGTTTTTTTTTCTCCATTCCTTTTGATATTAGGCTGTAAGTCCCAAGCAATTATCTTGACCCTGATAAATTTAACAGGATGAAATGTTTGTTAGTACTTCTATGATTTGGAACATTGTTGAAAATACAAATTACTTTTATTTTATTCTGCAGTAGAATACTGCTAAACCAGTCAATATACCACGACTTTATCATCTGTGTAAATAACATCTGTTCTTAAAGCAGAATTCTCTGCTTTAGGAGATAGAGTGATTCGTTATATCTTTCTCTTTAGATTTTTGGACAGAGCACCTGATGGGCCAATATTCATAGGGCTGTGTTTTTTGGTCCGAGCAATGGATGCCATTGGTTTTGCTGCTGCAGCGACAGCCTCATTTTCTATTCTCATAAATGCTTTCCCACAAAATGTAGCTACAGTTTTGGTATGTATGAAGCCAATCAAAACCATGTAACATGGGATGATTTTTGAGAAAAATCATCCTAGCTATGCTAGGAAGCAGAGCCAGATGAATGGCTATTTAAGAGTAATGCCCATGTAATGTATATCTAATAACATTTATAATATAGTATAATGTATACTTTGGCAAAGAAGAGCAACTGAGATGATTAAGGGCCTGGGGACAAAACTTACGAAGTACAGTTGTAGGAATTGGGTATGGCCGGTCTAGAGAAGAGAAGAACTAGGGGGAACATGATAGCATTGTTTTAGTGTTTGAGGGGCTGTCACAAAGAAGAGGGGGTCAACTTATTTTCCAAAGCACCAGAAGACAAGACAAGAAAGAATAGAGGGAAACTAATCAAGGAGAGAAGCAACCTGGAATTAAGGAGAAACTTCATAACAATGAAGACAATTAACTAGTGGAACACTTGCCTTCAGAAATTGTAGGTGTTTCATCCCTGGGGTTTTAAGAAAAGACTGGCTAGCTACCTATCTGAAATCATATAGGGTCTCCTGTTTGAGCAAGGGGTTGGACTAGATGACCTCCAAGGTCCCTTCCAGCTCTAATCTGATTGATTGATTAATTGACTGATTGGTTCTATGACTGTTATAAGAATGAGCCTCTCTTTTCTAAAAATAAAAAAAATCCTAAAAACTCCACACCAGGGGTGTCAAACTCATGTCGTCATGGTGATATCCTGACTTTTCCCCCCTTGGCTAAAGTGGGTATGGGCATGGCCAGCATGTGACGCATCTGGCCTGAGGCTTGCAAGTTTCACAGCCCTGCTCTACACCCTGGCTAATATAGTATTTTCCTTCTTAATCTACAACAAAAGAACACAGTCCCTTTCTTGAAATCTACCTTGATTCTTTTACTTTTTTCCGTCTCCTTATCCTGTGCTTTTCTTTAATCTTCAGTCTGACCCCCATTTTGTAATGTCACTCCAATCAAGACATAAAGGATGCTTAATTCCAACTTTGTAACATACTTTAACCAGTAAAATGTGAGCAGAAAAACATATAGTATCTTCCATATATACACACATATTTTGAAGTAATTGACTCTGTCTTCCCTTGCCTATGTCCTGCAGTCATAGTAGGCTGTCGGCCTAAGATAGCTAGATGAAAAAATTAGCACTCTGCATTCATAGAAAGGCTACAATACACTGAACTCCCTTGAGAAAAAGTTTATCCAGAAAAATGAACTGACGAGCCCATGTAATTTTGATTTTCTTTTTTTTTTTTTAAACAAATTTTATTCAATTTTTAACAATTTTTTAAAACAGCTCTTTTCAGTAGACAGCATGTTCCCGGGTCATCACTTTTACATGCAAATATGACAGTAGATCTATATTCATTTTAAACATTTGACTTCACTTCTATTCCATTTTAGCAGACAAAGGGTCAAAGAAATTAATCCTAATCTCAAATCTTAGTCTCAATCTGTATATACCCCCAGTTCATTTCGAGTTAATTGCAAATATATATATATATTTTAAAAACTTCATTTATAAATCTTACAAATAACAATATATTTGCCCATCATATTAAAGATAAAGTTCATCCATATCTATCCTTTAATTATCTTCACATTGTTAATACTCTTTTATCATTTACAGAATTCTTTTGTCCGTCAGATTTGCCCTTTCATCACATATTCTCTCCATAATTCTAGATCCGCAAAATTTTAACACTAAAAAGAATGAGAAAAAAAACCCTAGACTTGCCCCCTTTTACTACTTTGAAAGTGACACCTTAGTGGTTAATATAGTAGCATAATCATAATCATTCCCTTTAAAACGAAAGATAGAGAAAAAGAAAAAGGAGAAAAGAAAAGCTCCCTTACAATATATCTCTAATCGATCGGGTTCTGCAATACATATCCCCCTAAGATTTATTTATGGTTCCAAGATAATAATAAAATAACTAATCTTGGTTATTGACAAATCTCATTTTAGGCATTTTCTAAAATCATTTCAATTAATTCAATTTATCTAATCATCATTTACCTTTCTTTTGTAAATAAGAAATAAAAATGTGACCTTTTACCAGTAAAATTGTCAGTAACCCCTATTGTTTTACACTTTTATAATTACAATATATTCTTATTACCATTTCTTCATGCAGAACCCCCTTTTTAATACATTAGCCATTATCTCTATGCAAATAAGTTTCTTTCTTCATTATGTAATTCCGTGTCTCTCTATCTTTTGTTCTTGTTTCTTGTTCCTTCTCCTCTCTTTTATCCCGCTATCCCCTTCTCTATCCAGTTTGAATCCCTCTCTCTCTTTTACCTTTCTGCTCTCTATCCTTCTGGACCTTTCTAACATGCCTAATTTCATAAATGTTCCCCTTTTTAATTTCCTTCTTATTTCATTTTTGACCATCCTCCTTTCCTTTTATTTATTAATCTTTGTGTTAGTTGTCTTCTTAAAATGGCTTTCGCTTGTGCTGGCTCCCTTCTCCTCCCGTTTATCCTGCTCTCCCCTTCTCTATCCAGTTTGAATCCTCTCTCTCTCTTTACCTTTCTGTTCCCTTTCCTTCTGAACCTTTCTAACATGCTTAATTTCATAAATGTTCCCCTTTTTAGATACTTTCTTAGGTTCCGTTTTTAGCCACCCTTCCTTTCCCTTTTATTTGTATTAATCTTTGTATTAATTGTCTTTTAAGATGGCTTTCTCTTGTGCTGGCTCCTCCCTTTCCAAGGTTCCTTCTTCTTCTTTATTCAGCATTTCAATGCCCATGTTTTCTGCAACAAGCCAAGTTAGTTCAGTCACTTCCTGTAGCAGTTCTTTCATACTTTTAAACTCCATTTTAATTCTTTGGATGGCCACCAGAATTTTTATTTTCCTTATTTATTCTTCTTTAAATTTTCTATGATCCTAACCCAGGTCCAGAGTCTATATCAATATCACCAATTAGTCCGGTAGTCAGTCTTTGTGTATTCAAGCTTTCACTTTCTATGAGTCTTGCGTCTCTTTAAAATGTAACAACTCCAATCCACAAAGGAACAAGATAGTTTCTTTCTTCTTTGGCTTCCAATTTTTCTCCACAAAGTGGCACTTTCTGCAGAGAGTCTTAACCCTTTCCTTTTATTTTGATATTCAAAGTTTTCCGAGCCCCAAACTTAAGTTCTTATGCTGGCTTCTTCCTTTCCGGTTCAAAGCCCTTATAGCTGTCAAAAATATTTTACTTATTTTTCCTTCACTTGAGACTGCGCCGCTTCTGTTTTTTTTTTTTTAAAACTCATCTTTATCTTAATCCCGGTGCTTTGATCTTACCATCCGATACTCCCGTTGCTCTGCTGTCGACTTCTCTCTTTCCTCCTGCACCAATCTTAATCCCGTTGAGACCTTCTCTTCGAGGTGGCCATTTTTGACCACCACTTCTTGACGTCTTCGGAGGGAAAAGACCAGACCCAAAAGGGGGGAGATGCGGCTCCCCTCACTCTGGCTGGCAGATTTCCCTTTCTCCGCCGCCCCTACGAGGCAGCTTCAGCCCCGAACCTTGCAGGATCGGGGCTCTCCGATGCAAGAGCCAGGCTGCGGTTGTGGACGATCACAAACCGCCGCCCGTTCTCGAGAAGGCTCAACCCGGAAGTCGTAATTTTGATTTTCAATGAATAAATCAAAGGGCGGTTTTGTTCTATTATAAGCTAGCTTTTAATTTTAGTGCAGATGATGTTTAGTTACAACCAAAGGAATTAAATAATATGCATTCTTTTTGAGCACTTATGCCAAGAAAAACATGTTTTTGTTTAAGATAATAAATACACTGTTATGTACTTCGGGAATAACAAGAAATTCAGCCGGGGATAGGGAAATTTGGGGAATTGGTTACCAAAATAACAGGAGGAGCAATAAGAATATTGCAAGCTACAAGGAATTGGTAAGGACATTGAAGAAATCAAACTCCCACTAGAATGAAACCACTCTGGGCATCTGACAAGCTCACAAAAGCTTGTGCCTTTTAATACAATCTATTAGCTGAAAAAGATGTCATCACAGTGACTCCTCAGTAAATTTACTTACTCTTACTTCTGTTTAATAACAAGTTGTTTCATTTTATAGATTTTTGCTTACTTCTGGTGGAATTCCTTTTGCTTTTATGGTTTTAATGAATCCTATCACCCAGAGGCTACAGCTAATACAAAAGGCAACAATCCAAGTAGTAATGGGCATTTAGAACATAGAAATTAGAATCATTGGGCTGAAAGGGATCTCGGAGATTCAACCTCTGCTCAAGGCAAGAGCTCTATACCATCCTGGTTAAGTGGTGATCCAGTTTATTTTTAAAAACCTTGAGTGATGGAGCACCTACAATTCTAGGAGGCAAGATATTCCATTGATCGTTTTCAGCGTCAGAAAGTTTTTTCTTACTTCTAGGTTGGATTTGACAAGCTTCCACCCATTACTTCTTGTTCTGCCCTCTTGTGCTTCAGAGAATAAGTCTATCCACTCTTCTCTGTGACAATCCCTAAAGTATTGGAAGACAGTTATCATGTCCTCCACAGACTTTGGTAGGCTAGTTCCCCCAGCCATTCATCATATAATTTAGTCTCTTTATCATCCTTGTTGTACACTTTCTAGGGTCTCAGTAACTTTTTTATATTGTGGTGACCAGAACCGTACATGGTGTTCCAAGTAGGGCCTCACTAGTTCAGTATAAAGCGGTATTATCATTTTTTTAGTATGCCAATATGTTACTGAGCTGCATAGGTTGCTAGTCAGTTTCCAGGAGCAACTCAAGATGCTGGTTGTTATATATAAAGACATTTTTGGCATTAAGCCTGGATACCTGTGGGACTGCCAACTATTTCTCCCCACCCAGGGGTGGGCTGCTGGGAGTTCGCAGGGGTTCAGGAGAACTCCTAGATAAGATTCTGCACAGTTCGGAGAACCCCCAAATCCCACTCCTGGTTGGTCCCGCCCACCCCATCCCTCCCAGGAGTCCCCACGTGGCCCGTTTTGGATGCAGGTAAGTGCAGGGCGCGCATGGAGGCTTGGGGAGTGTGAAAAACAGGCCTCTCAGAAGTTCAGGAAGGCCAGAAATGGGCCCATTTCTGGCTTCTAAAGAGCCTCCAGAGCCCAGGGAGACCATTTTCGCCCTCCCGGAGGCTTGAGGAAAGCCTCCAGAGCTCGGGGTGGGCAAAAACACTCCTCCCACCAAGGTGCAGAAGGCTGATAGGTCATGCCCACCATGGCCACGCCCACCTAGCAACCGGGCAGAGAACCCCTTGCTAAAATTTTTGAAGCCCACCCCTGTCCCCACCTAATATGTTCCGGCAAAGAATGTATATTCTAGATCCCATTTATTAAACATTGATATCTTATGGATTCGAAGTAGTGTGTCTTCTCTGTGGTGGCCTTCATGCTCTGGAACAATATCTCCTCAGAGATAAACAGCACCTTCTCTTTTGGGGTTCCAGAAAGCTTGTGAGACCTGCCTTTGTTGTCAGGACTGGGATTAATGTGTTTGTGGGAGTCCTGGTCTAATGTGTTATCATTATGATTATTTTGGTTCAGGATGCCTGTGGGTGCTGTATGTTTTTAAATGCTTGCAATGTTTTTGTGTTTGTAAGCGGTCCAGAGTCTATGAGAGTGGGCAGTTTATAATGAATTTTAATAATACCAGTAGTAATACTAATAGTAGCACAAGGATCCTTTGCTTGCTGATCGTTTCCATTTTATTCTATTTTTATTCCACACTTCAGAAAAGTACTCTTTAAGGATCCTAGAAAGAATGTTTTAAAACATCAAACACTTAACATTAAGTGCTAAATGTTAAGTTTGCATGAAGAGACAGACGCGGAGTGCTCCAAGCTCTTTGTTTATTAGTGACTACAGGTCAGAACGGACCCACCTTGGCTGGGCTGCGGCTGCTACTTATAGCCAGGTCTGTGGATCAGTTTGTATGAATAAGCAGCAAGAAATTCAGTCCATCTCAGCATTCTTGGTGACAGGATCGTGGGCGTTGGTTTGTCCCCTACCACAATACCTAAAAGAGGTTTGTGATCTGTGACAACAGTAAATGTTCTCCCATATAGATATTCATGGAATTTCTTGACAGCTGCTACAATTGCCAAGGCTTCCTTATCCAGTTGGCTGTAGTTCCTCTCTGCTTTAGTCAAGGTGCGAGAGTAAAATGCAATAGGAGCTTCCCTCCCGCTGGGAAGCATATGGCTCAATACCTCCCCCACTCCAAAAGGGGAGGCATCACAAGTCAGAACAACAGGAAGATTCTCAGAGAACTGTATCAGCACAGCATCAGACGTGATTTGTCTCTTGATATTGTTAAATGCAGCTTGTTCCTTCCTCCCCCAGACCCAAACAGATTTCTTGTCAAGCAACCTATGTAGGGGTTCTGCAATGGTTGCCTTCTGAGGTAGAAACATATGATAAAAGTTAATGAGTCCCAAAAATGCTTGCAGATCTGTTTTGCATTTTGGCCTGGGGCTTCTTTGATTGCCTGAACCTTTGCTTCTGTGGGGTGGATGCCATGTTTATCAATCATGTAACCCAAGAATTCCACTTTATCTGTTCTAAGTGTGCATTTTTCTTCTTTGACTTTTAACCCGCTTTTTGAATCTGGTTAAGACTTCCCTGAGTCTCTCGTGTAACTGAGTGTCATTTTCAGCAGAAATTAAAACGTCATCAAAATAGGGCACCACCCCTGGCAATCCTTGTAACATTTTTTCCATAAGGCTTTGGAAGATGCCTGGTGCCACGCTTACTCCAAACTGCAACCTTTTGCATTTGAAAGCACCTCTATGGGTTACAATGGTTTGGGCCTCTGCAGTGGCATCATCAACTGTTAATTGTTGATATGCCTGGGCCAGGTCCAACTTGGCAAAAACTGTGCCCCCTCCAAGGGAATGTAATAAATGATGCACTACTGGAACTGGATATGCGCTCTGTTGTAGCGCATGGTTCAATGTCCCCTTGTAATCTCCGCAGATTCTCACAGACCCATCAGTCTTGACTGGTGTGACTATGGGTGTCTCCCACCTGGAGTGGTCAGTGGGCTCTAAAACCCCTTGAGCTATTAGTTTATCTAATTGTGCATCAATTTTTTTCCTTTAAGGCACATGGGACCCTTCTGGGTTTTAAACAGATTGGTTGTACCTTGGGATCTAGGTTAAAGGAGATAGGGGTCCCCAAGTACTTGCCTAATCCGTTGCTGAAGACCTCTGGAAACTCAGACTTCAAGGCCTCTTCCCACTCAGTGTTGCTCACGTGATTGATGCCAGTCACCTCGATGCCCAGCGGGTTGAACCACTCAAGGCCCAGCAGACTTGGCCGGTCCTTGTCCACGATGGTCAGTGGTAGGCGTTTGGTGCGGCCCTTGAACTTCACATTGAATTCTCTTGTTCCAACTACTGGAATCTTGTTCCCTTGGTAGTCCTTAAGAGTCAATGCTTGCTTCTTGAAGTGCTTCTTCTGGATGTTGGGAAGAAGACTGTGAATAGTATCCCATGACACCATAGATAGGTATGAGCCTGAGTCCACTTCCATTTGGCAAGGCCTTCCTTCAATAACTACCTTGACATGCACTTTTCTACTTCTTAAGGGTGATGAATGACCAATGGTGACTGTTTGATGAGTTTCATTCTTCCCATTTGCTTCTGTGCTGCGCCCCATTTTCTCACAGAAATTGTTAGGCTTGAATCCTTTGTCTTTGCTTGTAGCAAACTTTCTTCTGCTTGGTGGAGTTCTGGATGATTTGCAGACTCTTGCTAGGTGTCCTCTTTTATCACAACGGAGGCAAATGGTGTCTAAAAACTTTCATTCAGTGCGGGGGTGGCTTCCCCCACAACCTCTGCAGTAAAAATCTTGCCTCTTTCTTCCCAGGTCTTTCTTTTTCCTCTCCATTCTGAGTCTATAAATTCCTTCCTCCACCTCACTGCAGTCTGACTCAGAATCTATTTGCTCGCAATGAGTTGTTGTGGACTTTTCCACATCAGGATGGCTTGAGACCTTGTTAATTTTCTTCATGGCTGCTGCTGAGGACTTGGTGGCTTCTGCTGAGGAGGCCTCTTCTATGGCTTCCTTCAACATGATCTTAGGTTTTAATAATAATTTGCTCTGAAGTACCTTGTCTTTGAGGCCTAGAACAAATCGATCGCGCATGGCCTCTTCCAAGTTGTTAAACTTGCATGCACCCCCAATGTCTCCTAAACTTGCCATGAAGTCGTTAACGTTTTCGCTTTTCCCTTGATCCCGACGGTAAAACTCGTGTCTCTTAATGAGGCACGATACTTGTGGGGCATAATGGGCTCTTAAAAGCTTTTCTAAATCAGGCCATTCCATTACCTTCACGTCTGCAGCTCCTGCCAATGCCTTCGCCATCTTGAAGACTGCCAGACCGCAGTGCATAAGAAAGACCGCCCTCTTCCGCTTCTCGGAAATGTCGGTGAGATCGTTTCCCTCCAAATACATTTGGAAATGATCCGCATACGAGTCCCAGTCTTCTGCCATCGGATCGAACGGGGCTGAGGGGGTGTTCAGTGCAGCCATCTCTCTCTGCTTGTTTTCCGCGTCCTCTTCTCTTCAGGAAGGATCCCACCTTTGTTGCCAGTGTTAAGTTTGCATGAAGAGTCAAACGCGGAGTGCTTCAGTGAAGAGTTTATTAGTGACTACAGCTCAGAACAGACCCGATTTGACTGAGCTGCGGCTGCTACTTATAGCCAGCAGCCACAGTTGCCAGCCAATCAGAGTGCAGGATTTTCCTGCACTTTTTAAACCAATCATTTCTGACATTTTACAAGAACAGTTCAAACTAAACCAATGACATTCAAACCTGCATACATAACAGGTAAGGAAAGGAAAAGAAAAGAAAAAGAAGCATTGGCTTCCAACTCTATCTGTTCCAGTAGAATAGGACATTAACAAGAATCATAACTTTTTGTTTTACCATAGTGGTATAAAACAGAGGTGGTATTCAGCAGGTTCTGACCAGTTTTGGAGAACCGGTAGCGGACATTTTGAGTCATTCAGAGAACCGGCAAATACCACCTCTGACTGGAGATTTTGCAGTATCCTTCCCCTGCCACGCCCACAGAACCAGTAGTAAACAAAAGTTGAATCCCACCACTGGTACAAACCAACAATAATAATCTACAATAATCTGTCAGTCAAATCTGCAAAACCCAGAATTAAAGTTTCATTCTTTTCCACATCAAGCACGAAGTTCAGAAGTGGTTTCCATGTGGAAACAAAAGTAGTTATGTTCTTTTCTTTAAGCAAAGTAGCCAATTTTGCCATTTCAGCCAACTCCATCAACTTCTGCAACCATTCATCCATAGTAGGAATCCAAGTGTCCTTCCATTGTTGCGCATGCAATAATCTTGCTGCTGTCAACATACATAGTAACTAAGTTCCAAACTTTTTCCCCATTTTTTTTTCAATTAAGCCCAAGAGGAAAAGTTCTGCTTTCATATCTATTTCCATTTTCAGGATTATCTGTAATAAAATATGAATCATAGTTATTGCTTCATCACATGTCCACCATAGATGATAAAAGGTTTGTAAAGATAAGGTTGTTTAAAAAGAACTTCAGACAAGTGCTACATTTGTGCACACCCTGAAGCACTCCAGAACTCTGCTGCAATGAATTTATATATTTGCCAAAGTATTTTTAATGTCTTAAATGGCAATATGTCCTCATATGCCTCAGGGAAAGCTTAGAAAGCAATGAAAAGCAAGAGAGATTATGGCAGCGCTATATGTATATATATTTGTGGGTATTTTAGATGGGTGTGTTCTGCAGGAAGATCTAATAAATATAATTTTCTATAGTGTTGAGAATTAATTGTAGCGGCATTGTTGCTAATGGAATCTGTAGGCCTTCCTGATCAGGTTCTTCTAGCATTTGAAATGTATAGAAATGGGCTGAACTGAAGGTGATATCAGGGCAAGAACTGTAGTTGGGCATGATAACTTCTAACTATTATCATTTTTTATATCCATTAATATGCCAGTCACTCCTGCTACTTTAATATATATGGTATACAGGGTGCTACCTTCTGTCCTGATACATTAATCCTGCTCATAACTGTTATTTTAAATGGTTTATGTTATGTATGTAGTGTTTGAAATCATTGGTTTAGTTTGAATTGTTCTTGTAAAGTGTTGGAGATGATTGGTTTAAAAAGTGTGGGAAAACCCTGCACTCTGATTGGCTGTGAGCTGCGGCTGCTGGCTATAAGTAGCAGCCGCAGCAAAGCCAGTCGGGTCCATTCTGAGTTGAAGTCACAATAAACTTAAGAGCTGAAGCACTCCGTGTCTGCCTCTCTATGCAAACTTAACACTGGCGACGAGGGTGGGATCCCCCTGCAGAGAAGGCAACGCGGAACAGAAGAAGAGCAAGATGGCTGCGCTGAACACCCCCCCCAAGCCCTGTTCGATCTGATGGCAGAAGACTGGGAGTCATATGCAGATTGCTTTCAGATGTTCCTGGAAGGAAGCGATCTGGCCGCCATTTCCGAGCAGTGGAAGAGGGCGGTCTTTCTTACGTACTGCGGTCTGGCAGTTTTCAAGATGGTGAAGGCACTCACAGGAGCAGCAGTGGCTTGGCCTGATCTGGAAAGGCTGTTAAGAGCCCATTACGCGCCACAAGTATCGTGCCTCATTAAGAGACACGAGTTTTACCGTCATGATCAGGGGGAAAACAAAAGCATAAACGATTTCATGGCAAGTTTAAGAGACATTGGGGGTGCATGCGAATTCAACAGTTTAGAAGAGGCCATGCACGATCGTTTTGTCCTGGGCCTTAAAGACAAGGTGTTACAGAGCAAGTTATTAATGGCTTCCCCCACACCCTCTGCAGTAGAAATCTTGCCTCTTTCTTCCCAGGTCTTTCTTTTTCTTTTCCATTCTGAGTCTGTAAATTCCTTCCTCCACCTCACTACAGTCTGACTCAGAATCTATTTGCTCACAATGAGTTGTTGTGGACTTTTCCACATCAGGATGGCTTGTGGCCTTGTTGATTTTCTTCATGGCCACTGCTGAGGACTTGGTAGCTTCTGCTGAAGAGGCCTCTTCTATTGCTTCCTTCAGCATGATCTTAGGTCTTAGTAATAACTTGCTCTGAAGCACCTTGTCTTTAAGGCCCAGAGAAAAATCAATCGCGCATGGCCTCTTCTAAATTGTTAAATTCACATACACCCCCAATGTCTCTTAAACTTGCCACGAAGTCGTTTACGTTTTCGCTTTCCCCTTGATCCCGACGGTAAAACTTGTATCTCTTAATGAGGCACGATACTTGTGGGGCGTAATGGACTCTTAATAACTTTTCTAAGTCAGGCCATTCCATTACCTTCACATCTGCAGCTCCCGCCAATGCCTTCGCCATCTTGAAAACTGCCGGACCGCAGTGCGTGAGAAAGACTGCCCTCTTCCGCTTCTCGGAAATGTCAGCGAGATCGTTTCCTTCCAGATACATTTGGAAACGATCTGCATACGACTCCCAGTCTTCTGCTGTCGGATCGAACGGGGCTGGGGGGGGTGTTCAGCACAGCCATCTCTCTCTTTTTCTGTTCCACGTTGCCTTCTTCTTCAGGGAGATCCCACCCTTGTCGCCAGTGTTAAGTTTGCATGAAGAGACAGACGTGGAGTGCTTCAAGCTCTTTGTTTATTAGTGACTACAGCTCAGAACGGACCCACTTTGGCTGGGCTGCGGCTGCTACTTATAGCCAGCAGCCGCAGTTGCCAGCCAATCAGAGTGCAGGGTTTTCCCGCACTTTTTAAACCAATCATTTCTTACATTTTACAAGAACAGTTCAAACTAAACCAATGACTTTAAACCTGCATACATAACACTAAACAAACAGAAACATTTTAGAGCTTAAAATGACGATAGAGAGCAATTCAGAGTAAAATTAGCAGCATAATATAAAGCAACAAGCAGAGGCAGAGAAAAAAAATCCAACATTAATTAAATAGAGATTTGTTAATGAAGACACTATTTGAAAATGACAAAAAAAACCCTAAATTATATGTATATTTCACTGAAATGAAAGATCCTGTACTTTTTTTAAAATTACATTTATATGCCGCCTTTCTCCGAAGCTCAGGGCGGCTTACAATTTTTTGGGATACAACCCAGTGTGCTCAGCAATAGCCTTCATTCCATTGTATATGCCTGCTTATTACTAAGCGGCATTTTTACAAAGTCAGCTTATTGCCCCCAACAATCTTGGGTCCTCAATTTACCTACCCCGAGAGGATGGAAGGCTGAGGCAACCTTGAGCCTGGTGGGATTCGAGCCTACAGTAATTGTAGACAGCTGGATCTTAAGGGCAGGCATTTAACATCCTGAGCCACCAAGGCCCCTTTTGCGAGCTTCTTGGATGACCTTTAATAGGTAACAATTCAGAATAATTTCTGTATATATTTCTGGGGTTGACAGAGTATGACTGGCCCAAAGTCATCCAGCTGGCTTTGTGCGTAAGGTGGGACTAGAATTTATAGTCTCCCAGTTTCTAGCCTGGTGCCTTAATTACTAGACCAAACTGGCATATCCCAGGCTTAATTAAGATGCAGCACAACCCTAATCCTAACTAAAGCATAAGTGAGCTCAGAGGAAAGGTTTTCAGTGGCCAGAGAAGGCCAATGAAGCTGTTGTTTTAAAATGACACAGCAAGTCAGTGAAGCAGGATGCCATTTTGTTTTACAGAGTTTTAATCAGTCACAATAATGATCAGCTCTTTTAAAATGTGCCAGCAAATACTTGTAGTGGGATTCTGTGCACCTGTTACATACAAGAAACTACATGCAATCCAGTGGTGGGATTAAAAAAAATTTTCTACCGGTTCTGTGGGTGTGGCTAGGTGGCTGTGGCCATGTGACTGAGTGGCTGTGGCTTTTTTTTTTTGCAGGCCCCCCATTTTGGGGCACCTTCTGGGCCTCACGGAAGCCTCCTGGGGGAGCATTTTTGCTCCCAGAAGGCTTCCCTGGGACCCATGAAGGAAAAAAAACAGAGCCTGGTAGGGGTGCACAGCATCCCCCTGCGCTCCATTTTGGGACCTTTTGGCTTCAGGGAAGCCTCCTGGGGGGGGCATTTTTGCTCCCATGAAGCTTCCCTGGGACCCAGGAAGGCAAAAAATGGAGTGTGGGGGCAGGAGGGCTGCGCTCCCCTCCCTCCATTTTTTGCCTTCCTGGGCCTCAGGGAAGCATCCTGGGTGAAGCAGTAAGACAGTGAGGGGAATCTCAGCACAGCTGATGGTAGGAACAACTGATTGTCGGGAGGGGAAAAAAAAGAAATACCTTAAGGAGTGACTGGACAGGGAAGAACGCAGTCAGCAATGTCTGGCATGTGCGCGATGTTGTGCATGCGCGATAAGGACTGATTGGGCAGGGAGGGGAGGGGCAACCGGGTCAGGGGCGTGGCCAGCCAGAAGTTACTACCGGTTCGGCGACCCATGCCAAATCCTTGCTACCGGTTCACCCAAAGTGGTGCGAACCAGCTGAATACCACCACTGATGCAATCCTTTTTTATAGAGCACTCTTGTTAATAAACCTGTGGGTTTCTTCTGGTGCCCAAAGTCCACCCTTTCTAACTGCATGGTTGTTTCTTCTTTCTTTTTAGGGCACTCTTGAAGTTTTTACCGGATTGGGATTAGTATTGGGTCCTCCAATTGGTGGCTTTTTGTACCAGAGATTTGGCTATGAAGTCCCTTTCATTGCTCTTGGAAGTATAGTGCTATTCATGGTGCCTCTCAATATGGTCATCTTACCGAATTATAGTAGGTGGAGGTTTTATTGCCTTCCTTATTAAAACTGGGAAAGGGAAAATGAACTGTTTAACTCAATTAATGATATTTCTTTCCTTGAGAATGGGGGATTGTTGATTTTTGTCATTGTGAGTACAGGTAATCTGTCAACTCATAAAACAGTTTGTATACACGTTTTATAGTTGACAACACAAAGAAGAGGGGGAGTTTCAAAGAGCAGGCAGCAGTGTGAAATAGAAAGTACATTCTATTCATATTTTCTTTAAAGACTGATTAGATGACTGAAGCTTCTGCCATGCAAAAATCTAATTGGAGAGCATGATTGATGACTCTTGGCTATGGACGTGTTTGTTGGATGATACACCCAGACGGGTGGGGGAAAAGCAGGATCAAGGGTGACAGTGAATTACGTATTTCAAAGTCGCTAGCCGAGGTTAATGCCAGATGTAGAATGTTAACTTCAAGGGCTTGGTGGCTCAGGCTGTTAATTGCCTGCACTTAAGTTCCAGCTGCCTACAACTGCTGTAGGCTCGAATCCCACCAGGCTCAAGGTTGACTCAGCCTTCCATCCTCTCGGGGTAGGTAAATTGAGGACCCAAGATTGTTGGGGGCAATTAGCTGACCTTGTAAAAATGCCGCTTAGTAATAAGCAGGCATGTACAATGGAATGAAGGCTATTGCTGAGCACACTGGGTTGTATCCCAAAAATTGTAAGCCGCCCTGAGTCTTTGGAGAAGGGCGGCATATAAATGTAATTTTTAAAAAAATTCTTTTTAGTTTTGGGAGTGTGGCTCGAGGCTCATGATTTAATTGGAATAACCGCCAGAATCCTGACATAGTCCTCAAATAACGACCACAATTGAGCCCCAAAATTTATGTTGTTAAGTGAGAAATTTGTTAAGTGAGTTTTGCCCCATTTTATGACCTTTCCAATTTCTTAAATAAATCATTGCAGTTATTAAATTAACAACACGGTTGTTAAATGAATCTGGTTTCCCCATTGACTTTGCGTGTCACATGATTGCAAAAGGGGATATGACCCCGGGACACTGTAACCCTCATAAATATGAACCAGTTGCCAAGCATCCAAATCTTGATCATGGTCATAAGTGTGAAAAATAGTTGTAAGTCACTTTTTTCAGTGCCATTTTAATTTTGAATGGTCACTAAACGAACTGTTGTAAGTCGAGGACTACCCGTAGCCCTCAATTTACAACCACAATTGAGCTCAACATTTTTGTTCCTAAGCGAGACAGTTGTTAGGTGAGTTTTGCCTCATTTTATGACCTTTTTGTCACATTTGAGAAGTGAACCACTGCAAGTTGTTAAATGAGTCATGTGGTCGTTCAGCAAATCTGGCTTCGCCCATTGACTTTGTTTGTCAGAAGCCAGCTGGGAAGGTTCCAAATGGTGGTGAACGAATTGTTGTGAGTCTACATTAGCCCTGTAATATTACATCATTATTTATTTATTATTTATTTATTATTGGGACTTGTATGCGCCCCATCTCCGAAGACTTCGGGCTCTCACAACTAAGAAACAACAGCAATAAATAATTAAAAAGATTAAACCAATTACAAGCCCAAACAGATTTAAAATACATTAAAATATAAAACCAACCCCCACCAGGAAAGAAAAGCTCACAGCCCGATTGGTCAAACAACCAGGTCTTCAAATCATCCCTGCATTAGCCCTGTAATATTCTCAGTTGTAATTCATCAAACTTTTTCCATACTTTCATGGATTACTGTGCAGTGCTCTGGTAAAATTTCAGAAAGTGTCTTTATAAGTACTTGGAAGCAGAAACAGCACCAATTTTGCAACTTTTTGAAAGCAGCTTCATCTTCTCCTAGGATTGCCTGCTGCCACATGATCTCAGGAAAAGACAAGGTTGTTTTACTCAGAATACCTTTTATTAAGTTATAAAGTGTTATAAAATACAAAATATGAAAGCAAATAAAAGGGCAGGGATAGGAAGGGGAAAGGGCAGAAAATTGAGGAATGTAATGTTAAGTTTGCATGAAGAGTCAAAAGAGTGCTTCAGTGAAGAGTTTATTAGTGACTACAGCTCATAACAGACCCGATTTGGCTGGACTGGATAACAGCATCAGTTGTGGTGAATGCCATAGGGATCACCTCTAGCCATTTGGAATATGCATCTACTATAATAAGGAAGGTGTGCCCTCTGGTAGGGCCAGCGAAATCAATGTGAATCCTAGACCATGGGCCCCTAGGACATTCCCATTCCTGTGTGGGGGTGAGAGGTGGGGCAGGCCTGACTACCTGACAGTTGGGACAAGATGCAACCCAGTTTTCAACCATTTTGTCAATACCTGGCCACCATACATAACTCCTGGCCAATCCCTTCATCCTTACAATACCTGGATGACCCTCATGTAACATTTCCAAAACCTCTTTTTGCAGTTTTGCAGGAATAACCACCCTGTTACCCCACAAAATACATCCTCTTAATACAGATAATTCAGTTTGCCTGGATTTAAAAGGTTGAGCAAGGTGAGGTAGATCTTGAAAAGGCCAACCTTTCTTAATCCAGCCTATAACAGGAGCCAATAAAGTGTCTTTGGCAGTCTCTCTGGCAATTTCAGCAGCGTGTACTGGAAGCTTGGCAACAGTTTCTAGGAAAAGGTGTGTGCCTCAGGTTCAAAGTCCTCAGTGTGAAAAGGAAGTGGGCAGCGACTCAAAGCATCAGCATGGCCAATGTCTTTGCCAGGCTTGTGGATGAGCTTGTATGAATAAGCAGCAAGAAATTCAGTCCACCTCAGCATTCTTGGTGACAGGATAGTGGGTGTAGGTTTGTCTCCTGCCACAATGCCTAACAAGGTTTGTGATCTGTGACAATGGTAAATGTTCTCCCATATATACTCATGGAATTTCTTGATAGCTGCAACAATTGCCAATGCTTCCTTGTCCAATTGGCTGTAATTCCTCTCTGCTTTGGTCAAAGTGCAGAGTAAAATGCAATAGGGCTTCCCTCCCGCTGGGAAGCCTGTGGCTCAAAACCCCCCCACTCCAAAAGGGGATGCATCACAAGTCAGTACAACAGGCAAATTCTCAGAGAACTGTATCAGTACAGCATCAGATGTGATTAGTCTTTTAATATTGTTAAATGCTGATTGTTCCTTCCTGCCCCAGACCCAAGCAGATTTTTTGTCCAGTAATCTGTGTAATGGTTCTGCAATGGTTGCCTTCTGAGGTAGGAACATGTGATAAAGTTAATAAGTCCAAGGAAGGCTTGCAAATCTGTTTTGCATTTTGGTCTAGGGGCTTCTTTGATTGCTTGAACCTTGGCATCTGTAGGGTGGATGCCATGCTTGTCAATCATATAGCCCAAGAACTCAACCTTGTCAGTTCTAAGAGTGCATTTTTCTTCCTTGACTTTAACCCTTTCTTGAATCTGGTAAGGACTTCTCTGAGTCTCTCTTGTAAGAGTGTCATTTTCAGCAGAGATTAACACATCATCAAAGTAAGGCACTACCCTGGCAGTCCTTGGAGCATCCTTTCCATAAGGCTTGGTGCCCTTACTCCAAACTGTAACCTTTTACATTTGAAGGCACCTCTATGAGTCACAATGGTTTGGGCCTCTGCAGTGGCATCATCAACTGTTAGTTGTTGATATGCCTGGGCCAGATCCAATTTGGCAAAGACTGTGCCCCTGCCAAGTGAATGTAATAAATGATGCACCACTGGAACTGGATATGCGCTCTGTTGAAGCGCATGGTTCAATGTCCCCTTATAGTCTCCACAGATTCTTACTGACCCATCAGTCTTGACTGGTGTGACTATGGGTGTCTCCCATCTGGAGTGGTCAGTGGGCTCTAAAACTCCTTGAGCTATTAGTTTATCTAATTGTGCATCAATTTTTCCTTTAAGGCAAATGGGACCCTTCTGGGCTTTAAACGAATTGGGGGCACCTTGGGATCTAGGTTGAAAGTGATAGGGGTCCCCATATACTTGCCCAATCCGTCGCTGAAGACCTCTGGAAACTCAGACTTCAAGGCCTCCTCCCATTCAGTGTTGCTCACGTGATTGATGCCAGTCACCTCGATGCCTAATGGATTGAACCACTCAAGTCCCAGCAAGCTTGGGCGATCCTTGTCCACGATGGTCAGGGGCAAACGTTTGGTGTGGCCTTTGAACTTCACGTTGAATTCTCTTGTTCCAACTACTGGAATCTTGTTCCCTTGGTAGTCTTTAAGAGTCAGTGCTTGCTTCTGGAAATGTTTCTTCTGAATGTTGGGAGTAGTCTGTGAATAGTGTCCCATGACACCATAGATAAATAGGAGCCTGAGTCCACTTCCATTTGGCAAGGCCTTCCTTCAATGAGTACCTTCACATGTACTTTTCTGCTTCTTAAGGGTGAAGAATGACCAATGGTGATTGTTTGATGAGTTTCATTCTTCCCATTTGCTTCTGTGTTATGCCCCATTTTCTCACTGAAGTTGTTAGGCTTGAATTCTTTGTCAGGAAACTTTCTTCTGTGGGGTGGAGTTCTGGATGATTTGCAGACTCTTGCTAGGTGACCTTTTTCTTTTTCACAACGGAGGCAGATGGTATCAAGAAACTTGCATTCAGTCTTGGGGTGGCT
This sequence comes from Naja naja, assembly GCA_009733165.1. NCBI lineage: Eukaryota > Metazoa > Chordata > Lepidosauria > Squamata > Elapidae > Naja > Naja naja. The sequence goes on from CM019148.1 coordinate 100,395,557, forward strand.
TCCCCACAACCTCTGCAGTAAAAATCTTGCCTCTTTCTTCCCAGGTCTTTCTTTTTCCTCTCCATTCTGAGTCTATAAATTCCTTCCTCCACCTCACTACAGTCTGACTCAGAATCTATTTGCTGCAATGAGTTGTTGTGGACTTTTCCACATCAGGATGGCTTGAGGCCTTGTTAATTTTCTTCATGGCTGCTGCTGAGGACTTGGTGGCTTCTGCTGAGGAGGCCTCTTCTATGGCTTCCTTCAACGTGATCTTAGGTTTTAATAATAATTTGCTCTGAAGCACCTTGTCTTTGAGGCCTAGAACAAATCGATCGCGCATGGCCTCTTCCAAGTTGTTAAACTTCATGCACCCCAATGTCTCTTAAACTTGCCATGAAGTCGTTAACGTTTCGCTTTTCCCTTGATCCGACGGTAAAACTTCGTGTCTCTTAATGAGGCACGATACTTGTGGGGCATAATGGGCTCTTAAAAGCTTTTCTAAATCAGGCCATTCCATTACCTTCACGTCTGCAGCTCCGCCAATGCCTTCGCCATCTTGAAAACTGCCGACCGCAGTGCGTAAGAAAGACCGCCCTCTTCCGCTTCTCAGAATGTCGGTGATCGTTTCCCTCAAATACATTTGGAAGCGATCCGCATCACGTCCCAGTCTTCTGCGCTGGGGGTGTTCAGCACAGCCATCTCTCTCAGCTTGTTTTCTGCATCGTCTTCTCTTCAGGAAGGATCCCACCTTCGTTGCCAGTGTTAAGTTTGCATGAAGAGTCAGACGCGGAGTGCTTCAGTGAAGAGTTTATTAGTGACTACAGCTCATAACAGACCGATTTGGCTGGGCTGCAGCTGCTATTATAGCCAGCAGCGCGGTTGCCAGCCAATCAGAGTGCAGGATTTCCCGCACTTTTTAAACCAATCATTTCTGACATTTTACAAGAACAGTTCAAACTAAATCAATGACATTCAAACCTGCATACATAACA